>CM045453.1:8941090-9361048 GCA_024666655.1 Dascyllus trimaculatus
TGGAACGGATCAGATTGATCAGGAGGCGGGGAAACTGGTGATGGTGACGGTGTTTCTCTCTGATTTACATTTTGTAATAGTTTGAGAGCTTCATCTAACATGTCAAAGTGTTCTGTTTAGCCGAGTATTTGAGGAGGGGTTGGTACATTTTGTATCTGAGAGTCGTCTAAATCTACTTCATTTAATAAACTGAACACGACAGGTAGGGATGGATTAAGGGTGATCGAGTTCATCTAGAGCAGCGTTCAAGTGTTCTTTGTTTAAATTTAGTTGATTGTGAAAATGCAAATCATCACGCTCTACATAATTTAATAAATCTTGAAAATTTTGTGATGAAATTGTAATAGATTGAGGATGAATGAGTTCATCCATGCTAAGATATTCTTAGTTAGGGTTTAAATTTTTGTTGAAGGTTTATAATTAATCGACTGGTCGCTCACATTTTCAGCCATGGCTACTTTATTTTTTTTAAAACAACATTACTAGACAGCAATCGTAAACAAAGAAACAAACCTCAAACGTAATTACAACCATCTAAAAGCACAAACAGTGGCACATGCAGCACGGAAAAGCTCGTGAACCACAAACAGTATTTCATCCATCCTGTCACAACAAGGGCATGGTGATGATGTCGTCTCACTGACTCCCTTCTTCCTCTGCTTCCTGAGAGAGCAAGAGAGAAATTTTAGCTTTACGTAGACGTTTTACAAAACATTCTAAAAAATAGCAGAGTAATAACTAAAAGTAAGTAATAAACATCAACATCCAAGCTCTACACATTCAATAATAGTCGTAAAAACTATTTCAACAGTAGATTCAGTACAACTAGAAACCTTTGTTCACCACCTGTTGCACTGAAAACTCTTAGCACAATGGTGCAGCAAGCTTACTGTTCAGACACGAGCTCCATGTAGATCTGTCTCTGCTTCTGCTCCGACATCGGCTTCTGCTTCTATGGTTCTGACGTCGGTTCCTGCCGGTCTGGCGGTTGCTGCTGGAGGCTGCTCAGGGGTGTCTAATCCTGGTCCTTGAGAGCCCCAATCCAGCATGTTTTAGACGTTTCTCTCTTCCAACACACCTGATTAAAGGATCAGGTTCATTGTCAGGCTTCTGCAGAGCTTGATGAGCTGATAATTTGAATCAGGCTCACTCTCCTCTTGCTCAAACAAAGATGACAAAGAAACAAAGGCCACTCAATGGGTAACATGCTGCTCTCCACTGGTCTCTTCAAAACTGATGCAACCACATCTAAACAGGCCAGCAGTGAGAGGTTTGTATCCAAGGAGATCAGCCATGGTGTAACTTACTATTACACTCACAGACAGCACCTCCTGTCCAAACTCTACAAGCTCCTTGCCCCCCATGGTCCCTTTAACCCTCAGCTCTGTCCCTCAGTGACTCCTTCTCTGCAGTCCTCATCTCCACTGCTCTCAGATTCACCTTCACAAACACCCGTCTCCTCCCAAAACCAGCCATATTCTGCCTCCATCACCCGCCTGCTTCTTGTTTTCTTCTCCTGGCTCGCTGCCCGGCCGGCACCAGTGGCCAAATACAGGGATCTGTACCTGGACCGGGGCATGGATTTCCTCCTGCTGCAAAGTAGTGTAATGCATTTCTTGTGGCCTCAGTAGGGGCTCAACTATGGGTTGGAGATTTTAAACATCCTGGAGGAACTTCAGTTATGAAGAGGGTGGCAGCTACACTTTCACCCAGACCTTCATCCACATTACTAAAGGACCCTGAATAAACACTCAGGCCTGGAACAGAGGATGACAGGACACATCTATGACAGCTTGGTGGTCGGCTCTCTGGAGAACATGGCAGCACTCCTTGGAAAGACTCTAATGCCCTGAATAGAGGGCTTCATCAGAAACACAGCCAAGCTGTACTTCTGGCTTTTCAAAACCCACACAGCAAACTTCTACAATCAAAGCATCCAAGTTTTCCACAACAGCCCAGTTACTGCATCAGCTCTCTTCTTCTTCAGTGAAAATGATGCAATGTGCAACTCTACTGTCCTGGAAAAGTTGACTGACTTGGACGGAAGAGGGGAGTGACTGTGGAAAGCAGGAAGTTGAAAGTGTCAATACATGCAGCACACATGCGATCCCACCTGGAAGATTACCTCTCCACGCTGCAACACTTCCTGAACTCGCTGTCCACCATTAAATCCAAAGTGGTGAAGAATTAAAAGAGTGGCATGACTACATTTTGTAAACTGTAAAAAGTTTGCACACTTTGATCAACTTATCTTGCAGATGTAATATTATTATTAGTGTTAATATTTGATGAAGTTACTTTTCTCTCCATTTAAACATTGATTAAACTGTTTGAGTTTGCTTAATTTTAACCACAGTTAAAGAAAAAAAAAATGAAGCCATATTTTTTCAAACTCACCGTCACAGATAATCAAGCATTCACTGATCCACACACACAAATGATGCCCTTTACAGAGGATTTCCCCCTGACTGCCTAACCAGAACTTACTAGAAAATCACCCCTAGTCTTCATGTGGTTCTGCGGCGGGTGTATTAAGCACCAAACCAGCGAGTCTGTGAAGCCACCTACAGCAGGTAACCCCCCAAGACCACACGGAGTGCCCCCGAGATAGCTGTCCATAGACAACTAACGCTAACCGCTCCCCACAGCACTACCAAAACAAAAAAGCGACAACCCAAAGGGGGTGTGCCCTACAGCCTACCGGAGAAAACTCTGTAAATAGAGCATCAAAACAGTGACACTCACCTCCTGGACGGCACCAAACAATCAACATGGGGTTACAAAGAACACTGCTTCAAGCAACTCAAAGAGCGTCTCCCCAAAAACCACTGCAGCCTTATAAAACATGCAGCAGAGACAAAGCCAGCACTCCGCTGGACCAAACCCATTAATCAGAGGGCAAACAACAACATGTGCACACTGCTACCTGAGACACAAGAGACAAGCCTGACAAAACACCTGAATGGACGAGCTCCTATTTGTTATGATCCGGCTCACAATGGACACAACAATAGGAGGGACACACAAAGTGTAATGATTAAATCCCATTTGTATTAACTTAAATCAAAGCCAAAATAGCATGGGGTTATGGAAATCAGTAGGACCAGTGGTGTGTGTGTGATACATGCATGAATCATGTCTGTGCCAGTGACAGGTTTTACACACAAAGCTGCTCACTCTCACTCCAGAAAACACTTACCACACATGTTGTCTCCTAATAACCAGTTAACCAGAACTTTAAAAAACCCCAATCACAAGCCTGTTAGTGAGATAATAAACTAATGAGAAAACAACCTAAACACAATAACAGGCGACCTAAATACTGACGAGAATTTCCTGCATTCTGGTTGATTTGATTACAATAATTCTAATACTGTAAATCCCAGGTTGACAGAGTCACATTAAACAAGGCTCCCCACACATTAAAGTACAACGTCAAATAAAGATTGTTCATTTTATTACAGTGTAGTCCTACCTCCATGGAGGGAAATCTGCAGGTCTGACACCAAAACACATGCATCAGGAAGAGACATGTGTTCAAGAAACGTTTCAGGTTCAAACTACAAGCTATGAAGGGATTAGTAGCAGAACGAGTGAACTGTGTTTTTGAAGAACAGCTAAACTCACACCTTCCACAGGTTGGTGGTGGGTATGTAAACTCAGACCACATATCTGGGTATTATTTTGACGTATCCTCCTCATCGTCGGGATAAACGTGTGTGAAATGTGTGTGGGGGCTCCTGGTGCCTCAATAACAGTTTGGTTGAGAATGAAAAGCAAATAAAGTCAGAGTTTCTCCTGAGCTCAACACATGAAACAAATTATACAGATGTGTTAGTGTGGTGGAAGGGAGTTAAAGAAAGGATGTGTAGCCGTCACAGAGGATGTGTTACTTTGTAGAGATTTTGATGTTATTACAGAGAACAACTTTGTATTTAAATGAATGAATTCTCTGTAGTATTACTGACACAGAGAGGTCAAAGTATGTACTGCTGGTAAAAAGAAGATTTGGCTTTAACAAACAGAAAAGGTGGGAAGAAAACAAGCAGGACTGCAAGTTAAGGGAGAAAGTAGAAAGTCAATGAGAAAAAACCTCTTGCTGCGGCAGGCCGGGCACCACAGCAGATCTCATTGACAAGTCAACACTTGTTTTTCCAAGACAACTGGGAGGACATGGAGGCCACTCAATGGGTAACATGCTGCTCTCCACCGGTCTCTTCAAAACTGATGCAACCACATCTAAACAGGTCAGCAGTGAGAGGTTTGTATCCAAGGAGATCAGCCATGGCGTAACTTACTATTACACTCTGTTCTCTGGAGCAGTGGACCAGACAGCACCTCCTGTCCAAACTCTACAAGCTCCTTGCCCCCCATCGTCCCTTTAACCCTCAGCTCTGTCCCTCAGTGACTCCTTCTCTGCAGTCCTCATCTCCACTGCTCTCAGATTCACCTTCACAAACACCCGTCTCCTCCCAAAACCAGCCATATTCTGCCTCCATCACCCGCCTGCTTCTTGTTTTCTTCTCTTGGCTCGCTGCCCGGCCGGCACCAGTGGCCAAATACAGGGATCTGTACCTGGACTGGGGCATGGATTTCCTCCTGCTGCAAAGTAGTGTAATACATTTCTTGGGGCCTCAGTAGGGGCTCAACTATGGGTTGGAGATTTTAAACATCCTGGAGGAACCTCAATTCTTGCAGAGGCCAGCGTTGGTCCTCCTCTATCATCAGCTACACTTTCACCCAGACCTTCATCCACATTACTAAAGGACCCTGAATAAACACTCAGGCCTGGAAGAGAGGATGACAGGACACATCTATGACAGCTTGGTGGTCGGCTCTCTGGAGAACATGGCAGCACTCCTTGGAAAGACTCTAATGCCCTGAATAGAGGGCTTCATCAGAAACACAGCCAAGCTGTACTTCTGGCTTTTCAAAGCCCACACAGCAAACTTCTACAATCAAAGCATCCAAGTTTTCCACAACAGCCCAGTTACTGCATCAGCTCTCTTCTTCTTCAGTGAAAATGATGCAATGTGCAACTCTACTGTCCTGGAAAAGTTGACTGACTTGGACAGAAGAGGGGAGTGACTGTGGAAAGCAGGAAGTTGAAAGTGTCAATACATGCAGCACACATGCGATCCCACCTGGAAGATTACCTCTCCACGCTGCAACACTTCCTGAACTCGCTGTCCACCATTAAATCCAAAGTGGTGAAGAATTAAAAGTGTGGCATGACTACATTTTGTAAACTGCAAAAAGTTTTTTGATTTGAAAGAGAACACTTTGATCAACTTATCTTGCAGATGTAATATTAGTAGATGCATTTTTGGAACGTCGTGAAGCCCAGTGGCAGGAGGAGCGCTACAGACTGCATCAGTCCATGGCCCAGGTCCAGTGAACTAACCAAATGCTGCTCTCTTTCTGCCAGGGGCAGCTACAGCGTCAGTCAGAGACTATGGGTGGAATAGAGGCCATGATAAGGGAGGGCACGATAGGAGGTGCTCTTCCTCCATTTTCACTTCATGGCCCGGGTCAAGCGCCCGGTTATGAGCAACAGTAATTGAAAAGGCTCACCAAGAATAGAGACCCAATTGATCAAGCCATGGAGGACAATGACAATGAAGTACAATGGGTGAGGATAAATGACTTGGTCAGATGTATATAGACAGATGGCCTCTATGGGAGGCCCTAAGAGACCAACATGTACCTATTGGGAAAACAGTGGGAGGATGGGACTATGGAGATTTTTTCTACCCACATGTCCAGTTTATTGACAAAACAGACATTGCAACCCAAGTTCCAGGGCCTAAAGTCATTAATACATGGGGGGGGGGGGCATGTCAACGCTACAGGACAAGCCAACTAGCTGGCATGATCCCTGGGAGAACGTCTTGGACCCAATTTCACCATTTGTGTCATTCAAGTTTCCTGTAAAACAGGATCTTCTGAGATCACTGTTGAGAGAGGGTGAGGAGGCTTTTGTCCCTTCAAAGTATTGAGCATGTTAACCCCAGGTATTGTGATGAGGGGTTTGCAGTGCTTAAGGGAACTGAATGGGTTAATGATGTGATCCCACTCGCGCCTGGACTGTGTGTGCAGCGTCTGCGGTACCAGATCAGAGTACGGTACCATTTCTTTTTGTGGGACATCATCTATCCTGAGCAAAGTAGGAGTCCTTTCACCATGTATCCTGGACTTGTAAAAAACAGGTATGCACAACTGGCTCTTGGTTGGAAAGGAGTGGTAAACATCCTAGATGGGGGACAAAATGTCATTTGGTCAGACGCCCCACAGCCTGAGCGGTGGCCAAGGCTTGTGTCAGCACCGAATCCAATCACAGCCTGCACCTATCGCCGCACCAGTGGTGACCATTACATGGGTACAGGAGGGGCGGGACAACTACTTCCTGACTGGCCCCGTCCTGGTGCAAGGAGAAACTAAAGAGTTAGACAATAAAAATCCCTAGACTATCGCTAATGAGTGGTGATAGAGCATAATAGTGCACAGTCGTCAATGACGCTGTGTACAATTTAAATGTTGAACAAACTGCAAGTGTTAAATGTTCACAGCTTGACTCTGTTTGTATCCTATTATCATTTTTGTGAAAGCTACTGATTATATGACAATACAACTTATGCTAGTCTGATAATCAAAACTCATATCAGCACATGGTCACGTTTGGTTCACTTATACTCTCCATATATGCATGTTCACTTAATGGTCACATTCCTGTGTTTTCTGTTTTGTTCATCCGTCTAGCTTGTATTGTCAGGTCAGTAAGGTCAGCTGCCTCATCACCTGGTGTGGGTTTCACCCTCTCAGGAGTCAGTCAGAGACAGGGAGGTTTCCCTCGCCATGTCATGGGAACAGCTAGGAGCTGGACAAGGACGATCACTGAATCCTCAGGATGGGCTAGTCCCAGGGGGATTCTGGCAGTGTGCTGACTGCCATTGTAGTGGGACATTGTCAATCTAAGTGATCTTCATTGTCTGGAATTATGGTTGATGGACAGATGATAATGATTTCTGCTGTATTCATCATGTTACTCTTCGTCTCTACATAATCATTTGGTGTGTGTTTTTTCTGTGTCAGTATGATGAAAGAGTGTGGTCCTTTCAGGACCAAAGGGGGGAATGTAGTGGCTGATGTTCAGAAACAGAAGGCATTTCTAGAAACAGTAAATATTATTTTAATTAAAAAGGTCCAAACACTCCCCAAACAGTGATGGTATCAAAGGCTGAGTGCACCCGTTTTGATCGCATAAGCAACAGTTTATTATGATGTAGATCGCATGAGTAACTGTTTACTGTGGTGTAATGGTCAAAGATGCCCTGATGTACGAGTTCAAAGAGAATAAAGTGTTTTGATTGAGTTGGGGAGTGATACCAGGAGGAGGGAGTAACTCCTCCTGGTATCACTGCCCATCCATCATTATTTTTAATAAAGTACCATCTTTTAGGATCAAAACAAGTGTTATAACTGTGGAAATTACCCAGAATGCATCTTAAAAGAAGGATGGGCTGGAGGCGTGGAAACCCCCCAGCACCAAACAGTATGAAGTCAGAACAGCAGAAGTGATTGTCAGAGTTTACCCTGGGTACCTCTCAGTGTGTTGATCCTGTATGTTTGCAGAATAAATACTACGTCTTTGAATCTGAAGACCGACTCTCTGGACTCTTCTCTGCCTCTATTGGTGAGCCTCTGGCAACTGCTATATTTGAGCACTCATACAACTAAGTGAGTTTGAACTTAGAACCTGGACTAAAGAACTACAAGTTGTGGCCTCCTGATCCACAACAATGGCAGCAGCAAAATTAACTCAGAAGTCTGCTGAAACATTTTGTCTGCCAATTTAAAGAAAGATGCAAGCAAACGGATGGGGAGATACTTCATCATGCAACAAGATAATGACCCAAAGCACACTGCCAAAACAACAAAGGAGTTCATCAGGGGCAGGAAGTGGAAGGTTTTAGACTGGCCAAGTCAACCTCCAGACTTAAACCCTGTAGAGATGCATTTTACCTGCTAGAGGAGACTGAAGGGAGCAACCCCCCAAATCAAACAACTGAAAGAGGCTGCAGTGAAAGCCTGGAAAAGCATCACAAAAGAACAATACCAGGGTTTGGTGAAGTCAGTGGGTCACAGGATTGATGCAGTTATTGCAAGCAAAGGATTTGCAGCTAAATATGAATTCTTATTCACTTTAATCTATTTCAAGTCTATCTTTTCCAACACTTTTGCACAACCCCCAACAGTGACGCTCACTGGGGGTTATGTCTTTGTTTTTTCAGTGTGGGATTCACGGGGAGCAGCAATGGAGGGCGGCAGGGAAGAGCACGGGGACGGCTCACAACATGAATAAGACACCGGGACGAAACATAACGACAGTGAAACAGAATGATGGTTGGTGAGAAGTGAAATGAAAAATCAGATAAAGTTGAAGACAAAGGACAGGCAAATGACAAAGGAGGGAGAGAGACTGGTGGTGGAGAAGGACAGAAATGTAGGGAGGAAAGAGAACGCTAAATGATTATAACAAGAAGCTGACATGCCAAGCAGAGAGAACGTGACTGTGATGGAAATGCTGCGGACCGTGTGAGAGCTGTGTGGATGGCTGATGGCGTGTTGGCAACTGTGAACCAGGTGTTTTCAGATCGCCTTGAGCAGAAGCAGAGGACTTAAGAGACTACTGGATGGCTTAAAGATCGGGAGTACAACGTTGATGGCAAACGAGCTAAGTAACGATGAGCTGATAGTCTCCTTCCTGGGGCTGCCAGTAACATAACAGACGGGGAGATTCTAGAAAAGCTTAAGGGGTGGGGAGTAGCTGCTGTATCACTGATTAAGAGAAGGATGTGGCCGAGGACCAACATAGCTGACAGAACAAGATTTGTAAAAGTGAAATTCAATGACTACGTGCAATCACTGCCATACTCGGCGAGAGCTGTGACAGCTACAGGGCCAGAATAAATGAGGGTGATGTATGACTCAGAGTGTGTTACAGCCAGGGCAGATTCACAGAGAATGCCCAGAATTCAAATGAAAGTGGGGAACAAGGACATTATGCCAAAGAATGTGCAATAAAAAAAACAAACAAGTGAATTATGCTACAATCAAGCTGAAAATTGCATATGCAGCCGTAGCATTGACAAATGATGTCAATGAAATCTTCAAATCAGATCAGGGGGAGATGAGCGTGAGCGAACAAGGACGTTGGAGAAAAGGTGCTTTAAGGTCCCAACTGTGTGCGGTACTCACCCAGTCGCTGGACTCTGGGAGCAGTGGGGGGCCACAGGTGAAGGTCACCGTGGGCCCTGAGCTGCCGGTGCAGGATGAGGAGAGTGAGAAGCAGGGCTCTGAGGATCTGAAACTCACCCCAAATGCTGTGGTGATGGCTGACAGGAGAGTGACAACGAGGAGGACCAGCATCCCAGAGACGCAGTGCAACACACGACTTATCCCCTGATTCAGAGATGGACCTATGTGGAATGACACAAATAAGGAAAAGACAAAGTGAAAGTTGGCAACAGAAACAAAGCAAGAAATGGAAAAGCAAAAAAGATACGAGTAGATGATGGCTAGACTCACTCGGGTTTTCTTCAACACAGTGATGAAGCTCCTCAATTAATGCACGCAGGCTCCACACTGAACTGAAAATGGACGGGGCACTGGGAGGGGAAAACTGTTGTGTACAAGAAACGGGGAAGATAAGACTCATGAACATACATTGTCCAAATGCTGAACATGAGAGAAGAGAGTTCATTAAAAACTTGAACTGTTGGTCCAGAAATAAGGAGAGGGTATTTGTGGTGGGGGATTTTAATGTCTGCCTAAAGTCTGATAAAGTAATAGAAAAATGACTGCAGGAAACAGTAACTGTTAAAATTAATGAAACAAAAATAACAGATCTGTGGAGGAATTTAAATCCATACAAGAACTTTTTCCAGAAAACAAAAAGGTGAGGGAAAATTACAACAAAGCAGAACAGACCCATGTTTAATGTCTTCAAAATCCTACAAGGGATTAAAAATAAAACACATGGTCCGATCACTCCTTCAGAGAAGTGGAGATGGACCTGCCAGGGGGTAAGGAGAAATGGGGGCTCTTGGTGTCTAAACAACAGCTAGAGGATGATGAATATATTAAACAGGTAAGGAAATGTTTGACTGCCAAAGGAGGAAATGAAGCACACAGTAAATATGTTGGAGTGGTGGGAAGAGGTTAAAGAAAGCTTAAAGAGACCAAGTATAAGTTTTAGTAAATAGAAGAGATGGAGAGAAAATGAAGAATACAACAAGAACTGAATGAAACAATAAACATTTGTCAACATTTTTAGGACTGAGAAAAGAACTAGAAGAGGTGGACAAAGAAAATGTAAAGGGGCAAGTTTGAGAAGCAAAGCAAAATACATAACAGAGGGAGAAAGGTGCACTGCTTCTTTCCTAGCCCTAGAAGAAAAAGAAAAGACACCAAAAATGTTTCATGAAAGTGACAAAAGAGGAAGGAAGCAGGATTAATAAAACAGGACATTTTAAAGGAGGTGGGGATTTTCTATAAAGAGCTTTTCTCTAGTGAGGGGACTGAGGAGGGCACACAGCAGGAAGCTCTGGGGGTCCTGAACAGCCAGCTGGGTCCGGAGGGCGCCGAGTGGTGTGGCTCTGCCTTCACTCTGGAGGAGGTAGATGCTGCCATAGGCGGCCCTGGTCGGGGCAACAGCCCAGAACGGTGCAGGAGGGAACATCAAACACCAAAACAAAATTCTGGTACAAAACATTTGGATATAAAACTGCACACAGAGCAACAGTCGAACTTACTTGGACAAATTTTCTTCCAAACAAACCGACACGCACCATCTGGCAAAACATATCACCAGTATTACAGTCCTCAAGCTGCAGAAATGGATTTCAGAATCCAACACAAAGATCTTCACGGGTTCGTGCTGCACCAGGTCCACAAAGCTAAGTTTGGGAGGGACTGCTCAGTGTGTGGAGAGGCGCAGGAAGACCTGAACATATACTGTGGGACTGTCCGGTCATCGCTGTGTTCATCCAGCAGGTCCGGGGCCTACTGGTGGACTTCCTGCACTGGGTCTGGACCGGTCAGGAAGACCGGAGGTGGCACTGGCTGTTTGGGACCCTGGAGAGAGGTAGTGAGCACAACTGTGAACTGATCAACAAAGTGCTGGGAATGGCGACGCACACAGTGATGATGGAGAGGAAATGTGGCCGTTTGAACAGAAACCAGTTAAACTATTAACTGGTGGTGTCACTTCAGGGACTGCTGGCTTACATCACAGACCAGGAAATCATGGGCAAGCTGATAGGCTGCAGATTTAAAGGAGGATACGGCCTGGCACCAACATAGCAGATGGCACATGTGAAGGTTAAGTTAACTTAGTACGTACAATCACTGCCCTGCTCAGCTCAATCCATCACTGCTACAGGGCCGGAATGTCTTTGTGAAATTCATGACAGGCAGGTGAAGGTGTGTATACAGCCAGGCCACATCCACAGAGATGTCCTGAGTTTAAAACTGGTAAATGAAGAGCAAACTCACCCTGGTCCTCTGTCTTCTCTTCATGCTGCAGTCATGTGTCACATGCATGCTGTCTCCCTTAAGGCAGCAATTCAAATAACAGGTGTGTTGAAGGAAGGGCGGGGACATGTCATCTGTCTACAGCAGGGGTGTCCAATCCTGGTCCTGGAGGGCCCCTATCCAGCATGTTTTAAATGTTTCCCTCTTCCAACACACCTGATTCAAATGATCATCGTCAAGCTCTGCAGAGGCCTGATCACCATCCTGATCACTGAATCAGGTGTGTTGGAAGAGGGAAACATCTAACATGCTGGATAGGGGCCCTCCAGGACCAGGATTGGACACCCCCGGTCTACAGGAAACCAGGTGGAATAACAGGATCACTGAGAGGATTCAAAAAGAGAGAAAAAAACAAAAACAAACACACTCATGCACATATATACATAAATGGTTTCATTTACAAGGGAGCCAGAAAGTGACACTACAGTTAAATCCAACATTTAAATTGCAGCACAGATAAGCTGAAGAAAAAACAGTCCTCTAAATGTGAAGCGACTGCAGACCTTTCCTTCTTTCAGTAATTGAAAAACTACATATGAAATAGGATATCTTTCCAGGGTTACTTTAGAATGAACCTCTGCTGTTGATGCGGATACTGTGGTGTCTCTCTTCATCTTGCTGTGTTCCATATTCACTGTGAGGATCTTCTGAGTGAAGCCAACAGAAGGAAGACCTCATCAGGTCAAGCTGATCTGGTTGTGAGGAGACTGGACATCCTCAGTGAACCACTTCCAGTGTAACTTTCACTTCCAGAAGCACAGACCAACTCTTTCAGCAGTTTACTATTCTCTGTTATTAGGATTCACAGGTTCCATTTCTTGCCTCTAAAAACTAAATTGTTTAACAACTCTGAACTGGAAAGATGTGTAAAAGTATGTCATAATTGGATCAAAATAAATATGTTTCCCAGCTTACAGTGAAGTGTAAATACTTAACACTCACAAGAAAGTGGGTATTATGAAGAGAGGGAGATGAATCTGCAGAGCAGCATTATTGTTATTACTGGAAGGATGAGGAGGAAATCAGTGCTACTCTTCCTCACAGAGATGAAGAAGGAGAGAAGGCCTCCACCTCTGACAGCCACAGCTGAGTGTTCTTGTTCTCTGTAGCTCTCAGTCCACATCAGACTAGATGATCCCAATAATCTAGACGAAGGCTGGAAGGAAAAAACTCACTGACAGTGAGAAAAAGATCTACAAAGTGCTTTCATTCCAAATGCTGAAACATTAAATATGAGTGTAGATGGGAGGGTGTGAATGTAACACAAAACAAAGTGTGATGTTTTGTCATATTTTTTAATCCTATGGAAATGTTTGTTTTCCTGATTGAGGCCAAAGAACATTTTACTGCCTCAAATTGACAATAAAGTTTATTCTTTTTGATTCTAATGTATCATTAGCACTGATCACATGAGCTGCACACAGATATCTGACAACACATTGCTCTGCTGTTACTGTTTTACATTAAACATCAGCAGAAAGTAACTATCACTCACCTCTGTGGTTCAGTGTTATCGTGGGTAAACCTCAGTAAAGTTACTGTTTTTCTCAGTGAAAGAACAGAAGCTGCTAAGAAATAGTCCAAAGTCTGAACCAACGAACAATGATATGAACTCACAGAACTGAACTGAGCTTCATTCATTGAACCGGGCGATTAATGTTCATCAGTAAAAGTGTTCTGTGGTGTAACGTTAAATTAATTTCTATCTGCTGATCATTAACAAACAGCGAGATAACAGCAGTTAAAAGATTGTAATAATGTTCCATGAAGATTGGTCACTGGAGAAGAGTACAACAAGTTACTAGGTTCTATAGAGTTTATCTCCACTGAGGAATGCTGACATTGTTAGCAGCAGCGTTTGTAAGCAGCAGAAGATGCTAAATGTGGACAGACAGAGAGTCCTTTGCTCTCAGTCAGTCTGACCAATCACTGTTTTGCTCTCTTTCAATCTTTTTTTCATCTCTGGCTCAAAAAATCTAAGATGTTGACAAGGAAATAACAAAACCCTGGCTTCATTTTCTCAGTGCAGAAACCAGTGGGTGACATCATAGTAGCTACGTCCATCTTTCTTATACAGTCTAAATGTGCGGCCCCGGTTCAGAGAGTACAGCTTCAGGGCTGCAGACACATACTGTTGGATGAGAACAGAAAAGACTTACAGAACCTGGTATTCCCAGATGGTCTCCCATCCAAGTACTAACCTGGCCTGGTCCTACTTGGTTTCCAGGATCAGACAAGATCAGGCGTGTTTAGGGTGGTATGGCTTGAAGCCACAAGACAAACTTGACACAAGCTTTTCATAGGTGACAAAACTCCACATTTTGTCTGTTGTTGCTCATGTTGCTTGTTTAACTTATCTTAACACATTTTATGAGTCTCCAGACGACAAAGGCCACAACTCTTAGTAACCAAGTTCAACTACAAAAAGTAGTTTGTTGTGTGGAATAAACCTTTAAAAACTTAACTTGTTTGTTAACATGCACAACTGGGGGGAATACACTATGCAAATTATAGGTGCTTGGACATGAAGTAGTACTTTCTGTGCAATATATCTTGAAAAAAACCTTTGAAATAAGATTTCTTATTATGTTTTGAGTGGAACCTTCCCTTAAAACCGTAAGTGGCACTTTAGTGATCATCCCTTACTGTTGGTGGCGCTGTCTGGGGGAAAAAGGGTCTAAATGTGCAGCCCTGGTCCTGAGAGTCCAGCTTCAGGGCTGCAGACACATAAGCTGTGTCTCAATTCAGGGGCTGCATCCTTCTAGGCTGCGTTCGTCGGCCGCATAAATATGTTTAAAAAATTGATTTAAGTTACGTTATTGATGTGAGATTTAAAAGCAGTTTAAAACATTTACTTTCCAGTTGTTCAGCTTCAGTGTTGAAGCTTTATTTTACCGAGACTGTGGTGATTTTTTCTGACTCCGGCCACCATATAAATGACTTATTCATTTATAAATATTCACATATTTAATCCTTATTTAAATTACTATATGGAGAAGAAGTAAAATGGTTACTAGGTTACTAAATCCTACTGGAGCTTCTATTGGTGGTAATTCTCTGTGTAGATTAGTGAAAACATGACTCTCCTCACTGTTCTTGGTTTAGCTCCACCAAGTTATCTGATAACATGTTTAACATACATTATAATTGGCTTCTGTTCAGACAGCATGTATTTAGTGGTCCTCACCATAAATACTCAGCCCAGACATTGTGGCGATCTATAATATTTGAAGTTCATCACTTTCTTATTTTCATATCATAGATTCATATGATATGGATAGATTTAAACCAGCTGTGGACGCTTCTTGTTTTTCAGACACTTTAGTCCCGTACCACCGGACAGTACAATCCCCTCAAGTCTTCAAGGATATAAAACATATTAAAATCAAAAACTACAATTTCAGGATCAAATTCAATCAAAAAATTAGGTGAAATTACAACGTTGTCTTTTCCTCATCCTATTGATTAAAAAAATTGGCAGTCTGGGTTGCTACGCAACAGGAGCGGCACTACGGGATGTCATGACAGAAGCAGGAAGTCCGTCATAGCCGAGACCGTCTCATTTAACAAACGCTCATGCAGCGTAGGATGCAGCCCCTGAATGGAGACACAGCTATACTGTTGGAAGAGGACAGAAAAAGCTTACAGCACCTGGTATTCCCAGGCGGTCTCCCATCCAAGTACTAACCAGGCCCAACACTGCTTGACTTCTGAGATCAGATGATATCAGGCGTGTTATGTTTTTTTTTCCCTTTATTATCGAAAATATCACTTTATCATTGACAGTTTTTACACTTCATAAAATTTAAAAAACGAAAATTCATCAATGAGCAATGTCAGAGTAACAAAACCCTTTCCAAACATAAAAAACATGAAACTATTTTGCTAATCATACAAAAATCTCACTTCTGAAAAGAAAAGACAACCACACATCACAGACACACTAATAACTACGAATAGGAGCACCGTTTACAATAAAAATGTACTCTGACACAAAAAAAACAAAACCATCATCTGAGAGAAACAATCAAAAGCAATCAATTCTTTCTTTCCATCCATCCCACCTTCCTTCCTTTAATCCATCCATCCATCCTGCTTTCCTTCCATCCTTCCTTCCGTAAAGAAGGTTTACGTAAAAGAGAGAACAAACATGATAAGACGTGATAGAGAGAGGACGCTGCTGCTGCTGATGTTGTTGTTAAGTGTACTTGAATAATAATGTTGACTTGTTTGTCACAGCTGTGTTTGCAGTGAAGCAGCAGCAGCAGCAGCGTCCTCTGCAGGTTGTGTAGATAAAAGCTTACAGCACCTGGTATTCCCAGGCGGTCTCCCATCCAAGTACTAACCAGGCCCGACCCTGCTTAGCTTCCGAGATCAGACGAGATCGGGCATATTCAGGCTGGTATGGCCGTAAGCGACAGCAGATTGTTCACATACGCTTTTTATAAGTGCTCAAACTCTTCATTTGGTCCGTTGTTGCTTCAGCATCTGGGAAAGAGTCTTTCTGAACTCATCTTAACTAGTGCTGTCAAAAATATCGCGTTATTAACGCGTTAACGCAAATCAATTTTAACGGCGTCAATTTTTTATCGCGAGATTAACGCGGGCGGGGGTGGGCATGGTTGGCGAGGTGTTTGCCGTCGAAGTCAGACAGGATCTCCTGCTAGTGGTGGTACAGCAGTAATATTCTCGCTCGCCTTTCTGTCGGCTCTTTTTCCACGTTCCGAACCGTGTGCTGCTGATCCAGATGCTCCGCCAGTTGACAGCGGCTTGGGGTGCCGCATGACGATTGACAAGACCAAAGTTATCTGTGTGTGTTGTCAGAGTGAACTGAGTTATCATTGTAGCACATCCAGTCTGTAATACCACTTGATGGCCAAACACAGCTGACGCGAATTCTCCTCCTCGTATAAAATGATAATTCAAGGGACATTTAGAATAGATAAAAATGTGCGATTAATTTGCGATTAATCGCGAGTTAACTATGACATTCATGCGATTAATCGCGATTAAAAATTTTAATCGACTGAAAGCACTAATCTTAACATGTTTTGCTGTTTTATATTTGACTTACACTACTGAATATGATGTATAGTATCTCCTTTCTCTTTATTCATGTCAATTGGGCAATTTTTTTCTGTGTGCTTTTTTTTTTACTTTGGCAACCCCTAGTGGATAAATACTTCAGGGGATTGTTTCACTTTGATATTTAATGTGTTTCCTTTGACATATGATGTGATGCTTTCATGCTATAAACGTACATGTATCCCACATTCATGCTTTTTGGTCTGTTCAAATTTTAGTTGAGATATTAACAAGGTCAGTCGTAAATGAAGGAGAATTCAAAGTGGATATTACACTCTGCCTCCAGAAATACTCTGTTTGTTGGCTTTGCTGTGGCTTACGGCCATACCAGCCTGAATGCGCCCGATCTCGTCTGATCTCGGAGGTTTAGCAGGGTCAGGCCTGGTTAGTACCTGGTTGGGAGACTGCCTGGGAATACCAGGTGCTGTAAGCTTTTGTCTGGGCAACCAGCAGAGCACGCTGCTGCTGCTTTTGCTGGAGACAGAGCTTTGAAAAACAAGTCAGTGTTGTTTAGAAAGCATATTTAAAACCAGCAAAAGACGAACAAAAGCCCTGTAGAATTAGGATAGCAAACCCTAGGACACACTAAAGCATCATGACTTAAGAAGAAATCGAAAAAATGAGTATTTCCGTTCATCCATCCATCCATCCATCCATCCACCCACCCACCCATCCACCCATCCATGCATCCATCCATTTTCTTCCTCTCACCCGAGGTCGGGTCGCGGAGACATCAGACGAAACAGGTCATTCCACACGTCCCTGGTCCCAGCAATGCTTTCCAGCTCTTCCAGGGGGATCCCCGGGCGTTCCCAGGCAGGTCAGACCATACATATCTATGTATATACTGTACATATGAAACCTCCAGCGGTCTGCAGGTCTATCCCGGGGTCTCCTCCCAGGCGGACGTGCTGGGGAAACCTCCAAATGAAGCCTCCCCGGAGGCATCCCAACCAGATGTCCAAACCACCTCAACTGGCTCCTTTGGGCGCAAAGGAGCAGCGGCTCTACTCCGAGCTCCCTCCGCATGTCCGAGCCTCTCACTCTATCCTGCCTTATCCTATCCTATCTCTAAGGCCCAGCCCGGCCGCCCTGCGGAGGAAGCTCATTTCGGCTGCTTGTACTTGCGATGTGGTTCTTTGGGTCACTCCCCATAGCTCACGAGCATCGGTGAGGGTCGGAACCGGAACCTAGATGGGCTGGTAAATCCCGAGCTTGGCCTTGCGGCTGAGTTCCGGCTCCCGTTTGAGCAGACGGTTCGGTACAACGCCGCACCGAGCCGCCTGTCCATGTCACGCTCCTTTTTCCCCATCACTGGTGAACAAGGTGCCGAGATACTGAAACCCCGTCGCTTGGGGACGCAACTCCCCCCTCCCACCCCAAGCTGGAGGGAGCAATCCAAGGTCTTGTAAAATTTCTCACTTCTTTTACTTGATTTTTTGTTGTCCAAAGAGCTTGCCTTTTTTCTGGCAATAGGAAAAAGTCACAAGAAGGTTTCCGTGAAACAGAGAAGAAACATGATAAGACGTGACAGAGAGAGGACGCCGTTGCTGCTGCTGCTGCTGATGTTGTTGTTAAGTGTACTTGAATAATAATGTTGACTTGTTTGTCACAGCTGTGTTTGCTGTGTTTGCAGTGAAGCAGCAGCAGCAGCGTCCTCTGCAGGTTGTGTAGATAAAAGCTTACAGCACCTGGTATTCCCAGGCGGTCTCCCATCCAAGTACTAACCAGGCCCTACCCTGCTTAGCTTCCGAGATCAGACGAGATCGGGCGTATTCAGGCTGGTATGGCCGTAAGCGACAGCAGACTGTTCACATACGCTTTTAATAAGTGCCCAAACTCTTAATTTGGTCTGTTGTTGCTTCAGCGTCTGGGAAAGAGTCTTTCTGAACTCATCTTAACATGTTTTGCTGTTTTATATTTGACTTACACTACTGAATATGATGTATAGTATCTCCTTTCTCTTTATTCATGTCAATTGGGCAATTTTTTTCTGTGCTTTTTTTTTTTTACTTTGGCAACCCCTAGTGGATAAATACTTCAGGGGATTGTTTCGCTTTGATATTTAATGTGTTTCCTTTGAAATATGATGTGATGCTTTCATGCTATAAACGTACATGTATCCCACATTCATGCTTTTTGGTCCGTTCAAATTTTAGTTGAGATATTAACAAGGTCAGTCGTAAATGAAGGAGAATGCAAAGTGGATATTACACTCTGCCTCCAGAAATAGTCTGTTTGTTACCTTTGCTGTGGCTTACGGCCATACCAGCCTGAATGCGCCCGATCTCGTCTGATCTCGGAGGCTTAGCAGGGTCGGGCCTGGTTAGTACTTGGTTGGGAGACTGCCTGGGAATACCAGGTGCTGTAAGCTTTTGTCTGGGCAACCTGCAGAGCACGCTGCTGCTGCTTTTGCTGGAGACAGAGCTTTGAGCAACAAGTCAGTGTTGTTTAGAAAGCATATTTAAAATCAGCAAAAGTTGAACAAAAGCCCTGTACAATTAGGATAGCAAACCCTAGGACACACTAAAGCATCATGACTTAAGAAGAAATCGAAGAAAAGAGTATTTCCGTTCATCCATCCATCCATCCATCTATCCATCCATTTTCTTCCTCTCACCCGAGGTCGGGTCGCAGAGACATCAGACGAAACAGGTCATTCCACACGTCTCTGGTCCCAGCAATGCTTTCCAGCTCTTCCAGGGGGATCCCCGGGCGTTCCCTGGCAGGTCAGACAGACTATATACTGTATATATGAAACCTCCAGCGGTCTGCAGGTCTATCCCGGGGTCTCCTCCCAGGTGGACGTGCTGGGGAAACCTCCAAATGAAGCCTCCCCGGAGGCATCCCAATCAGATGTCCAAACCACCTCAACTGGCTCCTTTGGGCGCAAAGGAGCAGCGGCTCTACTCCGAGCTCCCTCCGCATGTCCGAGCCTCTCACTCTATCCTACCTTATCCTATCCTATCTCTAAGGCCCAGCCCGGCCGCCCTGCGGAGGAAGCTCATTTCGGCTGCTTGTACTTGCGATGTGGTTCTTTGGGTCACTCCCCAGAGCTCACGAGCATCGGTGAGGGTCGGAACCTAGATGGGCTGGTAAATCCAGAGCTTGGCCTTGCGGCTGAGTTCCGGCTCCCGTTTGAGCAGACGGTCCGGTACAACGCCGCACCGAGCCGCCTGTCCATGTCACGCTCCTTTTTCCCCATCACTGGTGAACAAGGTGCCGAGATACTTAAACCCCGTCGCTTGGGGACGCAACTCCCCCCTCCCACCCCAAGCTGGAGGGAGCAATCCAAGGTCTTGTAAAATTTCTCACTTCTTTTACTTGATTTTTTGTTGTCCAATGAGCTTGCCTTTTTTCTGGCAATAGGAAAAAGTCACAAGAAGGTTTACGTGAAACAGAGAAGAAACATGATAAGACGTGACAGAGAGAGGACGCCGTTGCTGCTGCTGCTGCTGCTGTTGTCTAGTGTACTTTATGAATAATGTTGACTTGTTTGTCACAGCTGTGTTTGCAGTAAAGCAGCAGCAGCAGCAGCAGCAGCGTCCTCTGCAGGTTGTGTCGATAAAAGCTTACAGCACCTGGTATTCCCAGGCGGTCTCCCATCCAAGTACTAACCAGGCCCGACCCTGCTTAGCTTCCGAGATCAGACGAGATCGGGCGTATTCAGGCTGGTATGGCCGTAAGCAACAGCACACTGCTCACATACGCTTTTTATAAGTGAACAAACTGGTAGATTTGTCTGTTGTTGCGTCACTGTGTGAGAGAGAGCCTTTCTCAACTCACCTCAGCATGTTTTGCTCTTTTGTATTTCACTTACACTACTAAATGTGATGTACAATATCTCCTTTCTCTTTATTCATGTCAATTGGGCAATTGTTTTAGCTTTTTTGCTGTAAAGGTCAGAATAGCTAAAGCTATCTCTAATGTTATTTACATGGCATTTATTTTATTTTGATAATGTCCTGTTAAGCGGAAGTAAGGTAACGGAGGTCGACTTGACTAACATTACGGAAAGCGCAAAGAAAGATTGTCTATGTTCACAGTAAAATTGGGACAACGGAAGGACAACGGAAAAGTCAATAAAACAAGGCTTTAGCTTCAGTCAATGGGAGAACAAGGTTTGTAAATGTCATAGAAAATATACTGATTAACTGTATATATATATATATATATATATATATATATATATATATATACATATACATATGTTTTTCTGGAGACAAGTATATATATTTATATATAATATATATTTTGCTGGAAACAGCTCTGAAAAACAAGTCAACTTGACTTTTGAACTTGTCCCAAGGCTTTTGAATATCATTACTAACAGCTCTGTGGATTTGTCTTGAAGTTGCTCTTCGATATGCCCTGCTGAGAGAACCTTTACAAGATTATACATTGCTGATGGGGGCAGCCATGTTTGTAGCCCTTTTATCTCAGTCCATTATCAGTCACGCCTGGCGGAGGGCCAGGCGTGCCGCAGTGCGGGCCGTTGTGGAGGAAAGGAGTTCGGGGAGGCCATGGAGGAGGACTATTGGTCAGCCCCGAGGAAATTCTGGCAAACTGTCCAACACCTCAGGAGGGGGAAGCAGTTCTTCACCAACACTGTTTACAGTGGAGGTGGGGAACTGTTGACGTCAACTGGGGATGTCGTCAGGCGGTGGAAAGAATACTTCGAGGATCTCCTCAATCCCGCCGTCACGCCTTCCATTGAGGAAGCAGAGGCTGAGTGCTCAGAGGCGGACTCGCCCATCACCTGGGCTGAAGTCACCGAGGTGGTTGACAAGCTCCTCGATGGCAGACCTGAGTATGTCAAGTCTCTGAATGTGCAGGGACTGTCGTGGCTGACACCTCTCTGTAACATCGTGTGGCGGTCGGGGACAGTGCCTCTGGACTGGCAGACCGGGATGGTGGTCTCTCTTTTCAAGAAGGGGGACTGGAGAGTGTGCTCCAACTACAGGGGGATCACACTCCTCAGCCTCCCCGGAAAGTCTATTCCAGGGTACCGGAGGGGAGGATCCGGCCAATAGTCGAACCTTGGATCCAGGAGGAACAATGCGGTTTTCGCCCTGGACGCGGAACACTGGACCCGCTCTACACTCTCGATCGGGTGCTTGAGGGTTCATGGGAGTTTGCCCAACCAGTCCACATGTGCTTTGTGGATTTGGAGGACGCATTCGACCGTGTCCCTCGTGGCGCCCTGTGGGGGGTGCTCCGGGAGTATGGGGTCCGGGGCCCTTTGCTAAGGGCAGTCCGGTCCCTGTACGACCGGAGCAGGAGCCTGGTTCGCATTTCCAGCAGTAAGTCGGACCTGTTCACGGTGCACGTCGGACTCCAGCAGGGCTGCCCTTTGTCACCGGTTCTGTTCATAACTTTTATGGACAGAATTTCTAGGCGCAGCCAGGGGCCAGAGGGGGGCTGGTTTGGGTACCGCAGGATCTCGTCTCTGCTTTCTAGGGATGATGTGGTCCTGTTGGCTTCATAGAACCTGGACCTCCAGCGTGCACTGGGGCGGTTTGCAGCCGAGTGTGAAGCGACTGGGATGAGGATTAGCACCTCCAAATCCGAGGCCATGGTTCTCGACCGGAAACAGTGGGCTTGCCCTTTCCGGGTCGGTGGAGAGATCCTGCCCTAGGTGGAGGAGTTTAAGTATCTTGGGGTCTTGTTTACAAGTGAGGGGAGGATGGAGCGTGAGATTTACAGGCGGATCGGTGCAGCGTCTGCAGTCATACGGTCGCTGTACCGGTCCCTTATGGTGAAGAAGGAGCTAAGCCGAAAGGCGAGGCTCTGTATTTACTGGTCAATCTACGTTCCTACTCTCACATATGGTCATGAGCTTTCGGTCATGACCGAAAGAACAAGATCCCGGATACAAGCAGCTGAAATGAGCTTCCTCCGCAGGGTGGCTGGGTGCACCCTTAGAGATTGGGTGAGGAGCTTAGTCACCAGGGAGGAGCTCGGAGTAGAGCCGCTACTTCTCCACATCGAGAGGGATCAGTTGAGGTGGCGTGGACATCTGTTCTGGATGCCTTCGGACGCCTCCCTGGGGAGGTGGTCCGGGCATGTCCCACCGGGAGGAGGCCTCGGGGCAGACCTAGGACACGCTGGAGGGACTATGTCTCTCGACTGGCCTGGGAACGCCTCGGGGTCCCACCGGAAGAGCTGGAGGAGGTGTCTGGGGTGAGGGAAGTCTGGGCCTCTCTGCTTAGACTGCTGCCCCCGCAACCCGGCCCCGGATAAGTGGAAGACAATGGATGGATGGATGGAGTATCAATCAACCAATCACCTGTCAGTCACTGGATGCTATGGAGATTCCGGCCCTTTTCATTGGAGGTGAAGAGAGTGACAGGCATACTGAGGTCCAATCTACAATAAGAATCTATAATGAGAATCAACCTGAGGAACAGTAATAAGTGAGCTTCATTGCTAATGAATTGGCGCAAGAAATAAATTTGATTGTCAATGCAGTCTGCTTAAAACAATAAAAGCATCAACTTTAAAGAGACAAATTAAAATATTTATTTCAAGACTTAAACTCTTCAAACAGCCGCGTTCAAATCTTTTTCTTATTTATTTATTTTTTTACAATTTTCAGCAAAAATAAAGAAAAGTGGAAAATGTCAAAAACTGTGAGTCTTTTTGTCTCCTTTAAAACGGTCAAATGTCCTTCAAAACTGTGTCACATGACGACACTTCATCGGCTCCTCTTGGTTTGTCATGACTCATCACATGACCCGTCACTTATATCGTCACCACGTCACATTTCCTCAACACATAACCCCCATCTCCACTGTTACATGACCTGACCCATCCGTCACATGACCCATCACCGCCGCAGGAGAAACACACAAAGAAGAAAAACATAAAATATCTGTACAAAATGAATCCACATTGTCCTCTGAAACCTCGAACCAGGTTCTCCTGTCCGCTCAGGACATGGAGGCATGGGATTGGACAGCACACCTGTCAATCACAGCACTGACTTCAAGGACTGAGGGAACCTCAGTTCAGCCTCACAGACTCCTGGTTCAGTTTCCTGTGATGATTCAGTCCTCTGGTGAGTCTTTGAAACCCTGAAGTCTGTAACAGTCTTAGCAGTAAAGCATCGGATTGGCTGAGGTGGTTGAGATGCGGGGCTCAGCCTGGGAGTCAGAATTCAAGGTAGAAATAATGTTCAAATGAAACTGATGTTGCGTTCAAGTGAATCAGGAACAAAAAGAAACTTAAGAACTTGAAATCAAACTCTGAGGTTTTTAGTCCCATGTCACCTGAACGCAGCCTCACTGAAACATGCAAATATAAAACATCAATAAAGTTTAAATTAAAAACAAAGCTGCTGTCGTTTTCACCTCCTGTCAGTGAACCAGATTCATGTTCTCAGTGTAAACAAGTGGAAAATAAAAACAATATGAGCAAAGGAAAAAGAGCTAAACAAGAGAGTCACTGATTTTTCTCACAGGTCATCATGTCACAGCTAAAAGCACCAGAAAACCTGCAAAAAATTAAATTTAACAATGTTTCCAACCATTTATTTTTCTCATTTCATTAATTTGGTTTTCATATGCACTTTTTCTATTGATTTGCATTTGTTGTTTCAAATGTTTGATGTTTTGGATTTTATATTTCTTGTACGTCATGTGAGATGGAGGCTGTCAGTTGTTTTTTAAAATCTTTTTAGATTTTAATCAGTAAAACATTGTGGTTTTGCTGTAAAAGTGCCATTTAAATAAAGTACTGTGTAGTTCTAAAGAGTATGAACCTGCTGAGAAGCTGCAAATGTGGTTTCAGGTGTAAACATCAGTGTGTTTGGAGGCTGCAGCAGCAACAGGAGGAAAAAACGACCGTGTTTTTGGGTGGATTGCACCTTAAAAAAACAAAAACAAGAGTAAGTGCCATGGTGACTGATTAACTCCATCATCATGGCAACACACACCGCCTCATATACAGAATATATCCATATATGCATATATTTACAGAATATATTTGTACACAAACAGTCCGTCAGCAGGAATCAGGTCGCCTTTTCAACATGTAAAATGTCCCAGCATGCAACAATGATCACCTGACCGTCGTCCTCCAATCACATCAGGACCTTCAGCTGTCTGACGTCTCATGATTCAGGGTAACAACAACCACCTCTGAGTACTTATTGACCCAATGAATCGACGTGTTCATTCATTCTTATGTTTATGTTTCTGAAAGCAATAAATGTGTTGATCACACATGGAGGGTCGATTGATCAGGTGATCAATGAGCCCGAAATCAGCATGATCGACCTGAAACCACAAACAGCATCAGAGCAACAGGATTTCACGACAGCTTGGAAAAAAAATTGTACAACATCCGTCCATCCGTCTGTCCAACTGAAAAATCCTCTTAGTCAGAGTTCAGGGTTCAGACATGTTCATCTTAATCACCTAATGTAATGTCAGTCACATGACATGAAAGATGAAAATGGTGCGTCTTTAATTATATAAAACGATTTCCGACAGTTTGGATCTGATGGAGACATTGAAAACTGAGCTGAACATCCAGCAATATATCGCCCACCATTAGCACACAGAACTAAATTAGCTTAGACCAAAAATGCCTAACTTCAGGATTAGCTATGTTAGCTCAAACTCCAAAACTACCAGGTTTATAATGTGAGCTGAAGTTAGCATTTTCAAACCATCTACTGCGAACTAAAGTTAATATGAGGCAACATTAGCTTCAACTCGAAACTAAAACGCAGACTGCAAACCTCCTGGGTTCATAGTAACAGTTAAATTAGCATTTCCAAACCAACTACAGTACACTTAAGTTAGCATGAGACTACATTAGCTTCAAATTTAAACTGAAGAAAATAAAGTTTAACAGCCAGCTGTTTAAATTTAATCTCAAAACCAACTAACTGGCTAATGTTTACAGTTAGTTTAACTCTCATAATGCCAGCCAATATTAGCATTCTCAAACCAATTACTGTACACCTGTGTTCACTAACACTAGCATTTATCATTGGTAGTGTAATCTACACCATCTTTGTTGATGGTTTTTGGATTATCTTCAAACCCAAATCAAGTAGTTTAATATGTGTATTGCAAATTGTATTAGCTTAATCTACAAACCAACTAACCTAATAATATTGGCTAATGATAGCAGTAAGTTGTTTTAGAGCCATCACTAAACAACTACAGAAGTGCTGGGTATCCTTAGCATTGAGCTGCATTAGCTCACCAACTTGACCTCTGATTAGTAGTTAGCATTTTTAATAAAGTCTCACGATGTCAGTTAATATTTAAGGCCAACTGTTTCAGTTTAATTTTCACTGCTGTTAGCATTTAGCAGTGTTGGCTTCACCAGATTCCAACTTTTTTACATTAACTAAGGCCTGCAGTGAGCTACATTAGTGGGCTTACAGCTCGCTGTGTCAGTTTAAACTATTTCATAATTCTCACCCTTACATTTAAGCTATTACATTTACTATTGTGGGCATTTAGCAGTGTTGATCTTGAACCTTGTCAGCTTCAACTTTGGATCAAGCAGAAAACCAATGGCTAATGTTAATAGCTAACTGTGTTAGCTTAGTATCTCAACCAACTAGTTTAATCAGTTAATATTAGCAGAAAGCTATATTGTCATCTTAAAAACAACTAGCCTACATCAATGTTGACTGTTGTTAGGATTAGCTTAAACTCCATACAGCAAGATTTGTGTTACCTGAAGCTAACAGCTACTTGTGTAAACTTTGTCTGCAAACTTTTTAACAGCTAAAATTATCAGGAATAATTTTCAAAGTACTGCACGTTTAGATTCACAACTGTTAATAATTAGCAGTTTTGTCCTTCCATTTGCGATAACAGTTTTTATATTGACTTTGAGTTTTAAAACAAGCATATTTATATTAGCTAATTTACAGCTAGCTGTCGGCTTTAAGTGAAAAACCAACATTCTTAGCATCATCTCTGAACCAACTACATCAATACTGGCTGTGATTTTTAATAAGCTATATTAGTGTCATTTAAGCAAATAAAAAAATGTGCTTGTTAGTGATTAGCAGCATACCATGTCAACCATCTTTTTCAGTATTAAATGTTAGCATTTTGCTACATTAAGTTGATTAGCAATGCAAACATAATTTATATTTAAATATCTTTTTTATACTTTGTTTTGTTTGTATTGCTTGTGTTTTAATGAGAATATATATTTTTTTTACAAATAAGTTTGTTCTAAAAGATTTTATTGTTGAATATACGTTTGATTTTTTATGTCTTTATTGATTTATTGTGTGCAGTAGATCAAAATCAAAGGTAATGATGTCAGTAACAAACTATAGTCATAAAGCTAACCAAAGTTAGTTCAGTTATGTGAACATTACCTTCACGCTGCTGTTAGGTGCAGCAATAAAAGGATTGTTTGAGGCTTTATTAGATTAGAGCTTTAGAATAACAGTCAAATATAAATATATATTTAGCTCTAGTTAGAATAAAACATTTCTTTAAATAACTTGGCTTTGTAGGCTCATCTGAGGAGCCTCTTCACTGTTCAGCGGATTAAATTTAAACATGAGTCATCTGACTGTCGCTTCACTAGGACTTTAACTTTACATTAGAGAAGATGAAGGAGGCATTTTCTGTTCACGCCTCCATCAGATCCAGCTGCTGTTTTCATCTAAAATTCTCCTGACTCTGATGTCAGATGTTTATTTTGACGACAACAAATGCTGCATCTTGAAGCCTCACGGTGTTCCGATAAAAGACATACCTGTCAGAGCTTTGTATGGAAGCCTGTTGCTGCCAAATAAAAACATACACAAAAAAAGAAAAGTTAGTCATAATTTAAAAAAAAAATGCATGGACCTTTAAATCATTAAAAAAAAAAAATTCAGACTAAAGTATTAACTTGTTTTTTGTTTACCTTTCTCATGATAACTGATTTTTTAAACAAAGACATTTGATGCAAATTGACTTTTTAAAAGTCAAAAATTTTTAGTCAAAATGTTGACTTCTTATTCATGTTTTAAATCCAACTCTTCCATTTAGTAAAATATAAGCTAATGCATTTTGGTTAAAAAAAAAAAAGACTTTTTAAAAGTAGAACTTTCTGACTTTTCTTTTGTCAGTTATGAGATTTAAAAAATTGAGAAATTGCCTTTTAAAAGTAAAACCTTTGAGTTTTTAATCTCATAATTTTGATGTATAAAGTCAAACTTTCGAACTTTCATTTTGCATGAATATTATTTCAATCATGACTAACTTTTCTTCTTCTATAGACAGAAACATGTTTGTAATCGTGATTCTGACCAACAGGAGCGCAAAGACTGTAACTATTGTGACGGAAAAGATAGCCCGTGCGGCCTGCATACGTCCACAGTTGCATCAGAAGCTGTTTGTTTACATTCTGGCTTCCTGATGATATCGCGCAAGCTTTGATAGACATGAGCTCTGATTGGTCAATGACCAGCATATGGTCTTCCTTTTTAATCAGCTGATTAGAACCCTGCATTAATCTAACTGCCTGCAACGCTACAGGAGGCTGACTGAGCGCAAGCGGTGCCATCCAAGTTGTCTACATGGTGATTGAGGATCCCGGTGCAGTCGATGATGATGTGGTTGTTGTGGTGACAGGGTGTCGGGGCGGGGCAAGGTCCAGCAGGGCGCTGACAGTCCCGGCCACCTGGGGGAGCCCTTGCTCCTCCAAGATGTGGAGAGGAAGACACAACTGACTCTGCATAGACAGACACCACAGAAGAAGATGCACAGCAAGGGGAGGGGCAAGGAGGCGGGGACAACGGAAAGGTGGGTCAACAGATGGAAACTTAAATGAACCAATAAAGTAACTGTAACCATGGCAACACAAGGGATAAAAACAAGGGGCAACTGAAGTAACTGAGGAAAGAAAAGGTAAGAAGCAGAAAAGGAGAAAGAGTTCCAGAGCTTTCAACAGAATTTCATTGTCTTTATCAGAAAATAGATGTCAGGCACAGTGATATAAACATTAACTGAAGTCTGACCATCACACTGACTTTAGAGATAAAACGCTGCTGAGAATAAGACCTCCATTAATGCTACACACACAAAGTGAGTCAAAGCTGCTTTAATTGACTTTATTCATGGAGGGAAAAGCTTTCTCCAACATCAGGGCAGAGCAGAGGCACACAGTCTGATAAAAATACTCCTCATAATCATAATCACTCTTCAGCTTATGAAAGTCCAGTTTGAAGTGTTTTCCCTTCTTTCCCAGTTCATGTTTGTAGGACAACTTAATCAAGTCTACGTCCAAGAGGGTCTATAAGACCATTTCCACTGCAGGACATTAACCTGGAACTTGTTTAAGATTTCCATTTAAGTCTAAGTTAAGGTTTCATTCGAATTTAATCTGTTTTTGCACAAAACTCCTGTGAATCTTCTTCTTGTGGTTTCCTTAAAAAGTCCACTTAAGCATAAGACCAAGATAAGGAGAACACCTTCAATACCTAACAGTAGTTGAACCGGTGCCCTAAAGACCTTAGCAGCCAAAGTACCTCCAAGTACCTCTAACTTTGTCTTAACTGAAACATGTCAATTCTTTGTGGATTAATTTTCATTGTAATTTACTTCTACTTTTGTTGTTTTCTGTTTACTGCTACTTTTCAGTTCATTCTTTCCTTTACTGATTACTCTAGAAATTTCATCGTTTCCTCCTCTGACTTGTTTCATTTCTTGATTTTTTTCCACTATCCATAGGTCAGGTTTTGAGGCGATAGCAAGCATCCGCCTAAATCGAAGCAAACAAACGGTCTCCATGTAAATGATTCTCTAGTGTTTTTCCTTCACTAAGGAAACTTTTTCAAATGATACTGTGCAACACCCTTACGTAAGTGCCTCAGCTTAGGGGAAACTGTGCCTCAAGCCTCATACTGACGGAGAAAATTTAGGGCTCCAGAATCTTCCCAGAACATTGACTTTTAAAATTAATTTACTCTTCAGTCTGATGTACAATTTTGTGTTTCCACTGGGGATGTTAATGATTAATTGTTAATTGATTAATATCCATTACTAATCCAACAGATTAAAGACATATTAACCAATAAGGCAGAAGATGAAGGACATTAATGTTCGAGAATGCTTTGAAAATTAGCTGTAGTACCTGGTTGTTCCACCAGGTGGAGCCTCCTACTGTGTAATGAGATGGAAGACTGCAGTTTGTTGGCTGTGGTTAACACTGCAGGGACCTGAGGCTGCAGTTTTTTTTTGTTGTTTTTTTTTTACTGCAGACCGTATTTGTCTTTGTTATGGTTTTTCAATCACAATCCTGAGAACGTAAGTGAACTGGTACCTCCCGAGCAGAGCCCAGATTTAGTTTCAGGAACCACACAGTGAACTGGCAAAACTGGGTACTTGGTAGGTGAAGTTCCTGCAGTGGAATAGGTGTCTTAGAGTCCTGATAATACCGAAGGGCTCCAACACTCTGATTTTCTAATTAAGCGTCATTGTTTGTGTTACAGTGAGGAAGACCACGAGTGGAAACTCTGATTTTGTTGCTCAGAGCTTATTCTCAGGCAAACGTGTACGAAGAGTATGGCAGGTTTTTTGATCAGGAAGGCTGAACCACGTTACAAACAGTACAAAGAGTAAAAAAAAAAGAAACCACACTCAGACAGGCAGCCAAACATAAGGCACAGGGGGCGGGGCTTCAACAGGCAGGAAACAAGTGTCAGGGTAAACTTCCAACTCTGGGGATTGTCAAGTTTCAACTTTGTGGAGGAGGGATTGCATGATCCTCTATGGCTCAAGAGAACCTAACAAACTGTGAGTTCAGCACACTAAGTCCTGTTTGGATCTGAGTCCGGAGCAGCAGGTACCAGCTCAAGGGTAACAAGTCCAGAAGAGAAAGTCCTAGGTCAAAGGTAACAAATACAAGAACAAAGGTAGTCCCAGGTCCAAAGTAACAAGTCCCAGGTCAAAGGTAACATGTCCAAGGTCAAAGTCCAGAGCAGGAAATCACAGATCAAAGGTAATAAGTCAAGATCAACAAGTCCCAGATCAAAGGTAATATGTCAAGATCAACAAGTCCCAGGGCAAAGGCAGAAGGTCCCAGGGCAAAGGTAACAAGGCAAGACCTGCAAATCTCAAATTAAGGGTAACAAGTTCAGATGAGCAAGTCCCAAGACAAAGGTAACAAGTCCAGATCAGTTAGTCCCAGGTCAAAGATATTAAGTCCACAGTGGAAAATCCCAGGTCGAAGGTAACAAGTCTCAGTTCAAAGTTAACCAGTACCAGGCCAAAGTTAAGAAGTCAAGACCAGCAAGTCCCAGACCAAAAGTAACGATTCGAGACCATCAAGTCCCAGGTCAAAGGCAGGAGGTCCCTGGACAAAGGCAACAAGTCCAGATCAGCAAGGCAGGAGGTCTCTGGACAAGTCAAGACCAGCAACTCTCAGGCTAACAGTAACAAGTCTAGACCAGCAAGTCCCTGGACAAAGGTAAGAATAACAGATTAGTAGGTCCTAGGTCAACAATAAGTTCAGATCAGCAAGCCCTAGATCCAAGGTAGCAAGTCTCATGTCAAAGGTAGTAAGTCTAGACTAGCAAGCCCCTGGTCAAAGGTAACAAGGTCAGACCAGTACATCATAGGCCAAATGTAACAAGTCCCAATTCAAAGATAACTTGTCCAGACCAGCAAGTCTCAGGCCAATGGTAACAAGTCTAGACCAGCAAGTCCTTGGTCAAAGGTAACAAGTCTTAGTGAAGACAAAGACAAGTCTTGACTTTTGTGCTTTGAGCTCAGTACGAATCAGTATTTGTTGGTGTGCTAGTGTGCACTATCAAAGAAGTTTTTGCCACCTGACTGGATGCTGTCAGACTGATGACATTAATCAGTTGGCAGGAAAGGTAAGATGCCTGAGAAGGTTTGGGGATGCTATAAAGTCATTTCAAGTCAGAAGTCAAGTGAGGTTGTGAGTCTTTGGTGTTTATTTCAAAATTAAGTCCAAAGTCTAGCATCAGATGTTCGAGTCCAAGTATTATGATTTCAGTCTCAAGTCTCTGAAAGTTTAGACAACAGGGATTTTAGCACTTACTGGCTCAATTTGATTTGTATCATGAGTATTAAATGAGAGACACTAAAAACTGGACACTGTCAGACTCAAAAATGAAACTGATATGATCTGAATTTGATAAGTTGATTAGTAGATTTGATAAAAAGTAACTGCAATCCTTAAGTCTAGAAACATGTTTCAAATAACTGGACCATATAAAGTAGACAGTGGGTATTTTGAAACAGCAGGAGCTAGAACCTGGGGAGACTTTTTGGCAGTATTTTGCGTCCTGCGCAGCTGAGTCTAGAAGTGATGGATATATCCGTCACATTGGTGTCATCAGCTGGGCTCCAACTTGTAATGTGGCAAGTCTCTCCATCATATCTTGGACTTTGATCCTGGAAATCACATCCACACTGCTCACCAAAGGCATATAAAGATCAAGTCCTCATTCTAAATCCAAGGAACAACACCTAATGTCAAGTTAAAGGTCTGGACCCATGTGAATTAGTGAGCTTGGAGGTGCCAGAGTATTTTTTAAGTTTGGACAAAGCTAGAAACTTCATGCAGATGATGTAGCTCAGGCAGCTGTATGAAGCAGCGACCTCCAGCCCTCTCTGGGGTAGTTTACAGGTGACCATAAAGCAGCAACATCTTGGAAGTCTGAGGCTGTGATGCTCAGCTGAAGGCATTCGAATATCTTAACCAACGAGTACCAGAAGATGAACAGGGGCAACGCCGGTAGTGATCTGGGTATTATAGCAGACTGTTACATTGAAGAAAGATGTATTTTGTGGATACAAAGGACTGAAATGAGGTTTTGGATTCACCCTGTAGAGGTTTGGAAAATCCTCAGGATCTACCATGCGGAGCTGAAGGACATTCCTCTACTGTGGTCATGCACTGTGAGTCATGACAGGAAAAATGACATTGTAGATATAAGCTGCTGTGTCTTTTAAGGAGCAGGCTGACATGGTTCAGGCAGCTAATAGTGAACAACGAGGAAGACCCAGGACACGCCAGAGGGTTTATCCATCCCTTCTGAGGCAGGGATGGTTTGAGATTCCAAGAGGTGCTGGAGGATGTTGTGGACGAACAGGACATCTGTCTTCCTAGCTACCCTCTTAAGGCCAATCCATGCTTTCATGCGAATAGAAATTTTGTCATCCACCCAAGTACTCGACCCTTCATGGCAGCCGAAAATTTGTGACCACGTGGACAGTCCGCACTACAAGCGTGCTGACTGCACATGTGCCAGGAAAATAAGTGTTGCTTCAAACAAATGCTTGGTGTGAGGAAAGACTGTACAAGGTGAATCTCCATCATCTACACCACTATAATTCCATACTGAAAGAGTTGCAATTAACTTTGGAGAGGCTTTGTTTGTACATTGTTTCTCAAACATAGTAGGAAGTCCTTATTTCTCCAGACGTCTTGGGCTACGTCATATATTATGTTTGGCACACCTTGGGAAAAAGAATTAACACTGTGGCACAGCACAGTCTGTAACCAGTTTCTCTGTGTTTGATATAAGGGGGAATGCAACCTTCCACCTAACAGACCAAGGCGCATTGGTATGAACAGAGCTACATGTGCGTATGCTGTCTGCGTACACACCTGCACACATGGACACAGAAAGCATGAATTGGCCATTTTCTGGCCTGCTTTTTTATGAGTATTATTTGCATTAAAGGTGAAATGGTTCACATATTGGATCAAGATGTCTCTTGAAAGGATTTTGTTTTAGGCGAGCCACAAAACTTTCTGGTGGAATACATAAGTGGCTTTTTACTGCAGGAGCTCATGGCAGCATGAACATTTACAGAAATAGCCCCCTAATAAGTCTTTTCAGATATAGCAGTGCAAGATCTAACAGCTCTGACCGTGAAGTTAACTTCAAGTGCACCAAAACAAGAAATACTTACTTGATACAACTCCAGCTCTAAGAGCACATTGGAAATATTAGCCAATATGGTGAATTAACATTGTTGATAGTGATATTGGAGAGGAGAATACCGCTACTAGGCATGACATCGAGGGGGCAGAAAAATGGCGATTATTGTGCTCTCTGAGTTTAACAAATCAGCATTGAGTCCAACATGGCAGGTTTTCAGCGTCGCTCAGAAGTAGATTAAGTCATTTTTTCCCATAGAAACGAACAGGTCTTTGCAGTCAGATAACACACTGAAAGGTTCAAGCTGCCATAAAACAGTCCACAAGTTCCTGCAGTGAAAGCGGTTCGGTTTCATGTCAAGCCTGGAAACAATTCCAGATCCTCCAGGGAGTGTGACTGCCAAATGGGACATTTAGCATACCTTATATATTTGTGCTAAGCTTCGTTACATGTTTGACTTTAAATTTTGTGCTGTGAATCTGTGTGGTGAACGGAAATATTCTGAGGAAGAGATTTACGGAAAAAATGTATGCCTGCCGGTTTCTCCTTTTATCTGTGTGGAGTTGGCGGTCAGCAGACTTTTGGTGTTCAGGTCCAGGCGTGCGGCGCCAGGTGTACGTAGATGGCACACAGCACCGACATGACAGACAGGTAAAAGAGTGCAAAGCCGGCCAGCTGGGCCTGAGGGGACAGGTTGATAAGGGGCGGGGCCATGGACAGCAACACGCCCAGCGTCCCATAAACCCCGTCCCCGTTTCCCTCCAGGACCTGCCCCACCGAACAGAGACGGTCCTGAGTGTGTTTGTGTTGGTGAGATGGACACGATGAGGGAAATGTGGGCACAGGAGTGAGACAGTATAAGCACAGGGTTAATGAAAGGTGGGAGGATGAAGGAGAAGGAAGAAAGCTGTTAGTAGAAGAGAAGAAAATTCAGCCTCAGCACCATTCATCCAGGTATGTTTGTTACCTGTGGAACTCCGATCCTGCGACATGCCTCCAGGAAGTTCTCCACGTTTCGTCGACATTTGGCCATGGTGAGTTTAGGCTGTGGAGGCAAGGAAATGTTACGACCGTCACATGAGACAGCAGCAGGTACATCAGTGTCTGTTAAGAGTGACTCACCACAGCAGGGGAGGGGACATGGATGCTGGGGACAGACCGCGGTCTAACGTGATTGGCCAGGTGACACAGCACCACCCCGTCTGTCAGAGCAGCTCCAAGGTCACTCGGTAATGATACTTTAAGACGAGCCTCGATATTCTGCACAGAGAAACATAAGTGATGTCAGGTGGACGTACAGTATAACAGGTGTGTCCTCGTGTGGCAGGCGGAGGTATGCACCTTTCTAAGTTGCTCCACCACTTCAGCATCTTCTCCAACCAGAGGAGGAACAGCAGGAGTCTCCTCCTGACTCTGAGGAGCAGCAGCAGTGTCACCTAGAGGACAGAGAGGGAGGAGTCAGACACATCTGACTAGGGATGCAAATTTTGAACAGCTTTCATAACTGAGAATTGGCAGCCTCATCAACCAATAATTAATTTATCAATAACACAAAATGAACTCAGTGGACATCATTCCATGTCCTGATGTAGTTGTTTGAAACATGGTCACTTGCTGTAATGGCATCAAAAATCTACCATCACACTGTTGCTGTTATAGTGCAATTCAGCCTCCCTAAGAAACGAGAACTCTGGTCAGTAGGCATTAAGCGCCACAGGCGACTTTCTAATGGTGGTAGTTTACTAGCTAAACACCCACAATTATCTCAGTGTGCCAACACAGAACTGCCTGTAGTCCAAGTGACCGCCTCCTTGGGTGTTAAACAGTAAGAGGCTCCACCTGGTGGCGCAACCAGGTACCACAGTTGATCTACAATACATTTCTAGCATACATGTCCTTTATGTTCTGCCTCATCAGTGAATATATCTTAAATCAGCAACCTGGCAACACCTCACCTTTCCTCTTCTCCTCTTTCTGGCTGAGGCGATACAGGAAGCTCTCCGGTCTTATGCCGGCTGTCCGACAGGAAGCCACGCCTCCTGAGCCGGGGTAGGAAGGTGACTGATTGGCTGGAAAAAAAAATTAGGAGGTAGAGTCAATAAGCATCTGAAAAGGTGAGAAAAATGAAAATAAGAGGGTTGTATTTTTACCTGTCTTCCCTGTAGGAGACAGAGCAGCTCTGTCCTCGCCCTGCTGAGACACAACACATGACAGTCACACTTCTGAACACACCTGACCACACCTGCAGGGTCCTCAGCTGGAATACACACCTGCAGTTCACTCTAAGGCCTTGTCCGCACGTAGCTGGGTATCTCACAAAATGAAAACATTTTCCTATGATTTGGCCTGTCATCCACACAAAAACGCAGATTTACAGCATTAAAAACGATTCTTTTAAAAACCTCTGACCAAAGTGAAGATTTACGAATCCTCCGTTTATGTGTCTGCATGTGGACATCAAGAACCGGAGTTTTGCGTTTCGAAACGTCACTGCCTGCGACAAAACAAGTTCTTACGTCACATATGCGACCTGTGTTTACATTCAGAAACAGTATGTAATGTGCTTAAAAACGTACTTATGCGGTTAGGTGTGGATGGATTTTTTTCTAAAAACAAGGTGGTGTGTACGTAAGTTTTTTCTAGACAGAGGGGGCAGGATATTTGGTTTTACAAAAACCCAGCTACGTGTGGACAAGGTCTAAGTCTGCTTATCTATAATATCTTAATTCCTTGTTCAAACTGAAACCAACACTGAATGTATCTATGAACACAAGCTCTGATACATCTCATTATCATCACTACCACTTCAAAACTGAATTTATCCGCCACTGAAAGTAGTCCCCAACAACTTCTCTTTTCTGTTTGTGTGATAAAAACTACAGGGAGCAGCTGCTGTAAAGTAAAACTATAGATATGTGCAAAGATTTTTAATTCACCCTGATTGGTTGATGGACCTCAGTACACCTGCCTATGAGTCAAGGTTTAAAAATGAAACTACATATTTGACAGGTGTTTTTAAAGATTTACACCATCAGTAGAAGCTAGTGGACTCAGGTAGAAAACCACAACAAGGAAGTTAAAAAGTGCTGACAAAGAGACACAAATAGAAACTAACAGCAGACCAATCCTATCAAAACTTCCTGAGGTTAAATTGAGCCAAACAGTTTGAGTATTGCTAACAGTAACATTCACACAGACTGAGCAACAGCATGCAGGTTGCAGTACCTGCAGCAGACAGGAGGTGGCGCTGTCAGAAGCAGCGTGAGAGCGACAGCCATCTACAGACACTCCAGTAACAGACTGACAGACAGACAGTCAACACACAGAAAAAGACAAGAGCCGAAATAAAAAGGTGAAGGTTTAAACTCTAACAAAAATGAAAAACAGAACCGAGAGAAGCTGAGATCTGACGTCAGGGCAGCAATAAGCACATCCATCGACTCTGTGAACCGATTCTTTTAAAACTATGTGCGTGTGTTTACTGAATAGTGTTGTATTTAGCATCATGTCAGTCACATTTTTCCAACTATGTCAAAGCAGTACTCTGCAAGATAACAAAGCCAATCAGTAGACATATAAGGTAAACCTGGTGTGTTTCACCTGTCTGTGTGAACCAGGTCGTCTCTTTATAGTGTTTGTGTCAAAGTCGATCTCAAACACCAGAACACGCTGACAGACAGAAATTCAGAGAAAGTGAAACAGGCAGATAAAAAAATGAGGAGAAGGAACAAACTTAAAGAGAAAGCGATGCCGGGACCAAAATAAGAATGTAAAAAGCAATAAAGTAGCAGGAAAAATAAGAAACAAGAAGGATAAACAGATGAAGGAAGAAGAAGAAGAAGAAGAAGAAAGAGTTAATGCAGAAAGCACATTCAGTTTTTGCCTATTTTATGGATAAAAATAAAGAAAAGACAGGTTACCTACACAGCCTGTTCCATAATGAAGATGTTTGTAAGTTTACCATCACATCAGCACATTTTATCTGTTATCTGTTCACAACTACAAGACATAAAACACTTCCACCTTTCTGAAGCCATATAATAAATCTGTGCTGATGCTCAATTACAATCTAAAGAGCAAAATGCACACAGTTTGCTTTTATTTAATTAGATTTAACTCAACTCAAACTAACTCAGACGTTAGGATGTTTTCGCCATCCTATATGTATTTTATTGATTTATTTTATTAATTCAAAGGTCCATCTGGGGAAAACCTAAGAAACGAGACTCCAAACACTGTGGTTCATGTAACACACCTGCCCCTACACAGATAAACATTAAAAAAATGAATAAACATGTTTGACAACAAAAATACGTTGGCACAATTGTGCAGCACACCGTTACCACAGGAAGAGTCAGACAATACACCACAGCTGAGGTGAAATCAAAATGGAAAGGGTAAAGGTGAAAAAGATGCAGGAGGGCATGTGCTGGGCGGGCTTTGGTGACAAGATAAAAGAGTGACAAGTGAACAGGTGGGAACAGGTGTGTTCATGCTGTAGGGATGTTACTGAGGAAACTGTGGTGTCACATGCAGATTCAGTTCAATGAGACAGAATCAGTCAGATTCAAATCACCAGAAATCGTGCGTCAGACATTTTTAAGATTTCTGTCTCTTTGTGTCTTATAAAAGACACAAAGAAGAAAACAGTTTTCAACTTCTGATTTAAAAATTAGACTCTGAAATATATACTTTCCTATTATTCTATACAGACCCTGTTTTGCGTCAAACTTTTGTCCCATTTTCAAACATTTTTTAACATCGAAACAAACCAACCAACCTCTACTCGACCCAAAAGCACTGGACAGATATTTCCTTGTAGTTTATTGCGGATTTGTCAGATATTACAACTTTATTTTCTTTATATATTTTTTCACAGAACTCAAACAAAAAAAGTAATATTTCTAGACGATAACTGTTATTCAATCAATAAAAACCAGGGCTCCACACTAACTTTTTACATTGGTTCTACTGTTTGGCTGCACGTATTTATTTAAGTGCATCTCAATTTTTTCACACTGAACAATACATTTTAGGCGTTACTTTTTTGTCACAGTTTCCAACTGTCTGTAATTTTGAAATGCATAATTTCATAATGCTATGTGACGACTTGTGTTGTAAATATGCGCTATATAAATAAAATTGAATTGAATTGAATTGAATTGAATAATTTGAATGACTGTAAACAGTAATAAAGTTGCAAATAAATGTTATGTGATTTTCATCGGGATAATCTGGGACTTAAAGTTAGTCAAAGGCAGCTCTTCTTTGGATATTTTATAAGCAGAGTCCATTAAGTTGCCTCAAAAACACATGACAGTTGTTATTGTGAAACTGAACTGTTTCTAAATCCTAGCTTTGATTCTTCTTGTAATTTAAATAACACAGCTCTCCTTCTGCTTTTGGTTCTACAGTTATAGAAAAGCGCTGCATCTAAACAGTTGTTATTATTGTATTAAACATACATGTCTGACATTTCTGGCAATGAAACCTGAATCTGAATGATTACAATTACAGTTTGCCAGCTTATATTCTGAAAATCAGTTAGTAGATATTTTTTGGGGCGGGGCTAAACTCTTACCATGAACAGGGCGGAGTCATCTGTGTGGGTGGAGCGTCTGGAGGGGTACACACTCTGAACACACATAAATGTGACAAACACACACATTAACAAAGACACACAGACGTGACATGAACAGGTGTGGTGATGGAGGGGCGTGGCCTAAACAGAGGGGCGGAGTTTAACCACAGCAAACTGAAGACAATGAAGACCTTGTTCAGGCCTGAATTTAAGTGAACTGAGTAGAGCAGGACGAACCACCATCACCCTGATCAACACCGGTGTAATGTTTCTACAGTTCCAGCAGTTATTTCAGGTTTTTGCTAAATTTGCCTGTTAGGAGTCAGTGAGTTTTCAGGCTGTAGCAGACGACAGAAACAACATGTGACTGGACAAACAAACAGTAACACTCTGACAGTAACAGATAGGGTCTCACCTCAGTATCTGGACTGGACTTTGTTGGACTCTGAGCTGCTTTTTGCTGAAAAACAACAACAGAATGTGATGATAAAGCTCCGGTTTTAACATGTGATTGAGAAATTATACATTTACCTGTCTACAGACTGCAAACTATTTGATCTACAACACATCTAACAGACTGTACACCTCACCTCCTCTGCACTGAGTCAATACATTTTTAAAAAGCAACTTGCAGGCTGATATTTTCACTAAAATTCTCTTTAACTGCTCGTGGAAATTAACATTTAACAAGTCAATACATAATGTTATGTATTTTGAGACAATGGCAGGAATTCAGATCAAAATGTCATTATGTCTTCCTCAGTACTCAGTGCAGCAATATGTGGGATTATAATATATAATATTATATGTGATTTTTTAAAAAAAAGTTTGGCTAATTACTTTGCAGTTAACAGTTTTCTACTAAATTATTGTGTTTTGTGCACAAACTCCAGCCTTGAACTCCACGGTACTGAATAAAATCTGAAACTGTAATATTTAGTTTTTCTGTGATGCTTATTGAAAAAAAATCAAGACTTTTTACCAGATGAATTGAATAATTTTATTTAGAAAGAACTAATGCTTTTAGAATAACTGGGTGTTTTTTTCAGGGGAGTGCATTTGCATCAAAAAACAAAACAAATTTTAAAAAAGCTAAAAATGGCTTTTGACTGTACAGACTTGGAAGCTGGTTAACAGAATAGATTTGGAACATTTCTCATATGATGCAATACTAACAAAGGCATCGAAAATCTTTTTTTGCAACGGATGTGATTCAGATCTGGGTTTACAATTTTCATGCAGCGCTTCGAGGTGTTGATTTAAAAGATGAAATAAATAAGTTGTGTTGCCACGTCTTGCGTGGTTTTTGTCAACCCTTTGTGACGTCATGACTCTGTTGTGTTTTTGAAGCAGGAATTAAAACTACTGTAAATATTACTGTAGTGCACATACAGATATATGCTGAAAAAATGTAGTTTCTGCACGTAAACTTACTGCTATCACCAACCTGCAAGTTGCTTTTTACCTGGTGTGTGGCTAGTTTAAAAACCGGTGGTTGACTGGTTAAACTGGTGTGTGACTGGTTAAACTGGTGGTACCTTGGAGTAGCTGGTGACGCTGTCTCTCTGCAGAGATCGGTTCTTCTGTCTCTCCTCATCGTACCTGAGAGCAGCGAGCTGAGCCTCCCTCCTCATCCTCTCCACACCTCCTGGACCCCCACCTCTCTGAGGGCGGGTGAGACAGACAGACAGTCAGACAGACAGACAGACAGACAGACAGACAGTCCTGAAGAAACAGTGTCTCTAGGAAGTTTCCTATCAGACAGGTTGGAGGAGGTGTTACCTGACTATGGGAGTTAGAGGGAGCTGCAACGCCATCGACCACACTCCTAAGAGATAGACAGACAGTTAGACAGACAGTCAGACAGGTAGTGAGACATGTGGTTCACATATGAGCTCAGACTGAACTGGTTTCTGTACCTGCTGTGTCTTTTTGTGTCTTCTGTTCTGGACAAACTGGATTTTACTGGTGAACCCTGAAGACACACAAACACAAATGGACACTGATGAAGCAGAACAAGATGACAAACTGCTTCAATAAACTGGTACTGACTAATATATCAGAACTGAATGCTGCAGTTTGGATGAGATGAGTTTCCTCTGCAGGAACAGATAAAGCAAAACAATAAATTATTGTGCTTAATCACCAGCTGATATAATTCTATTTTCAGAAATCATATGAATATCTGCGGCTGCTATGCTCCCAGTCTGTTCTTATCATTTCAGTATGAAATAACCAGGTTAAAATGAGTTAACATGCTGCAAATACTAGCATTTTATACTGATGGTCAAATCATTCAGGCTAAAAAGGCTGCAGGTAAAGTGAACTCACAGCACCGTGGGCCATTTATCCACAGATAACTTGCAGATTTTTTCCCCCCATCGGTAATAGACTGTGACAAGTAGGTACGATTTCAGTCCGCCAACACTTTCTACTTTGTGCAGTTTAACACAGATGTACAAACCTCCACATTCAGCTACTAAAACCCAACATATCAAGATTTCAGATCAGATTTTATCGAAGATATGTTTTTCTTTTTTTGTTTTGTCACCTCATTCATTTTTCTTTTTTGGGATTATATCATCCTTGATGTTTCATATTCATGTCAATAAAGAATTGAATTAAACTGAAAAAAATGAAGCTGAGGAAGCATCTTAGTCCTCACATGATTTGTCTTCAGTTTATTTGCATGTTACATCCTGTTTTTATCTATACACCAATTCCTCATCAACAGACACAACAGATTAGCTACACATCTGAGTATTGCCTGTTGAAAAAGGTCAGGCAGTTAAAATATACCTAAATATACCTACAACCCACCTGTAGGTTATCAGGGGACATTAATGTGACAAACTGTAAAGTTTAAAGCCTGGCGATGTGAAACTTTTCAACCTCAGCCGAAAAAAACATTTTAAACATTTTTGTATATAAGCACAATAAAAACGTGAATGAAAACACTCTGTAGAATTAAACGTCATATGTGGGCAGAGCTTCTACCTCTCTGGTGATGCGTCTCTCAATATAAGCCATGAACTGAGAGCTGAGGCTGCTGCTGTCTCCTCTTCCTCCTCGACTCCTGCCCTCCTCTTCCTCATCCACACAGCTGTCAATGAAGTCTATCTGCTCCAACTCCACATCTGTAAACAGAGAAGAAGAGCTGAAATTATTTGGACACTCTACAATCACGTGGATCAGCCGTATTGATTACGGCTCTGAAAACTCTGACAAATGAGGACAAACCTACAAGTAACTTTTAGATGTAAAATTTAAAATAAAGTTTAATTTAAGATTTTTATTTGCGATAGAGTTTTGAATACTTTTAAAAACATGTCAATAATTTGCCATTATGAGCTTCTGAGTACAGACTAATAGGAAATATTTACTCTGCAACACAACAAACTGAATACTGAGCTGCATGAAGCTAATATCAGCTGATGTATCTGCCTGTGATGCTCAAAGAAGGAGAAGCTCCAGTTATCATGAAGCTGAGCCACAGATACTGTAGCAGTTTGTAGGTCAGCGACTGCCTGATAATTTCCAACATGATCTGATCTGAGGTCAGAAAAAGATTCTCACGTGTTCCATTAGCCAGCAGTGGTGGTCCTCCTCTCGGCCTCTGGTCTCGGCTGATCTCTGCGACTCTGCTCGGCAGCTCTGAAAGCTCCTCTGAAGGCTGAGCAACCACACAGGAAGAACAATGCTTTAGTAATCGGCTGCTTTAATGAGAGTAAATGATGACAGAAAACTGGACTCAGTTCTCTTTAAACAGATGACTCATTTAGAGCTCTGCTGCTGCTGCGGTTTTAAAGCCAACAAGAGAGTAGAAACCACATCAACCTTCTGATTTTAAGGTCATTCTGCTCGATGACAGATTGAAATGGCTCAATATTTAACACTTGGTTTATTCTAATGTTACTCAGTTTCTTAGAATGCTTATGGCCAAACGTGATTATGGCCAAAATTATAATCATGATTAACTATCAGGATTATTTTTTAACTTTAGGAACAAGACATTTTTACTGCATGTTCTTATTTAAATAATCATAGCACTGCTTTCACTTCCATGCTGTGCTTCATTCATGCTAAAGTAAAAATCTTTGCATCGCTATCAAACTGCTCCTTATTCACAGAGAAGAAAAACATCAATAAAACTGTACCAGAAATTTTTACCTAAAAGAAAATGATAAACCAGCAGTTATCACTTTCACAACACAGGGATGTGCTGTGAAAGTGAACTGATTTTTCCCGTTGGCTCTCTGTTGTTTACCAGTCTGCTACGCTGGACTGCAGTCACAACATCCAGGAGGTTTGTTCTCAGGCTGCGGAGCTGCAAGTACTGCAGCATCAAGGTCTCACAAAAGTAAAGCCAGAACATCTCGATCACTCCCTGGTGACTGGACGTTAGTTTAGGAATCATTTCATTTGTTCTGTGTCAGAGGTTTTTATGAGCAAAGCATTTTAAAATGTCAGTATTACAGCTGATCATATTCATTTAACTTCAGAAAGCAAAAAACATTTTACAGATTAATATGTGATCAATTGTGCAAAGCCGCCCTTTTTTAAATGTTACATTTCAGGATGTTAATGATTAATTGTTAATTATTCACCATTGTATCGATGAATTCTGCAACATCAAGCAGTAGAAATTGTCTGACAGCATTCCAGTTTAGCTCACTAGATTGTTGTCATTTTGGAAGTGTTGTGTCATCCTCAACAATTTCAACTAACTTCGAACACATTCTCGTAATTGTGGACAGATTTAAATATTTTGGACAAATTTTGAGTTGTTTTGGACAAGCTCTTTGTAACTTTGGTTGGGTTTTAAGTCCTTCTAGGAAAGTATCAAGTCATTTATTATAGGTTTTTGTCATTTTGGACAAATGCCAAGTCACTCTGCAGCATAAAGTTGTAAAAAAAGACACCAAATCTGGTCATATACATATACTGTATCAAAGCATATCCTATTTGACATCAAACTGCTCTAAAGAGATTAATAAAGTTACAGGTTATTTACTGTCGAAGCTTGTTTGGGATATTTAATTCTCTAAATTTTCTTGGGCCAGTTGTTGAATGGCAACTTTAAAGCAAGTTGTAGTTTTTTGCGGTTTAATTTTTAATTCAGTAATATGGTGTTTACTTTATCTGTACCTTAAATTACTGATGTAGCCGAGTTGATTGTAGGGTAAACATTTTGTCTTAGTTGTTAAAAAGGTTTTATTAGCATGGGGAAAAATGGCCACTTTTTTACATTCATTTCAACGACTGATTTTTTATTGTTAACATGTCTGATAGTTGGTTAAGCAAAACTGTCTCTACTTCCCTCAGTTTATTAAAATGTTACCATGGTTTTTTCACAAAGACAGTGTGTGTGTCTGACCTCGTTCCCAAGCCATCGCTTGTCCCCGCTGTCGACGCTGTTGAAGCCAGAGTCCAGAGCTCCATATGGACGGCCAGGATACAGGTCATCAACACTGAAAGGAAACAGAAGGAGTCAGTAACTGAGGCTTTTATTCTGAAGAAGCAGTGTGTGTTTTGCAAGAGTGTGTTGATTTTGTACCAGGTCAGAGGTCGTCTGTCGTAGTCAGGGAGGTCAGGCGTTGTCTTACTGGCCTCCAGGTTCAGATACTTGAATATGTGAACTTTCCCTTTAATGCAGATCTGCAGAGGAAACAGTGCTGTGGGTTAAACCTGAGCTGCAGACCGACCAATGAGAGATGTCACTTCCTGTGTACCTGTGCAGGTGGGGTCTGCAGAGGGTTGTTGTCGAGGACAATGGTCTGTAGCTGTGTGAGTCGTCGGTAACAGACGGGGATGGAGGTCACTTTGTTACAGGAGAAATCCAGACGTACCAGAGGAAGCTCTGCCAACTCTGAACAACAGAAACACAAAAATTGATGTAGTTTTAATCTGAAACTCTGTCAGTGGTTTCTCAATTTCCTTTCTCTGTCTTTAGGAAGTAGAACACAGAAATATAGTTTTGAATGTTAGTCTTCTTTAAGCTTATTAACTTTTATCTGTATTGTATTTTGCTTTATGCTTTATTTGTTATTCAGTCCAGTCAATGGTTTAAATTGGGGAGTGTTAGAGTGTAGCTCAAATCAGCCTGTAATTGTTAATTAACAGCATTTCAGATTGTTTTTTCCCATCCATCCAAAATGGCAGTTGTAGTTTCTTCTAAAAATCTGCATTTACTAAAACAAGCTTAATATTAGTGATTGATTCAAACTAAAATGCTATTTCCTTTTAGTTTAGTGAGGTTTGAAGTATCATTAAAATATTGATTGTTTTCATTATTATCTAGTCAAGACTTTACAGTGTAAAAAAGGAAAAAGTATGCACTTAAGTTTGGTTTGCTTATGATCAATAACTGAAAAGATTTTAAGAGAGTAACATTGTAAATGTGAGGTTTTGCTGGACTGCAAAACCTCCTTCAATCTCCTCTACAGGCAGGGATCTCAGCTATCACATGATTCATTGCTGAACAATAAAAATAAACACAGACACTAATTTTACATTTTCATTTTTACTACAGTTCATTGTGTGATCACTACAGTGTCACTGGTGTTAAACCTGAATCAGTCTGTACATCTGTTTGTCTGCTGCCCTGAAATGTGCAAAGAGTCTTTTAAAAATAATACAAACTGCTCCCAGAAGTTTAGCTTTTTATCTGTCTGCAGTGACATCAGTGTACAGGTGTATAGTTACTGTGTGTTACTGCAATGTACCTGGAGGCAGTCTGACCAGGTGGTTTCTCCTGATGTTCAGGTCTCTAAGAGCCTCCAGCTGTCCCACCTGAGCAGGTAAAGTCTGGATCTCATTGCAGCTCACATCCTGCAGGGAAAAGCATCAATGAGCAATTAATAGAAATCAATAACAGGCTGGATCCCTAAATAATCAGACAGGTGGCTGATAACTGACCAGCTCAGTGAGGTGTCTCAGCTGACCCAGCTCTTCTGGCAGAGAAACAAGTTTGTTGTTGCAGGCGATCAGAACCTTCAGAGGGAGACTGCATACGACTGCTGGGAGAGCTGACAGCTGGTTTCGACTGAGGAGAGATTTAAGGGATCCATCAGGTTTTGGTTTACCCGTTTCATCCTCCTCACACCTGATTGCACTCAATGTGTCTCTGTACTGATACTGATTCAGAATCAAGGAATATATATATAAATAGAGGTGCACCACATGTTACAGTTAACATCTAATCATGCTTAACAGGTCCAGTTCATTCTGATTTTGAATCAAGATGGCACGTAACAAAAATCTTTGAAAGTGGGTTCATTGCTGGGGCGCAGACGGCAGGAGGTTCAGTCACACAGAACAAACTGTTCAGCTGGTTTAAATAGGAATGGTGACAAATCTGTATTTAAATTAAATTAGTATTTAAATGAAGAAGACATCACAAAACGGGGTCGGACACTGTGGTCAACACCAACCATCTGTTTAGTTTCATATTTGTGCATCAATGCAATGCGTAAGTAAAAACAGCACAGCAGCTCTTCCTCGGGTGACTTTTACAGCTGTTTTAAATTTGCATTACTAACACCAAACACATGACAGGCTTGGATTTTGAGGATGTCATATGACTTGGTCCTTATATGTATGACAATAAATCTGTCTATGCTGATGCTCTGTACAGTTACTGGAATATTTATCTTAATCATGATTTTGACGTCTTACAATTAAATAAATGTCATCGACTGTGACTGAAGTCTAAAATGCTCTAGTCATAGAAAACAGCCCATGTAGATAAAATGACCAGGTTTCAGATAAATTTGACCATCAAGAGCAGATGTTCAACCAGTGATGAGTTTTTAAGCACGTGTGTAGCCACCAATAACCTAATACCTGCCAATAATAAAACCGATAACGTAATAATTTTGGCCATTTTAAATATAATAAAACCAATAACATAATAATTTTGGCCATTTTAAATATAATAAAACCAATAACGTAATAACTTGCCAATAATGTATTAAAGTTTTTGAGCCAACAACATACACAACACATGCAGTTACAATACAAACAGCTTTTTTTACATTTGTAAATGAGTGTTCACGTGCTATGTTGTATATTGGAGTTAAGTGCCATTACAGAGCCAGTCCAGTTATTTAAATACAGTTTGAAGTGAGGACTGAATCGTTTTTCCTTGAGAAATGTTTGAAGAAAGTTTTAATGAAATGTTTTCCAAGAAAAAAATGTGGTAAATTCATTTGAGCCATTCCAGCAGAGACACTGACATGAAATGATGAATTTACATATCTAAGCAAATAAACAAATAAGTAAGGATTTTTTAGAACAAATAATTCTCAAATTGGCTCTTCCAACCATAATTAAGGAGAGTGAGAGCTACATGGGACGTATCCTTGATGAATGAAAACCACTATGCCATCTACTATACCTATTTTTGATGAGCAAACTGCACAACTGCAAAAAAACCTTATTTTCAAGGAATGCAGTCCTATTTATGAATTATTACATTATTGCAGTTATTACATATTCAAGGATTTTTTTTAATGCTAGGCCATTAACGTAATAACCAGCAAATAACGTAATAACTTATTACATTATTGGCAAAATGTTATTAGGTTATTGGCTGGTATTACGCTATTGGCCATTATTTCGTTATTGGTTGCAACACACGTGACATTTTAGCAGCCTCTATCTAACAATTCAGATCCGGCCAAAGCAGTTTATGTTTTATAGCCGCAGATAAACAACAATACTCTGTTACCGAGAACACTGGTTTTAAATACATGTTGAAAGTTGAGCCAGTTACTAAGTTCCCTCTCAACGACATTGTAACCAGCGTGTCGCGGCAGCCCTTTATAAACATACACAAGCTACAGTGGTACTACAACTAGTCTAATGCATCTTCTGTCAAATACAAATGCAGTACAGTTTAAGCACAGTTCATTTTCTAAATACTACACCCTAATGGATCTATATATTATATTTATAGGAAAGAATGCTTATTCTGATTTACTTGTAAATTTGACTTTTTTTTACTAGTATGTTGCAGCCAGCTGCAGCAGCATTGACAACAATAATTCTTGTTTTTGCTGTATGGAAACGGTCACCTCAAACTCAAAGTACACACTGATTTTTGCATATCATAATAGGTACTAAATTAGTGTAATAAAAATAATGATCTAAATAATGACCAAAACAGGGACTTTGACCATAATCATGCAGCTCAACTATGACTGTAGCAAATTGGTGTGTGTGTGTTTGTTTGTGTGTGCATTTGTGTGTGTGTGTGTGTGTGTGTGTGTGTGTTACCTGAGGTTCAGGTAGGTGAGAGCCTGCAAGTTTAGCAGCCCATCTGGCAGAGACCTCAGACAGTTCTGATACAGATTCAGACTCTCCAGAGACACAAAGACACAAACCTCCAGAGGAAGCTCCGACAGCCGATTACGAGACAAATCTGGAAACACAGAGAGAGAAAGTTCAGGTTACATTTATTAGACACTTCTGTCCAAAGCACACAAAGTCCAGGATGAAGCTGAAGAAAAATGAACCAGTCAGGAAGGAAACCTGCTACCTTAAAACTCAGAAAAGTCAGCAGACTGATGTTACTGTGCTGTCAGACTTTTGGTAATGTTTCCCTTTATTCCTGCAGGTAAACCTAAAAAAGGAGGGTTGTTCTGATTTAGTCTGTACTCCAGATATTTTCAGACTATAAGGGAGGAAAAGATCCTCCATCAGGTGATCTAACAACAGCTGGATGTTAATTTAACAGTTAGAACTAGGATTGGACTGGATTTTAAAAAATAAAAGTCTAGAGTCAAGGCTAATAGGACGTATTTGAGGTTGTCAGATATTCAAAAGAAAAGCCCTCACAGAGTCATAGGATGTTACCAGGATTTTGTAGCATACTGGAATATTAAAATAAAAGCTCAGAGATGTTAAAAGAAACTTTCCAGAGTTTGTGAAAATAGCTGTTTTTTCAGAATGAAGCACTAATATACATTTTATGTTTATAAAATCTGCCATCTCTTGGTAGGACATTTCAGCTGGCAGTAGCTGCATTATCACATTTAAAAATTCTTAAGTGTTTTTTTAGTTTTATCTACTTTCAGAATAAACCTCCAGTGGGGCTGCTTGAGAATATGTTTGTTTCAAAATTTTTACCAATAGGTCAGTAATCTAGTGATAGCTGTCTGTACACCCATGATACCATGCTCACAGACAATTCTGCTGCTTTATTTTATACAAAACATGATAATAAACAACCCACAATGTAAGTTGTAGCTTTTAGTGTTTATTTTAATGTCAGTAATGATACTGAGTCACAAACCAAAAGAGGAAATGGCACAATGCTTGTCTCAACTGTGATGATCGACAACCTGAACCTCCTACATGATATGAGATAATAAGTCCTAAATTATGACATGCAAAGAGCATAACTCTTACAGATAAGAAAAGACGAATAAACTGTGGAGACCAACACTCAGACAAAAATGGCCAAATATGTAAAGAATGCCTGATTTACTATCTTATTTGGAAAGTTGATATAAATGATTAGTTGTCAATTAATAAATTACTTGCCAAATATTTTAATTCATGACACAAAAAGTCTAATTTCTCTGATTGCAGCTTCTTAATGTAAATATCTTTGTTTCTTTCCAACTTGATGACAGAAAACTAAATGTCATTTGTCATCTTGGTCACTGGGACACACGGATTGACAATTTTCTCCATTTTCTGACATTTATTGATCAAACAACTGTTTAATAAATCCAGAAAATAAATGACAGATTAATCACAACAATCATTAGTTGCAGCCCAAGTCAATATGAAAATGTTTGACTATGTGAAGCTTTTAAACTGTACAGATGAACCATGCCTCTAGACATATTACAGTCCACCACAGCACAAGTTGGTGACCAAGAAAAACAGCCTCAGCTGAGATAGTGCAGCTCCATAAATAAAAACACTTCAGTCCATTATCTGGCGAACAGACAGAATTTTCCATAAGGATCAGCTGCTGGTCAAACATTATAGCATTATATTGTACATTACACACACAATACAAAGATTATATTCATTTTTAGATTCTAATAAAACAGTTTTCATTTACACATTCAGAACCAATGGTAACAGCACATCACAATGGCTGCAAATTAGAATACAAATTATGCAGTGTGTCTGACCCAGAGTTTAACTGTGTGTCAGTGGTTTTACTAATTAATCCCATCATCCATATGTGACGATCACACTTTTGATGGTGTTGTATGTGGTAAAACTCCATCACATGTTTAACACAGTGAATACTGATCTAAAGCAGGATTGTATCGCAAAGCAAATCGTTAGAGAGAAGACGAGTGCACAAATCCATTAACAGGCTGCTTCACAAAACACCAGTGGCAAAAGCTTGATGACAAAGCATTAAAAGTCCACTGAAAGTGCATTTTCCTACGAAGGGGAATTTCTGCCAAGCCACAAAGAGGTTTCAGCCGAGACTAAAGGAAAATTACTGGTGCCAAACAGATAAGAACTCAGAATAAAAATTGAGATTTAACTTTTTGTCAGTTTTGCTAATTGGGGTTTCATTTAATCAAACATTTTTGTTCATAAAATGGTCAGAAACAACAGGAACATGCATCTTTCTGTCAGATAAGGTAGCACAGACTCGCTGCCTTTACTGTATGTGGACTGATCATGCTTACTGTTGAATGCAGTCAACCTTCAAGGGTCTATTCTGAGCAGGAAAAACCCAGTTTATGGGCTGAATGAATGAACAAATCAATGAATCCTCTTTATATACACTGTGGGTTTTACAGCAGTATGTTATGTCTTTGATGCAGACTAATGTCAGCTGCAACAAATCATGTTTTAAAAATAAATTATGATGTAATGGAACTTCCTGCAGTCTTAACACATGATTAAGTGTCTGTGTTTTTCTCCATCTTACATATTAGCCATTGTTAACCTTTGTAGTTATTCTGTTATTGAGCATTTTTCCCTGTTTAGTGTGTACCCAGGTAAACGTTTATTCTGAAAGGATACCTGTGTATCAATGGAGAAAAAAACGTAGAGGAAACATACCACTGAAAAAGGAATCTAGAGACAGTGAAGACTTCAATAAGTCAATAAAGACAATAATCAAATCCTAATAAAGTTTTATTAAGAAGAAACCACTGAAAGGTGACCAAAACACAACTTACTGTTATGCTAAATAAAATTATATCTAGTTTGCACCTCGTTCAAGACACTTGGGATAATCTAAGTAGTACACTAGTAACAAAGAAAACTTAATCACAGATTTTGTGTTGTTTTTACAATAAATTGTGTTTTTATTTCTAGGTCAACTAAACAAATTATGCAGTTTTAGACCAAATTTCGTTTGAACTCCAGTTTCACCGAAAAACAATTAAGTACCGTTTGTAATCTGCAGACTTACAAATGTGAGTGATGCTAATGAGGCTCTAACTAGTCTACCACTTAGTTTTTAAATTAATCAACGTCTGTACAACTTATGAGAATGTCATTTTTATACTTGCCCCAAATCAGATTGTTTAGTCTAAGAAACATCTGTGTCAGCTGACTGTTAATATTAATTATTATCAATCAACCATCTGACTAACTGTTGCAGCTTTTAATTCTCCAAGATAAGACTGTCTTAGTAAATGTCACCACAGGATCAGTCTGAATGTTAAAGGATCAGGATCACACCTAAAAAATCTAAACATTTGTTAGTTTCAGCTTCTCAGATATGATGATTTGCTGCTTTTCTTGTCTTTCTTGTCATGTGACACTAATCTGAATCTTGTGAAGACACCTCAGGCTGTGATAAATTATAACAGACATTTTTACTGTCTTCAGCCATTTTACAGACAAAACAAACAGCTGATCGATTAGTCTCAGCTCCATTAAGCAGAGATCTGCTTCTGGTGTAGTTAATCAAAAATACTGTTGTTTCATTATATGTGTTGTTATAAAGTCATGTTACCTTGTTTACACTGAAAAACTGAAGTTGTAATTCAAACCATAAAAGTAAAAACACTTTAAGAGGACCAGATTTGCCCTGCGGACCACAATCTTTTCCCCAGTACTCCAACACATCCCGTAGTTTCATAATAACATTTAGTTCCAGCTTCACATTCAGAGTTTCTATATTTATCAGAGCAGCTGTGAGCACAGCAGCACCTGGACAGCAGGCCAGGAAGTACAAATCACCGCGGTAACTTCGACTTCCTGCCGTACAGTCGCCTGTGATGCTCATTCAGCCATCATCACCAGGAAGTGTCCTAAGGCGACCAACACCTCTGAAGGACAGACAGACACTTGCTTGTTTGTTTGTGTACTACCTGTTTACATTTTATTAACACAAACATGCTCTGATATGATGAAACCTTATTAATCACTCAGCAGTTTAATGGGTTCAGGATCAAAGGGCCGTACAGTAATTCATTTTTTCTTTATCAGGCTATGAGTGCGCTCCCATAAAAGGAGGCATCTGATGCATAATGTGACTCTTCTTCTGCACAAAATAGACCAATTGCATGCCGCCTACTTCAATCAGATGAACTATTTGCTATAATGGAAAGCTATGTAGATAGAAAAGTTTACTATGGCAAAAAAAATGCTGTTACTGCAAATTATGCAAGACATGAATGCTGGTAGAAAACTGTTAATTGTGTATTAATATTAATTTTACCACTCAGTGACTATCAATGCAGCCATTTGTTGCTAATGAGACAGTTGCACATTACAGCTCTTTAACTTTAAATTTAATAAATTTAAATGTGATACCCATAATGGAAAACACATGGAAATCACTCTAGTTTGTGCCCAAATCAAAGGTTAGTTTGTATTAATGTTATTGACTGAATATTCTCTGTGGTAAATACCAATAGACTTGCTGCAATTCCATTAGTGTAAAATTGACTGGGCAGCACATCATGATCAAGCATTAAAGCATATTTATGCATTTTCTGCTTCATTAACTAAATGCATGTAGGACCCCATGGCAAACACAACACATACAGGTATCTGCTGTAACTGCATGCTTTGTTCAGTGTGATTACTAACATACAGCTCAACAGGTTTGCAGATAAAACATCAGCTAAGAATCTGTATCACTCAGACAGAATCATCAGGAGAAGAACTGGTGAAAGAGGGATGCTTTTTAAGAGTGATTTACGCCCCGAACTCTGAACAGAACCTCCTCCAGAGCAGGTTAGCTTTGCACTATCAGTCACCATGGCGACCTGGCTGTGCAGCATCAGTTACCATGGTGACTGAGCAGGTTAAAAGCAAGCTACCTCTGTGACACTAAAATCTCTGGCTTCCAGCTCAACATACCTCTCTAACCCGTTAATCTGTCTTCACTATACACCTCCAAGTTCAGCAGCTATAGTGCAGCAGCTGAGGTTTACGGGCATTGTAGTTTTTCAACCAGTGAAGAGATGGAACTGATATTTCCCAAATATTTTTGTCTTCCTTTAAAGAATTAAAAACCTATTAGGAGAGGGAATAAATGCTTACATCAGAGCATTTATCAACTACTAAGGTAATCACCAGCTATTTTTAGAATTTCAGTAATTCTTAGGATTAAAAAGATGGAATTCTCTGATTGCAGCTTCTTTTGTGTGAATATCTATCTGGTTTCTTTCCTCCTCCATGGCAGTGGACTAAATATCATTGGGTTGGAGACAAAATAAGACATTTTTCATCTTCAGCTTTGAAAAACACTGTTTGGCATTTTCCCCAAGTTTCAAGACCAAGCAACTACTTGATTGATTGATTGATTGATTGATTGATTAATTGATTAAATGATTAATTAAAATAACAGATGACAGACAAATGTCAGTTGCAGTTTTGTCCTACAGTACAAATTGTACAAGTATCCAAAACAAAGAATATTCAGTTCACTTTACTTATAACTTAACATTAAGCAGACAAACGTTAAATCTGAGAACCTGCAACCCTCAATGTTTGTTTTAGATGGACTTAAAATAGTTGATCGATTATCAAAACAGTTGCTGATTGTTTTTGATTCCTGCGCTGCGTTTGTTTAGTCCTCCTCGCCGGCGCGACAGTGTCGGGAGGGGCGGAGCAGCTTTTCATTCACTCATCAGACATTAGAATCAAAACAAAGCCAGTCAGGTGTTCGTCCACTTTTCACCTGTGCAGCTGACGTCACAAACACGGGGTGAGGCTGGTCTCAACGGCCCGACTGTACTGAACCGGGCGGTTCCGCTCCGGTCCGATTGCAGCTAACTAGCTAAACCAGCTACGTTTCATTGTACAAACTAGCCGCTAGCATCGTGTCCCCCGTGTTTACCTTTCTCACTGGTAGCCTGCTAACTAGCTGCACCACCAGCCGTCTGTCCCACCAACAAATCTCACAGGTGTACTGACATAAGCTGTAAACCCATAACACTGTGTCTCTTCGCCTCCACCCGGCAACTCTTTACAACAACTTTACACTTGAAAACCACATCTAAAAAAAAGATTATAACACTCAGACAGTCCTGAACATGTTAACAAATTAATTTAAACGCGCTGAACACTGCTAACTAGCTAAAGTTAGCAAACGTCACTTTGGGCTCCTGCGCGGATCGTCTTTTAACTTTTATTTAAACACACATGCGTCTAAAAAGTCACTATAAAAGTGACTCAGAATAAATATACTACTGTGCTGGTATTTCACTGTAATGTTAGTTAACATAAATTGTCCGTAATAATATAAATATGAGCAGCAGAATCACGACAGGGTACCATTTGTGAGGGGTGCAATGTTTGTCATAACACCGGCCCTGACGGTTTTCCCATCCCGTCCTCTCCAGAGCCTCTAAGTTGGATTTTAACTTTCCCAGCTGTAAAGTCCATAAAAACTGCATTTAAGTTACTTTATGCGGCCCGACAGAGACCAGCCCGGTTCCGTGTGCCCACCGCCCGGGCTGTGCGGCTCACTCACCGGCCCTGGTGGTGTCCGTCAGGTCGTGGTTGGCGGCGCTCCGGGGAAACTCCTTCAGCTTCCTGCCGCTGAGGTTCAGGCACCCGGTGGCCGAGGCTTCATCCAGCGCCCGGTCCAGAGAGCGGTTCCAGGGCGCCGGGCCCGCCGGTCCCAGTCCGTTAGTGTTGCCGACTAAAATATTCCCAGTCCCACCACCACCGCCTCCGACCGAGAAGTTGAGTCCGGCGTTGTCCGCAGACCCCAGCAAGACCGAGGCCGCCATTACACACTCCGGCTGTTAGCTCACAGTGCTAACGGCTAACTCCCACCCTAAAGTCCAGAGCGGAGCATGCGCATTGAGCGTTCAGATGGAGCAACTGGACAACACCAGCGACTCATACTACTAACTATACTTCAGTAATTCTGCAAAACTATAATTCTGACTTTAATACTGCAGTAATACTGCAGCACTACTGCCAATACTATAATACAATACTACTACTACCAATACTGCCGTGCCACACATACTACTACAATTAAGGATACAAACAGATGGAAAATTTAAAAACTAATTGAAAATGTATTTGTTTCAGTGGTGTCGGATTTCACAAAACAAAATGTGTTGTTTACTTAATTACGCATAAAAACTGAAAGTAAATAAAAATAATAATTAAGAATAATGCCAACACATCTTCATTATCTTTGATTCTAGTCAATGAAATAGTTTACTTAGTATACTAATTTCAGCATAATAAAAATTTGAAAGAAAAAACTAAAATTAGTTGATAATGATAAACATTAAATATTAATGTTTCAGCATAAAAGACAGAAATACCTTTTAGAACTATTTTAAAACAGATACACTTCTTCAGCAGTGTATGATTTCAATATGTTCAAAGGACATAAACAATAACAGAACCATGATAAACGTTTTAGGTCTGTAAATGTTTATCATACTGTAAAAATGACAAAGGAACCTTTATGCGTTTTGTGTATTTGTAGGTTTTTATCGTAACATGATGTTACACATACACAAACTTCATCCCCCATAATTCACAGCGCTGTCGCACATTGACTCATGCGCGCGCAACGCTGTCCAGGGCCGGGTATCATGGCGACGTACGTGGACATCCTGAAGAGCGAGTTTCCTGAGATCGACTCGGAGCTTTTCGACTACATCACAGGTGAGAGACCGAGAACAGAGTGGCTGTCCGCGGGGGGACAGAGTCTCTACCCGCCAATGGTAAAGACGCCGACTGCCGGCCCGCTGGAGCCGCACAGACCGGCCTTTAACGTGCCTGTTAACCGGGCTGCCGCCTCTCTTTAGCCGCTGAGCTAATGAGCTAACCGGGCTGACAGAGCAGAGGCACCGGTTAGCATGGCATGGCCCAGGTACGACAGGTTAGCTGGACTAAATGCGGGTTGGAATAGGAGCTAAGACGTAACTCAGGCTGGGTTGAACGGTAGATAACATTAAAGGCACATTTAAGAAAAATACAACTGAGAACATTAAATGAACATTTCAGGAAATACCAGGTGAATCATCAGAAACATGACAGTGCACTGAGAGCAGTAAACTGAGAACAGTAGACTATATAAATCCATTCTTCATACTCATTGGTGGAGTAAGACAGTTTTTATTGGGATGTCCAGGCTGAGACTATTGGAGACTTTGGAGCGGCACAATGTGTTCTTATTTAGTTTGTAGCATTTTTCACTGTTAGCCAAATAATGTTCTTCTGGTCATTTACTCTAATTATGTGCTCATGCAGACAAACTACCATGTAGAAGTACATGTTGATCCATATACACTATAATAAGCTTTTTTATGTGACCTTCAACTGATATAAATATGTACTAGTTGCTAAAGTTATTCTTTTTAAACTCCTCATAAAGCTCACCAAGTCATTGTAATTTAAATGACATCAGCAAACAACCTTTTGACTTTTATTGAGTCACATTATGCTTCTTTAATCTGCAGGTTCGGAGTCAGTCTTACATTGTTCAGCAGTTAGTTTCCAGAGTTCATTAAAGTTGGTTTTATCCCTACAGTCTTAAAGTGTTCAAAAGCTTCAACTAAATTCACAGCTAAACCTAGATAATACTGACACATTCTTCATTTACACATAAACACAGATTTTTACGCTGTCAATACACTTTTTAATGGCAATAATACAAAATTTTTAAATGGCTACAAGATCTGTGTAACTATTATTGAATTGGTTAGAACTACTTGCTTGTATGTGGTTGGATGGGGAATCGTTGTGTTGTTAGAATATACTGTAATGGAAAGAACAGGTGTGGCCACTCTTAGGCTCCACTTCTGGTTTTGCTTCATTAAAGTTTGATAAATGAGATGAATCTTTATCAGGTTGGATGACAAAACTGAAAACCACCTGGATCAGCACTTCAGTGTTGTGATTATTAATTAGGATCAGGATTAACTGTGATATCACGTGATGCTGTGTTTAGTTTACAAAAACATTGAGAAGGAAGTAGTGTTTCAGTTTTATTGTGTTGTATTGATGGTGTTTAGTCAGAAGTGTGACTGTTGTGAATTGTGGTTTCGTCGCTCGGCTGTCAGACTGTCAGTTGATGTGACTTAGGTCATAAAGATTGTTGGCTGGTTCTATTTTTATATCAGTGGAGCTCCAGGTAGTGGAGGCTCCACAGGGCCTAGAAAGCCAGTGATGCTGTGAAATCAGTTAATTTATACTTAGAAAATTGATAAGCAACTATTTTTACCAGCTAAATCTTTGTTTAAGCAACAAATAAAACTTGTTCTGAGGTAGATATGAAGATTCAGAGCTTTTTTTTCTTATTTAAGACAGTTTATTGAGTGTTTCGGGTGTGTCGACTTGAACAAGAAGTTTTAAGATGTGATGGTTTTGCACCATTATGACATCCTGAACATACTAAAACCAGGAAAACAAAAAGAAGGATAAGTGACAGATGATGACATCCATCCATCCACTATCTATACACCACTTAATCCTCTGTAGGGTTGTGGGGGGCTGGAGTCCATCCCAGTCGACTTGGGCGAAGGCAGGGGACACCCTGGACAGGTAGCCAGCCACACCTATGGACAATTTAGAATAATCAATTAACCTCAGCAATTCTTTGGACTGTGGGAGGAAGCAGGAGAACCTGGTGAAAACATGCACAGGTCCTAACCGGGACGCGAACCAGGGATCTTCTAGCTGTGAGGCCACGCTGCTAACCACCAAGCCACCCTGCAGCCCAGATGATGACAAACAAGTTACATAAAGTTTAATGTGATTTTTAATTTTTTTTTAGTTGTGATAATTAATTTAATTTTCCTCCCCACAAACAAATGAAATAACTCAATTTCAGTGTCTTTTAATTAACTATCTGTAAATGCTGACAGCAGCAGATGATTTAGGTGTAAATGTTTGTGAGTTTCAGGTGTTTTGGACAGCGGAGCAGATTTCGAGGATGGCGAGGAGGTTTACGATGCCATTGGTGGAGTTCTGCAGGACGTATCGTCTGACAGTAAGAACGAGGACGACATCAGAGACATCTGCCTCCAGATGTTCAACACCCTCAAACTGTGAGAAATGGGTCCTCTGGGGTCATAAGTGTTTATACCATCTGTCAGGAGTGTTGGTTGATTGATTGAGCCTCCAGTAAAAATGCAGCCATATTTTCTGTCCTGGTGTGTTTCAGGAACAACCATCACGGCTCTCAGAAGCAGGTGTTGTTGGACGCTCCTGTCCAGCTATCTCAGATCTCTGCAGACACCGGTGAGAATAATCACACATAAATACAGCAGCAGCTCCAGGAAAAACTGTTGTATTTACATGTAAACCTGGAAATGAACTATCAGCCTTTATTTAAGAGATCAGATCAACTTTATTGATCCCTCACTCGGGAAATTTACATGTTACAGCAGCTGGATACAGATGAGGCATTAAAGAAGCAGGACAGGAGTTACAAAAGTGCAATATGAGTAAAAAATAAAGACACAATCATGTTCTAGCTGAGCAAAGAGACAGATAAACAGAAAATGTAGGCAAACAAAAAAAAACTGAGGTAAATTTAGCAATGCGAGTGTTAAAGTAATAAAAGCATTAAACATAAATGAAGCATTTAAGCCAGAAAACAGAAAGCTTGAGGATGTATCATATTCTGATCTGTTTTTTTAAGGTCAGAAACTAAATTCAGAGTTTCTGTTTCTATCAGTTTTATTTATAATGAATGAATTTATTTTATGACGTGCGTTTGCTCTAAAATTAATCTGAAACAACAGACTTTGATCCTGCTGGATCTGACTGTGTCTGACAGTGTTGAATGTTCGGACGTTGTGTTCTCAGGGCTTAGTCCTCGGTCTACATGTTTACAGTCGGCGTCATTTTTAAGAAACACTGTAGACTTTCAGGCACTTGCAGTTGAGCTGCAACGATTAATCGGTTAGTTGTCGACTGTAATATTGATACTATTTTAATAGTCAAGTAATAGACTTAAGTAATTAAAAAAAGAAAAAGTTAAAATGCTTTGATTGCAGCTTCCTGAATGTGAATATTTCCTGGTTTCTTTTCTCCTCTATCACAGTAAACTGAAGACTTTAGGTCATCGTCAAAACAAGACATTTGAGGAAACACTGATCAACATTTGCCACAATTTCCTCACATTTTGTTGACAAAACGACTAATTCATCAGTGCAAAAATGGTCAACAGATTATTGTTAATTGCTGCCTAAATACACTGATGTGGAGTTTATAGTTTATACCCACTTTAGGTTTTAGAGTGATTTAATCATACTTCCTTCAGCTGAGAAATGTTATGTATACCTCTTAGATGTATTTCTCATCTTCCTCTTGTCCAAAATATCTTAAATCACCTTTTAAAACTGAGATCTTTTTCTGAAACTGTAACTAAGTGTTCCGGTGACCGTCATTATTTTTATTTTTGTGTGTAAATTCTTATCAAGCATTTTTTTCTGTTTTTTGTCCTGTAAAACATTTTGTAACTCTGGAAAGGTGCTTAACAAATAAACTACTATTAATATTGTTACAAGTGTTTATCAGATGACAGTTATTGATCCATGTGTTTCCTCCTCCTTCAGTTTCTGCAGACCAAGACGTTCAAGGCATCTGGATGATGAAGCGTCCTCAGAACACAGTAAGCCTTTGTCTCACCTTAATAACATATGTGTTTTTATTCTTGTATGTGTTCACTGTAAATTGGCTGCATAGGAAAGAACCTATGAGTCAGATTTGAAGGATGATCATGTTGTGGAAAAACTGCTCTGACTCTTCTGACCTTAAAGACACACACAAAAAAAACTTAGCAGATAAATTTGAATCTATTGCAGATGAGGAATAGAGAATAAGGCAGAATCTGTGAGCTGACAGTTTGTGTTCGCGGCTGTCCTCGGCCTACATGTTTACAGTCGGAATCATTTTTAGGAAACACTGTAGACTTCGATTAGTTGTCGACTGTAATATTGATGCTATTTTAATAGTCAAGTAATGGACTTGAGTAATTAAAAAAAGAAAAAGTTAAAATACTTTGGCTGCAGCTTCCTGAATGTGAATATTTCCTGGTTTTCTTTTCTGTGAGCTGACAGTTTGTGTTCACAGCTGTAAAAAGAAAATTCAAAAACAGTTCCTGAAAGCTAAAGATTAGAAGTTGTGAAGTGCAGTTTTGTTTTTACTTTGTTTGAAAAGATCACAAACTGAACAATCATTTCACTTATTATATAGTCATTAGATGACTGAATGATTAAAAAAATAGTCCAGCATGTGTGATGAGTCTGTGGCTGAATAAATGTGCTTGTCGCTGTTTTTAAACTAACTTTTTTTTAGCAACTGATCATTTTAATTTAAATCTTTTGAGTGTTTGTCCCTGTCACAAATTTAAAAGTTTAAAACAGTTCTTGTTTCCTGATCTGCTGTCGTGTACGTAAACACAGCATTAAGTCCTGCAGAGCTCATATATGATATTTTAACAATGAGAAGGTGGAACTCTGAGCTGCTACTGACTCAATAATGGTTTGATTTCTCAGCTAGAATCCAGGAAAGTGTCCTTTGATTTATTAAAAGCTGCTTTCTGAGTCTTTGTCTCTTTGTGTTTCTTCAGACGGTTGACGCCAAGAAGTTGGAAAAAGCTGAAGCAAAGCTGAAAGCCAAACATGAACGCAGGAATGAGAAGGACTCCCAGAAAGCCTCCAGTCCACTGTGAGTCTTCACCTGTTCGCCTAATGATCGTATCTCCCCTCCTTACCTGTCCTCCTCTCACCTGCCCTTCTCTTATCTGTCCTCCTGTGTCGTCTCAGGGTCCTGGAGGAGGCGTCAGCCAGTCAGGCGAGCAGTAAGAAGGACAACCGAGTCGACCAATCAGGGAAGAACCGCAGCTACGACATCCGCATCGAAAACTTTGACGTTTCATTTGGAGAGAGGTCAGAATCAGTCAGTATTCACCAGCAGCTGATTTTACTTGGCAATGTTTAATTCTGTAAATCTTTGGTTGTCTCCAGGTGTCTGCTGCAGGGGGCGGAACTTTCTCTGGCGTCGGGCCGGCGGTACGGTCTGATTGGTCGTAACGGTCTGGGCAAGACGACGCTGCTAAAGATGCTGGCGAGTCGTAACCTTCGCGTCCCGGGGCACATCTCCATCCTGCACGTGGAACAGGAAGTAGCCGGAGACGAGACGGCGGCTCTGCAGAGCGTCCTGCAGAGCGACACGCAGCGAGAAGAGCTGCTGCACGAGGAGAAGACGCTGAACGCTCGCATCGCCAACGGAACGTAAGAAAGCGTGTCTGTCTGAACACCATGTTTGTTTCAGCGCGTTTCTAGTTAAGAACGATTGATCTTTTTCTGATAATAGTCACCTGCTGGCCAAGTCCACCTACTTAATTGTCCATGTGACACTTATAAGTACTGTGCACCAATTCTGATCTTAATCTGAGGCCACCTTCTATAAACTGAACGCAACAGTACGCCTTTTTCAACTAAGTCATTCCATCTCAAATCATTAAAGTTTTAGAGCAATTTTTTGCTCAACCGTCTGATTTTCTTGAAATTTTTATAGCATAAAATATGGATAATATAAATTAATATAATAATATACATATATATAATATATATGTATAATATAATTTGTGAAATTTTAGCTAAATATATTAACATTATACAGATATAATGTTTTTAAAAATTGACTCCCTTTCATCAGGTTTTTTCTCACATTGAAATTTGACAGTTTGAACAACAATATCTCAGGAACTATTGAAGTTAAAAACCTGATTTTTTTCCCAGTTATTTCTCATTATGCCATTGATTCAGAATCTGTAATCTGAATAATTATGGGTGAATTGAAATATTTTAAAAAAGTAAATCTATCATGAAAAGTCCCATTTTTGAGCTCATATTAGCAAAAAAATGTATAATCCAGAAGTCACGTAGTAATATTTTCAGAACTACATGCAGCTGCATGTCACAATAATACAAAACTAGATATATAGAATAATTTTATTGTGAAATACTCAGTCACAAAAAAACCTAAAAAAGTTATTTTCACCTTTAAAATCATCCCAATGATTCGAGAATGACTAATTCTTTCCAAATAAAGTTATTATGCAAGTAATCTGTTGAAAATATATGTATTTTTTTACATTTCAATATATTTCCCAAAAAATTAAATGTCACAATGTCAGCACTCTACAAACATAAAAATAAGTCTACTGTTTATATTTTTATTGGAGGTGTTCACTACCCTTTTACAGAGAAATGAGTCATAAAGTGTTCATATTGTTTTGAATTTCACTACCAGTATATATACAGCAAATGACCGTTTTGTGTTTCCACTTTCAAACCTTAATCATCTCATCGGCATTTGTTTTGCCACTATCAGCTGATGGTTGCTTAGCAGCTTTATTCCTTTAGAGAGTCGACTGTAGTCTGTAGATGTGAACTAAACCATATTACACTCACTTACAGTTTCGCAGCTGGCAAGAAACTGAAGACGCAACAATGTCAAAATAAAAGCTCACCATCCTGTTTCACCATAAGACGACATGAGGTCACTGCTTGAATAATAATAATCACTGAAGTGATTTAACAGCTACAGCAGCAACAATAAAGTGTGATAGAAAGTGTAAATCTAACAGCAGTTCATAATCTGTCCTCCTGGCTTTAACCTCTAGATTTTAGATGATAAATGAAACTTGCTGTTGTACGCTGATGGTTTTCTGTTCCTCTCAGTCAGAACACAAAAACAGGACGACAGGTTTCATTATGGATCATATATCACTAATATTCATACTGTGGTTGTGTTCATATTGGAAGTCACTTTAATTGAACAAACCCTGGTTTCTCTGCAGGTTTTTAAAGAAACTAAACATTAATGCACCGACCAATGGCAGCACAGCAGATGGTGTGTTTGTCCAATCAGCTGGCAGAGTCGGCTGTGTGTTCTGTTTCTGATCTTTGTTGTTGTTTCAGTGCTGATGGGATGGAGAGTGTCCGGCTGTCGGAGATCTACGTCAAACTGGAGGAGATCGAAGCCGACAAAGCCCCTGCCCGGTAACTATGGCAACCATACAAACACATTGTTTTTGTTACAGGTATAACGTTAGACTGTTTAATGCAGGGCTGCAGCTGATCACGATGTTCAGTGCTGAATAATCTGGTGAATTGTTTTATCAGTAAAATGTGTCTAACCTGCACTTTCAAACTAAAAATCGCACGTTAAAGTTAATTGTTGGACCTTCAGCGAATCGATGGATCAACAAACTGATTTAGCACATCTGTCTTTCGTAGTTATCAACGTTTTATCAACAGAAACTCAGATCCCAACTCTACAACTGCAGCTTTTTGTTAATGAGGTGCAACATGATAACAGTTGTTTATCGCCTGTTTTTTTAATGCTGGTTCGTCAAGTTAGATGTGGTTTGAGTCTACAACAGGAAAATGGTGCTTTTGCAATATTCATTATTAATATGCATTATTCAATGATATAGTGAACTGTACACAGTAAAAACAACGGTCACAATAAAGTGTTGCTATAAGGACATTAAAGTTACTTCAGTTAGCTGTAATGTGTCTTGACAAGCACAGTAGTTACTGAAAGTCTGTGTTGTGTGTGCTGTCCCTGATGAGAAATAGTGTTAATGTTAGCTGGATAAAGTAACCATAGCAACAGCGGTTTATTTTTTCAGTTCCTCATGGCCAGCCCTAAACATCATGAAAAATGTTCAGCAGCAGCTAAAAACTTGAGTTTAAAACAAAACTGGACTCAGTGTCAGGCAAAATATCATTCCAAATCCTGCAGGAAGATCAGAGTCCTGCCTCTGGAGATGGTTAAAAATACAAAGACTTTGATACATTAGTGCTGGTACACAACAAAAATAGGCCAACACACATCAGCAGCTCTACCTTCCTCATAGCGTCTGACACGCTCTAATAATAATACTGTGGTTTATTCATGTAGTTCCTTTAAAAGTTAGTTACAAAGAATAAGCAGATGGACTAAAAAGATCTGTCGGATTCCAGAAAAAAGAGAATAAACCTGGATGAAAAGTTTCCAGATGATAAAAATATCATGACTGAAAACAACATTAAAATCAACAATTAAAATACAATGACAAAAAACAAACAAAAAAACTCTTATACGTCAGCAACTCTGTTTCTCAGGTGGACGGATCTAAAACTGTAAACTGCTGTAAAGATCTTAAGATGATGTTTCTCAACTGCTTCTTCTGGACCCTGAGGGGCTGCATATGTTGATATAAATGCTACAACATCTGCAGCTGGGTGGACATAAAGTCAGAATGTCCACAAAGAGACGTAAAACTGGCCAAAAAGAGATAGAAACCCACTACAAAGATGTGTGAAATGACACAAGAAGATGCAAAACAACTACAGTTGGACGTAAAACCACTTGAAAGAGACATAACATGATCAGAAATGGAAGCAAACCCGCAAAAAATTATGCAAAACAACCATAAAGACATGCAAAGCAGCTACAAAAAGAGTCAAAACAACCATAAAGAGACAGAAAACCGCCAGAAAGAGATGCTAAACCGCCGTAAGGAACAAAAATAGCCATAAGGAGATGCAAAACCACTATAGAGACATGCAAAACCACCAAGAGACACAAAATATCCACAAAGTGATGCAAAACCACAAAAAAGAGACACAAAATATCCACAAAGTGATGCAAAACCACAAAAAAGAGACACAAAATATCCACAAAGTGATGCAAAACCACGAAACAGAGACACAAAATATCCACAAAGTGATGCAAAACCACAAAAAAGAGACACAAAATATCCACAATGTGGTGCAAAACCACGAAACAGAGACACAAAATATCCACAAAGTGATGCAAAACCACAAAAAAGAGACACAAAATATCCACAATGTGATGCAAAACCACGAAACAGAGACACAACACCACCACAAAGAGATACGGCATCACCAGAAAGAGATGCAAAGCCACGACAGAGACGCAAAATAGCCACAAAGAGATGCAAAACCATCACAGATAGACAAAAAATGGCCAAATGGAGACGACAAACCACCTCAAAAAGACATAAGATAAACATAAGGAGATGCGAAACAGCTGCAAGGATATGCAAAACCACCACAAAGACGCATTAAACCACAACTTTGTGAGTTCTATGAAATGATGGTTTGTTCTTGTTTGACATCTGTCTCGTCCAATCAGAGCCTCCGTCATCCTGGCCGGTCTCGGGTTTTCTCCCAAAATGCAGCAGCAGGCCACCAAGTAAGTCATCTGTTCATCGCACACACATTATTTCACCTGGTTCCTCAGCAGCATTAGCATCAGGTGTGTTTTCTGTGTTCAGGGAGTTCTCTGGAGGGTGGAGGATGAGGTTGGCACTGGCCAGAGCTCTGTTTGCTCGGTGAGTTTATTCCCTCTGTGTCCAAACATTCCAACTTCAGGAGGCAGCTACAGTACTGTGTTTGATGTTAATGTGGTGAAGGGAAGGAGAAAACATAGATATATCCTTTAAATGAGTAACAGAGGACAGATAGTAGGTTCACTAAGTTCTTTAACTCATAAATCTCTGTGTTGTTTTGTCTCCAGGCCGGATCTGCTGCTGCTGGATGGTGAGTCAGAACCTGCTCTGGCCCAAATACGACTTCTGACTATGTCATGATCCAGAGTAGCTTATGGGAATCTCAAAAACATGCAAAACAAACTCAAGGAGACTGCAAATAGACATGAAACGACCACAAAGAGATGTAAAACCACTAAAAAGGGGTGCAAAACCACCAAAAACACAAAGAAACACCACAAAGACACTCAAAACCACCATAAAGAGATGCAAAATAGCCATCAAGACAGGCAAAACCACCACAAATGGAAAGAAAGAAGCAATACCACCGCAAAGAGACATGAAATACCACAAAAATATGTTAAACTACTCATACTAGTAGTGTTAAACTGGTCTTCCTGTGTTTGTGTTTCAGAGCCGACCAACATGTTGGATGTCAGAGCTATTCTGTGGTTGGAAAACTACCTGCAGGTCTGATCCACGTTAGCATTTCTCATTTGAAACAATGGGAACTGTTAGCCCCGAGAACATTTAATAAACGTTGTGTCCTTCCTCAGACGTGGCAGTCCACCATCTTGGTCGTCTCCCACGACAGGAACTTCTTGAACGCCGTGGTGACGGACATCATCCACCTGCACTCCCAGAGGCTCGACAGTTACCGTGGCGACTACGAAAACTTTATCAAAACCAAAGAAGACAGACTGAAGAACCAGCAGAGGGAGTACGAAGCCCAGCTGCAGTACAGACAGCACATACAGGTACTACTACTGCAGTACAGCACATACAGGTACTACTACTGCAGTACAGCACATACAGGTACTACTACTGCAGTACAGACAGATCATACAGGTACTACTACTGCAATACAGCACATACAGGTACTACTACTGAAGTACAGACAGATCATACAGGTACTACTACTGCAGTACAGCACATACAGGTACTACAACTGAAGTACAGACAGATCATACAGGTACTACTACTGCAATACAGCACATACAGGTACTACTACTGCAGTACAGACAGATCATACAGGTACTACTACTGCAATACAGCACATACAGGTACTACTACTGAAGTACAGACAGATCATACAGGTACTACTACTGCAATACAGCACATACAGGTACTACTACTGAAGTACAGACAGATCATACAGGTACTACTACTGCAGTACAGCACATACAGGTACTACTACTGCAGTACAGACAGATCATACAGGTACTACTACTGCAGTACAGCACATACAGGTACTACTACTGCAGTACAGCACATACAGGTACTACTACTGCAGTACAGACAGATCATACAGGTACTACTACTGCAGTACAGACATACAGGCACTACTACTACTGCAATACAGCACATACAGGTACTACTACTGCAGTACAGACAGATCATACAGGTACTACTACTGCAGTACAGCACATACAGGTACTACTACTGCAGTACAGACAGATCATACAGGTACTACTACTGCAGTACAGCACATACAGGTACTACTACTGCAGTACAGCACATACAGGTACTACTACTGCAGTACAGACAGATCATACAGGTACTACTACTGCAGTACAGACATACAGGCACTACTACTACTGCAATACAGCACATACAGGTACTACTACTGCAGTACAGACAGATCATACAGGTACTACTACTGCAGTACAGACATACAGGCACTACTACTACTGCAATACAGCACATACAGGTACTACTACTGCAGTACAGACAGATCATACAGGTACTACTACTGCAGTACAGCACATACAGGTACTACTACTGCAGTACAGACAGATCATACAGGTACTACTACTGCAGTACAGACAGATCATACAGGTACTACTACTGCAGTACAGACAGATCATACAGGTACTACTACTGCAGTACAGACATACAAGTACTACTACTGCCATGCAAAAAGCATTCACAGGTACTGCTGCAGTCCAGGCAGTACAGACATTATGTGCAAGTACTAATGCTGCAGTACAGGTTTCTGTCAGTATCACAGTGAGCCAGTGTCAGACCGACGTGTACTTTGTGATTTACACTATGTGTGTTTGTGTTTCAGGTTTTCATTGACAGATTTCGGTACAACGCTAACAGAGCAGCTCAGGTCCAGAGTAAACTCAAACTGCTGGAGAAGCTGTAAGTGCAGATGTGATCGATCTGATTGATCCTCTGATTTTGTGCGTGACCATAATTAACTGTTCTTTTCTCCTGCAGACCTGAGCTGAAGCCCCTCGAAAAAGAAACTGAGGTCACTTTAAGGTGAGGAGATAAACATGCATCATGATCAGACCAAACCAGATTCATTGTCCTCTGAGGATCACTCAGAATAACTTAAATACATTTAACTGAATGATTTGTATGATCTGTTGCATGTTGCTGCAGGTTTCCAGATAACTTTGAGAAGTTGTCGCCTCCCATCCTGCAGTTAGACGAAGTAGAGTTTTACTACACTCCAGACCAGCGACTCTTCACTGGACTCAACTTGTCAGCTGACCTCGAGTCTCGGATCTGCATCGTACGTGTCATCATTGATCAGTGGCTGGAGAGCTGTTAAAGACACTAGTTTAATTAATATGAAAAATATGACATTATCAATCAATGCAAGACAATTTACGATTCAGAGTAGCCCAAACTCCTGGGAATCTCCTACTAATATCAGAATCGATAACTAATCACATCAGTCAACACTTAAGTATCAGAACTGTATTTGGTGTTCAGGTTCTTGTGTTTCTTGGCAGGTCGGGGAAAATGGTGCCGGTAAAACCACCGTCCTCAAACTGCTGATGGGCGAGTTGACGCCAGTTGGTGGAGTCAGACAAGCTCACAGGTGAGAAACTAACCGACCAATCAGAGCAAAGGAATCACCTGACTGTCTTTACCTGCAGTTTAGCAACATTTAGCCTCTGCTTGGGGAACATTCACACTCTTTAGGGAACCTTTTAGTCTGTCATCTTACCTTATCTTATCTGTTAAGGGAATAGTGTTTATTTTTTTAGAGAACTTTTGTTTTGGAATGTTTTACACTTTGTTTACACTATTTAGTGAACTCTTTGCACTTTTAAGGGAACCTTTAAGTCTTGATTTAGGGAACTGTTTACCCTCCTTTTAGGGGTTTTCTCTGTTCAGGGAACATTTTGCACTTTTCAAGGAAGGTCTTACACTCTGTTTACAGTGTTTGGGGAACTTTTTATGCCCTCTTTAGGAAATCTTTTAGTCTTTATTTAGGGAACATTTTGCACTTTTCAGGGAACCTTTTTACACTCTGTTTATATAATTAAGGGAACTGTTCACATTATTTGGGAACATTTGCACCCTGTTTAGGGAACTTTTTACATTCATTTTAGGAACTGTTTAGGGAATGTTTTATACTTTCCAAAGAACTTTTGACAATCGGTTTACATTCTTTAGGGAAACTTTTGAAATTGGTTTAGGTAATGTTTTACACTCTCTAGGGAATCTTTTACACTGTTCAGGGAACTTTTACATTCTCTTTAGGGAGCCTTTTACTGCCTGTTGTGGAACATTTTACACTTTTCAGAGAAACCTTTACGCTCTATTTACACTCTTTAGAGAACTTTTACATTCTGTTAAGGGAGCATTTTATTTTTGAAGCTGGTTACACTCTTTTAAAAGCCTTTTACTGTTCATTTAGGGAATGTTTTACACTATTCAAGGGACCTTTTATACTCTGTTTATACTAATTAGGAAACTTATGACACTCTTTAGGGCATCTTTCACTGTTTGTTTAGGGAATTTTTTGTGCTACTTTTAGGGAAACGTTAACCCTGTTTAGGGAATGTTAGACATTTTGTGAACTTTTTACCTTCAGTTGCACTGTTAAGGAAACCTTTTACTCTCTTTTTAGGCAACTTTTTTGCACTGTTTCGGAAACCATGTATGGGCTGTTTAGGAAACTGTGTTAACCTTTGTTTAGGGAACCTTTTACTCTCTGTTTAATGAACTTTCTGTTTTCTATAGCACTCATTAACCAAGCTAAAGTGTTGTTGTGCATGTTCCTAACGTCTCTTCAGGAACTTGAAGATTGGTTACTTCAGTCAGCATCATGTGGACCAGCTGGACCTGAACGTTTGCTCTGTGGAGCTGCTGCTCAACAAGTTCCCTGGTAACTATGGCAACAACAGCAGCAGTAACAACAAAGCTCCATGATGAGTTCTGATTGTCCACTGTGTTTGCGTCGCAGGTCGGACGGAGGAGGAGTATCGCCACCAGCTGGGTGGTTACGGTATCACTGGAGAACTGGCCACGAGGCCAGTGGCCAGTCTGTCGGGAGGACAGAAGAGTCGGGTAGCCTTCGCACAGATGACCATGCCATGGTAAGCTCAGGAGTGTGTTTGATGATGGTGATGATGGTGATGATGATGATGATGATGATGATGATGATGATGATGGTGATCATGTTGTCTCTTGTCCTTCAGTCCAAACTTCTACATCCTGGACGAGCCGACCAACCACCTGGACATGGAGACAATTGAGGCTCTGGCTAAAGCCCTCAACAAGTTCAGAGTGAGTCTGTTAGCCGAGTGATGCTAACTGAGAGCAATTTGTTCTGTCAAAGTTTGTTTTGCCCACAATTTGTTGTGTTCACTTTGTTTTTTTGGTCCGAGGTTTGTTTGATTTATATTGAAGCGCTTTTTTGCCTGTTTTCCTAATTTTGTTTGTTTTGTCCAGAGTTGGTTGTGTTCAATTTATTTTGTCTTGAGCAGTTTTTGTTTTATCCAAAGTTTGTTTGTTTGATTCATTTTGTTTTGTCTGAAGTTTGTTTGTTGGTTTTATCCAAAGTTTGTTTGTTTTGTGAAGGGTTTGTTCATTTTGCCCAAAGATTGCTTTCTCTCACAGTTTGCTGTAATCAATTTGTCATGTTCAGTTTTTATTATACCCAAAGTTTATTGGCTTTGCCCATTGTTTGTTTTTGTCTTTAATTTGTTTGCTTTCTTCAGTTTGTATGTTTTGTCCAAAGTTAGTTTGTTTGTCCACATTTTGTTGTTTTCATGTTGTTTTTATGTTGTTTGTTTGTTTCTTTGTTTTGTCCACAGTTTATGTTTGGTTTGTTTGTTTTGTCTAAAGTTCGTTTTGCTGACTGTTTGTTCCTGTTCTATCAGGTCTTTATCAGGTGTATCTCCTCACCTGTGTAATGTCATGTGTTTCAGGGCGGAGTCATCCTAGTTTCCCACGATGAGCGTCTGATCCGGTTGGTCTGTAAAGAGTTGTGGGTTTGTGAAAGCGGGAAAGTTCGGCGGATCGACGGCGGCTTCGACGAGTACCGAGACATCCTGCACGAGCAGTTTAGGAAGGAGGGCTACCTGTGAGGCATCCCCTGCTGACTGACCACACCCACGAGTCACATCGCCCCGCCCCCTCCATAATAATACCAGTCACAGCAGCCAATCAGCTGTCAGAGCGGACCGGAGGACGTTTTCTTCTCTGAACTGTCTCACCTGCTGCTCAGGTGATCTGCTGCAAGCTGATTGGCTGTTGTTAGTCACCTGGTGAGGTAACGGTGAACTCTGGAGGAGGAGTCATGAATCATGAACGACTCCGAGTTAATTTAAACCGTCGTCAGTTTTGTCGTCTCATTACAGCCGATTCTGTTTTGTATCATCAGACTTTTATGAGTTTTAAAGGAGCAGACATCAAACAAACATTATATTTACATCCAGAGAAAAACAAATAAATAAAAACATCAGATCATGTGTTCAGCTTCTCGTCTTCACTTTGTCTTCACAGGGTTTTTCTGCTGGTGAATTTGGACTTTCAGTATAGAATAAAACGATTAAATGTTTATTTTGCTGACAGCAGAGAATCAGAATGAAGTCTCTGAGTGGAAACAAACACAAAGTTTATTGATTTCAGCCAGATTCATCAAACTGTCTGATCAGCTGGTTATAGACACATGATAGGCTACATCCCCGACCAGTCATCTTTCACAGCCTCTGTGATGTCACCAGGAAGGAGGAGCCAGTGTGGATGTATTCAGAAAAGCTGGGTGCATTTCATGATATTAACTTCTGCTTCCTCTGCTCTAAATCGTCCTTCCTCCACCGTCGTGGAGGATCTTTTAGTTCCTTAAATGCATCTGGAGGAGTTGAGGTTAGAGGTGCCTTCCAGTTCCCAGGCTTTCCTTCTTGTCTCCAATCCTGTTTCTGATATCCATGACTAGGATCTCAAGTTGCAGCTGGATTAAAGAGGGTCTCTGGTTTGGGAACCTCAGACTTGCATCTTTGGTTTTTGCAGATGACATGTTTCTGTTAGTTTCTTCAGACTATGATCTTGGTCTTGGATCTTGGAATACAGGTGGATTGCTTCCTCTGGGTTGGAGGAGAGTGGCCTCAAGGGAAGGCGTCAAAGTACCTCAGGATCTTGTTCAGGAGTGTTGGGAAAATGAAGCATGAGATAGAAAGACTAAGTGGTGCAGCATCAGCTTTAATGCAGACATTGTACTGAGCTGTTGTGGTGAAAAGGCTAGTTTGTGTTTCAACTCTGAGCAAGTTATAATACTGGGGTTAAATGTTTATGTACAACTGAACGTTTTCATAGGTTACCGCTGCTCCTGACATTTAGTATGTTTGTGTTTGTGTCCAGGTAGACAAAATTAAATGGTTTCAGGTAAATCTGACATTACAACACCTTATTTCACTCTTTTTTAACCAAATTTTGTCTCCCAGCTTTCTGAACTGCAGTAACTTCTGGAGACTAGAAGCTTCTACTACTACTGCTACTACGACTATCTAGTGATGCATGTGAGATGTTCAGGTAACATCAGAAAATTGTGTTTCAGTACCAGGCAGCAGCAAATGGAGGCAGGAGGGTCAGGAGTGACAACAACATTTAACATATACATACATTTGTTTGTAATATAATCAAAGAGGAGGTAACTTTAAGACTCAGATCACCCTGATTAAGAAGAGCAACATATGTCTCTGCAGCTTTATTCTTGTTTACAGTCTTTTACATAATATGTTCAGCAATGTGTGTGGGAACTGGAAAAACTCAGTGAGAATGCACCGGTAGAACCAGTGGAAAAAGTCAGTCTGCAGTTCTGTGCTGGTAATTCAGGATCAGTGTGTTAAACTACAAACTGTCAGAACGCTCAGTAAATATCTGAGCTCTCCTCTGCGACATTCCTCTGTTTACAGCTGAATAACTTCTCCTGAACACATCACAGAGCTGCGGTTCAAAGTTTTAACTAAAGAAGACACTCAGTCAAATACAGAAGCAAATTAGGGGGATTTATTCATTTGCACAAAATATTAAATACATTTTTTCTCTTTTTAGAAAAAAATCCCTCATTTTTTAGTTTTCAAATAAAACTTCAAAAATCTGACCTGTGAACTCATTGAATGCAACATGTCCAGGCTGATAATGGAGGCACTGAGGCTTAAATGTCCACATGATGCTGTAATAAAAATAGACGATACTTTTATTGATTACAGTTTAGCTGTATTTGTATGATACAGATGAGAAAGTGGTTCATGATAAACAGTTCAGCCTGATAAGAATAGCTACTTTACTGAAACAGACTCACCCGTCTTTGATGACCTTAACTCATGATTACTCTTATTGATTTCAAATTAGCTGGCCAATAAAAAAAGGTTGAATAATGTGTCATGACAGAGCCACGTCTTTAAACGTGTCAGTTTAACTAAACTAAAAACTAAATCTGTTTTAGTTTTTCACTGACAGAAAAACTCAAACAGATTTGATCATTTCTGCTTCAGCAGCACTGACGCTTCTGATTTTTAAGGGGTTCTGATTATATGGTTTATTACTGTTGTGGGACATACAAAATCTTTTTTCTTATTTTTTTCAATAAAATTTTCATGAAATCTTTATTCTCACAACTTTTAGTTTTCCTTTTTAAAAAAACGTTTTTTTTATTGTTATTTATCTCATTTTGTTCCATGCAGTAATTTTTGAGGAAAAATACTAAATATTATGAAAATAAGTCTTAAAAAGACGTTTCCTTTAAAAAGCTTGTTTTGTCCTTTTTTCCCCTTTTTTTTCTTTTTTTCTTTGGACATTATCAAATGATTTGGACACTTTTTCTCAGTTCTTTTAACCTACATATATACATTTCTCTTGACTTTTGAGTTTTTATTCAGAATCTTTAAGCTTTAAGTAAAAATGTTCAGTTTTGTCTTTAAACAGGTTTTTGAAGAGTTTTTTTGGTCATGTAAACATGCGCAGATTGACCTGGGCTGCGTTCTTTACCACATACTTCTTATTTTGACTTGTACGAACTACAGCTGCCTTCACAGAGTAAGAACTGTTTCTTGCTGTTTGCATACACTAAGGACAGATTCATTTGTCAAAATAATCCAGCGTAAACTTTAACTGTCGCAGTCTGATGTGTGAAACGAGCTGTCATTTGTTGGTGCATTCTTGGCAGGTCAAGCTTGTTGAGACTCGTATGACACGCTGTGATGTAACTGTGCAAAGGATTGTGGGTCAGAATGGCCAGAAACGCATGTTGGCTCACAAACTGTAAAATGCAGGTAGAAGTAGCAGGACATTGGAGTATTTTTGGCCTGCTGCATTTGAAGTACTCTGTGATTTGAGACATACCAAATCTATTTCTGGTGAACTATATGGTACGTTAGTTTAAATATTAGAATGCAGCCCAAGTCTGACTCATCAGATGCAGGACACAACCTCGGAGCTGCAACCTGCCACACCGAAAATTTCAAGTTTTGCAGAGGATTTAGTGCAGTCAGGCAGCTCTGCTAGTTTTTTCAGCGGATTATACATTTCAAATACTGTTTTCTTCTCCCTGCATGCAAAGCTTCCTCCAAACAAAGAGCGTTTTCTTCTCCTATAGCAGAATAACAGCGAGCTTCACTACAGAATTGGCTGACAAAGCAATAATAACAAAAACCTGAGACTGTTAGCTGGTGTCTTGTGAAAAAACACAGGAAGCTGCTGCACGAAAACATGTGAAGACCCTGATTTTCCAGAACTAAAGTCCAGAACTTTCCCTATGTCTGTCTGTGGACATAAAAGCAGACGTCTCAGATTCCCTCTGGAGTCTGTCGTCGGTCCAACAGTCATAAAGTCTCCTGAAGCGTCTCCACAGGTAGGAACTGAGTGCAGGAGGTTTGTGTTCCAGGGGAAGCTTCCTGCTGTAGGACCCGTCCTCTCTGTGGTTCTCTACAGTTCTGGCGTCCAGGCTGCTCCTGCCTCCTGCTGTGTTTTCTGGTTGATGTGTGGCTGGACGGCATCGCGGTAAAACATCTCCAGCCTGGACACCGTCTCATCCCAGAGCTGCTGGTCGAAGCTGACCGGCACCACAGCCGTCTCCTTCAGGGTGAACACCACCAGATCGGCCTTCTGCAGCCCCGTCACCGCCAGCTGGCACTGGATCTGAGTGAAGTAGCTGTGGGACGACTTCAGACGGTAGTTTGGAGGCTGGGCGGAGGACAGGCAGAGGACATTAGACAGACAAACAGACGGGACTGGACTAGGGATAGACCGATTGTCAAGACTAATATTTGGCATCTTTGAGATTATCTGTATCGTATTTTTATTGACCGATTATTGACAAACTAAATACTTCAGGTCTGATGTTGCCTCCTCTCTCTGTCTGTCGTCACTCTGTGGTCACAGAAATGTCTCTCAAGCAGAAAAACTGAACAAGAAACACAAACCAGGAAATGAGCTTCTCTCACGGTGGCTAATGCTATGCTAATGGTTAGCAGCAAGTTAGAAGGCAGACACAGATTAACCTGAGACAGAGTCTGGAAATCAACAACTAAATCAGCACTTTTAGTTCCATAATTTTTAGTTTTATTTTCAAATTTTCAAGGACAACATTAAGTAATAGGAATGTTTAAAATATTTGTTTTTCAAAATATATATTTTTCTTCCTTCTTAATTTTTTGTCATCTGATGTTTTCTCACAATTTTGACAATTTTTCAGAAAAGTTCAATATTTTAGGTTTTTAAAAACTTCTTTCTTGTTTTTTTACTTTTTAATTTCATATTTTAAATTAGTTTTTAAATATATATATATATATATTTTTAATTTTGTCCCTTAGAATTTTGGATTTTTTAAATAACTTTTGACAGTTTTCTCTGTCCAGGTGAGAGCTGAAGCGTTGGTATGCTTTCAGCACTTCCTGTTTATCAGCAAGATTATGCGAAAACCACCAAACTGAATCTGTGAAACTTGGTAGAGAAACGAAATGTGGATGTAGGAAGAACACAGTAAAGACTCTTCCTGTGGTTCCTGTCAGGTGATGCTGATGAAACTCATCTGGTACCTATGGACGACCTGGTAAAACATTACAGCTAATGTATATCAGGTCCAAATATTGGTAAAAAAACAAACAAAATACAAACCATTTGTGGAAATGAATGATTTCTGTAAATATGTTTCTTTACCCCTCCAGGCTGCCGTCCGTCATCGTCCTCAATCTCCAGACAGAAGGCCGGATCGTCCCTGCAGGCTTCCTCAACTCGTCTCTGTCGGTGTTTGAAGGGACACTTCACCTCCAGGCAGAGCAGCCATTTGCCGGTCCGGCTGTCAATCACGATGCCATCAGGACTGGCAGCCAACCAGGGCCGCTGGTCGTCGATGAACAGACCACAGTCCTGGACGGAGACGGGCCGACCCAACGCAGCACTCTTCAGCTTCTACAGGATGACATCACAGTGACATCATCAGTTACATCGACATATGATTCAGAAAAAGTTTTTATTCGTCACATTACAGCAAAGTTAAATTATTTTTCACATTAAACGACTTCTGTGTTCAGAACTTCATTTACTTTTTTAGTGTTTTAACTTCAGACACTGATCAGATTTAATTTCCTCCTGAACTGTTCATCTTCACTTCCTGTCCAGAGCAGAGAGGCTTCAGCAGGGACTCAAAATCAGGCAGCAGGGACGCCAGAAATGTGAGTTTTTACTCTTATATTATTTATATACTTTCCCCCCTCAAAATTTCAACTTTATAATTCAACATTTTGACTTTTAATCCTTGTATGTCTTTTTCCTTATAATTTTGTCTGTCTCACACATTTGACTTTTTGTCCGAATGTCACCTATGCAAGTCAAAATTTAGACTTTTTATGATTTACTCTTTATTTTTTCTTTGAAATATATTTTTTTAATACATTTTGATGTTTTGATGATTTTCTTAAACTTTTTTTACTTCATTATATTTAGTTAGATTTCTTGTAATTTGGACTTTTTATGACATTTTATATTTGCGTGAGTATTTTTCATTCCATCCTCAAATTGCTTTTCTTCATGATGATTGTCATTATAATCATTACATTTTTTAATCTCATATTTTGAATTTTTACTCCTAATTCTTTTTTCTTCTTTAAATCTTGGACTTCACATAATCTGGACTTTTTTAAGCCTTTTGACTTTTTGATTCCAGGTTTTCAGTTCACTTCATTATTTTTAGGTTTTTGAGAAATATTATGAAGCTAAAAGTTGAAAGGAGGATTTTTCCCCTTTACATTTTTGACATTTTTTCAAGATTCTGTCGCATATCGTCAAAATTTTCAACATTTTAAGACAAAATTTTCACATTTTTATAGCTTTTTTCATTTTTTTAAATTCAGAATTTTTGGAGTTTTTTTTATATGTGTCATGCTTTCTTTCATATTTTAGATTGTTTTTCATCATTTTTCATTATGTTTTGTTAAAAATATAATGTTAACTGTTTTCTCTGCTAAGGTCAGAGCTGAGGTGTAGGCATGCTTTCACTGCTGCCTGGTGGTCAGCAACATTAAGCAAAAAGTAACTGAATTTATTAAACTTGGTGATACTGGCTGCAGGAAGAGCACATTAAAGACTCTCAGCTGATGTTGATGAAACTCACCTGGTACCTTTGGACCACTTCGGCCTCCTTGTTGATCCCCCAACTCATAGCTCTGGTCTGGACTCTCGGTCCCTCGCCTGATTTATACACGTTAACAGCAATAATTAGAACATTTTTACTTCAAATGACCAGACGGATTCATCAGTCTGTCACTTTATGCAAATCAACTAATCACTCAGTGGGGCGTGGCCTACCTGTGATGGCAGCCAGGTAAGAAGTGGGCGGGGTTTTGCTTTTCCCATTAACAAATCGGCACTGAGCGATCCGGTGAGCCACAGAAGCCGTGATGCGGTTCTTCCTCCAGGCGAACCAGTTTGGGTTGGTTCTCTGTCCGCGGGTCAGAACCTCCACCTGCTCCACCACACACCTGTCCAGGTGCTCTCCGACTCCCGGAGGAAACTGCTCCGGTCTGGGAGAAGCTCTGTCTGAGGCCTGGGTTGGTTTCTGAGGAGGTTCTGGATCTGCAGCTGGTTTCTGTTTCCGCCTTCCATCAGGACGTGGTTTTACAGTGTCCTGGTTCTTCTGGATCACCTGAGTATCGGTTCTAGTCTGAGGGGAACCTGCAGCGCCAGATCTGGTCCTCTGGGTCTGAGTGATTATGGTGTTGTTGGTGATTCTAGCTTGAGCTCCTCCTGATGGCATCTGGATGGAAGGATGATACCTGACTTCTGGGAGAACCAGTCTCTTTGCTGAACTGGTCCCAGTGGAGTTTTGACTGGTTTTCTGTTTCTGCATTTGGATCAAACTGTAAAAGAAAACAATAAAATGGAAGAGTCTGAATTCATTGATTATCAAAATAAAATCATGAGTAATAAATGATTTTAAACAATTACTAAATAATAGTAAAATATAATAAATACTAAACCATATGAAATTAAAAGTATTTTAAAGTAATCACTCATAAACAGTAAATTATCCATAACTATATAAATATAAAGAAATATCAATAATAAGTCATAAAATTATGAAATAGTAAAAAATAATACACAATAAAACATAACACAATAAAAATAATACAGTAGAATAATTAATAAACTGAAGCAATAATTCTAAACAATACAAAACAGTAAATAGTATTAAATAATAATATTATGACAATCATTAATAATCAATATAGATTAGTAAATATACATATCACTCGTTATTAAATTAATATTGTGAATATAAATAATCTATAATCATAACATTCTCATTAATAAACTATATATAAATGATAAATACATAATACACCTTATTCAGAAGTTAACAGCAACTAAAAAAATTGTTAATAAACGATATTAAATCACAGTTGGCAGTTGAGAAAAATTATTTACATAAAACTTTAATCTCACAAACTATCAGCAATTTTTTTTTCACCTTTTCTAATTAAAATGCCCAAATGTGTTTTTCCTCGGTGTGAAGATTTTCCTGTTTGTTGTAAGGAAGTATCTGTTCATACTAAGGTTAATTATGTGACACTTCCGTTTATGTTTTAACTTTAATTTTGAAACAGCGTGTGAAGCTTTTATTTTGTAGTTCGCGGCCGGATGTTTTGATGTTTCATAAGCTTCGGTCTGGAACGTTTCTAATTTCGGATCAAACAGGTGAGAAAACCTGAATCTGCAGCACGCATACTTTCCTGCCACCAGACTACATTCAGAATTCTCTGAAAACTCACAATTTTGGGCTATCTCGGTAACAACAGACGGTAAAATAGGATTTGGTGAAGTTTAACAGACTGTTAAAAGTAAAAACTGGATTTAAACGTGAAATAGATTTTGTGTTCAGGAGCTGATCTGCTGTTCGGCTTTAATCTTACGAAAGCAGCTGCACGATTTGAATGAGAATTAGTGATGTCAGTGTTTACGAGTTTTCAGTTCTTACAGCTGAAAATGGAGGTTTAACGAGTGAAATCAGACCAACCGGAGAGTTTCTATGAATCAAACTAAAGCCGAACTGTCTACAAAATTCCTTTCTTACAGAAAATACAATTTCTGTTCATTTCACAAGATAGGAAAACACAGAAAATTAAGGACGTGTTAAAGTGTCCCGATTTAGAATGGAGTTAGGCATGGCCCAGCTGGGGCGTTTCTGCGCAGCTCGACTGAGAATAAACGGTTTAAGTTAAGGTCGTGTTTTAGTTTCCAGTCAGTGTTCAAGGTGTGAATGTGCTGAGAAGCTGAGTTTATCAGCCAGGTGAGTGAGAGCAGCGTCAGAGTGGGTCTTACCTGTTTGTGGACTCCGTCTGACTGAGAGCAGAAGTGAAACGGATCCTATTCAAAGCGCCGCTGACTCATAAACCCGTGACTGTCTCCCGGGCATGTCCCGAACATGTCTCAGCCCAGCGGGGCCGCCGATAATCCCGAGATTTATTGATCTCGTGTCAATAATACGGTATCAATACCCCTGAGATCAGTATAACTGGACGATCAGAAACCACAAAACGTTGTCAGTGAGGAAAGTCAGTGTGAATATTACTCAATATATACCAGCAGCTACGACTCTGCTATTACATTGTCAGGATGGCCGAGCGGTCTAAGGCGCTGCGTTCAGGTCGCAGTCTCCCCTGGAGGCGTGGGTTCGAATCCCACTTCTGACAGTAACATTTTTGTAAACTGTTGCATTCAATGGTTCGTTTTCATTCAATGTCATTTTTTCCATTTTATGCTTTTTATCTCCCCTACATTAATGTTATATGTTATTTCACCACCAGTCCACACTACAGCATTTTTGCTAAGTGAAAATGCCAAAAATGGAGATTTCACTACTTTTTTAAAAAAGCAGACAAGTAGACCAGTCAGATCGAGAACGACTATATATATATATACGTGTGTGTGTGTATTGGATTAGATTTTCCTAAGAGGATAAATAGTGTTAAAAATACAGTTTCTGATTCTGGATTCTGTGAAACCTTTATTCTATTTATATTATTACAAAAATAAGGGGTTTCACTACATTTTCCACATCTGAAACACGTTAGACCAGGTCCACATCTGTATATAGACTGGATAAATCTGGATTAAATTATGTGAGAGAGGCTGGAGAGTCTTAGTTTCCGGGTTTGTGAGGTTCACTGTATTTGTGAAAATGTAAAAAAGGGAGATTTCACTGCTTTTTCCCTTATTTTTCCTCCATGTACACCACATAAGGCCAGGAGAACATAAACACTTTATATAGTGTATTAGATTGTCCTTATTGGCTGAATATGAGTACAAATGGGGTTTTTTGGGTTTATAATATTAATATAAATGCAGCCGTGGTGCTGCAGGTGATGTACGTCTCTCTGGTCTCTCAGGTCTCTCTCTAGTCTCTCAGGACTCTCTGGTCTCGCAGGTGTCTCGTGTCTCTCCAGGTGATTGATGTTTTTGTGGTCTGTTCAAGTGATGCAGGTCTCATTGGTCTCTTCAGGTCTCTCAGGTCTTTCTGTTCTCTCCAGGTATTTCGGGTCTTTCTGGTCTCTCCAGGTCACTTTGTTCTCTCTGGTCTCTCCAAGTGATGCAGGTCTTGCAGGTCTCTACAGGTCTCTCAGGTCTCTTGTGTCTCCCCAGGTGATGCGGGTGTTGCAGGTGTCTCCAGGTTTGTTCCTGTCTGACTTGGACTCGGCTCTGAATCTCAGCGTGTTGACCAGCAGAAACGTGTCTCTGGTCATCAATGTTAGCGGTCTGGAGGAGGTCTCGTATCCAGTTCTGGAGGGTCTTCAGGTCCTTCATGTCCCTGTCCAGGATCAGCCTCACGCCCCCCTCAGCCAGTACTTCGACCTGGTGGCTGAACGGATCCACCAGAACCAAACTGGGTCGACTCTGGTTCACTGCACCGCCGGCAGGAGTCGGTCTCCAGCTCTGATCCTGGCCTACTTGATGAGGTGAATGTGCCTGATCCAGCTGTCAGACGGACTGAGAGCGCAGACTGTGGTCATCCTAGTCTGTTTGTGGTTGTTGGGTTGAGTAGTTTGTGGTAGTTTTTTCTGTCTCTTCGTTGTCGTTTGTGGTTGTTTTGTCTCTCTTTGTTGTAATTTGATTTTTCCTTGTATTTATTTGTGGTCATTTTGTGTCTCTTTATGGCTGTTTTCTGTCTGTTCTTGGTCATTTTGAGTTTCTTTATGGTTGTGTTGAATCTCTTCATGGCAATGTTGCCTCTGGTTATTTTGTCCCTTTGTATTCAGTTGTAATCATTTTGTTTACCCTAATAATAATTTGTAGTGGTTTTGTGTCTCTTCGTATTCATTCGTGGTTGTTTTCAGTTACTCCGTGGGCATTTGTGTTAGTTTTGTGCCTCTTAATGATAATTTGTGGTTGTTCTGTGTGTCTCTGCGGCCTCTGATGTGCTTCTGGTTTGTGTGTCTGCAGGTTTGAAGGTCTCAGCCTGCGTCGGGCTCATGAGCTGGTTCTGGAGCAGCGACCGTTCATCCGACCGAACGCCGGATTCTGGAGGCAGCTGATGGATTATGAGAGGAGTTTGTTCGGCTGCAGCTCGGTGAGGATGTCGAGGACGTCTGGAGGAGTTTTACCTGAAGCCCTGCAGGAACCAGACTCGGATGCTGACGCTGCGTACTGCCTCAACATCTGACACACATCTGTATCCGTTTTAAACTGGACATAAAGATGGACAATGAAGTTTTATCTAGAAAATCATACGAGTACTGTACAGTGAGCAACAAACATGTCGTGGTTTTACTCAGTTTGACTGCAGTTTTTGTCTGAGGCTTCACTTATAATAAAATGTGTGTATATATATATATATATATATACATATAAGAATGTGGGTGTCACTGATAGAGCAGAATGATCCTTTAAATAACTAAATCTGAGTTTTGAAAGAAAAATGGGAAGGAAACAGGAAACATGGAGTAAAAAAGACAAATCCGATTTTATTGTGACAGTAAAAGGAATGAAAAGCTGCTGGAGAACAGCGACAGACTAGCAGGGCAGTAAACTGGTCTCAGTACTGGAAACTTCTCTTGGTCTGGATGTCGTCCAGAATCTGCTGCAGCTCCTCGTCTTCAAATCGACCCTCCAGACTGAAAACAGGAGAAGAAGAAAGACGACAGACGTTATTCACAAGCCATCACTCAGGAACAAAAAACCGTGAATAATGAAATAAAATCTGTGTTTGTTCGCAGCCTGGTGACTCTGAGCTTCTGTTCCTGGATCAGGTTTCTGAGTTTCAGACTCACCTGGGGATCAGAGCTTTGGCCTCCTCAGCAGCTTCAGGACAAAGATTCGCCAAACTGGCCAACTCAAACTTATGAAGCTTCTTCTGCAGGAGGAGACTGAACACAGAAAGATGGAGGTCAGATAAAAACAAAAAAAACAAAACCAGATCAGAGGGCAGAATAACAGAGAGAAAGATGAGAAGCAGAGCTGAAACAACAAGGCTACAGGCTAAACCCTGATCTGTGCTCGTTTTGTGTTTCCTAATGAACCCTCCGTCCTGTCTGAACGGTTCCACCTCTGTAGTGTTGGAGGTGGTTGATGTGAGCGTACCTGCGCACGGCCGTGATGGTCTCGCGGTTCTTGAAGCGGCTGAACCGAGCCGTGTAGTTGAGGGTTTTCATGAAGACCTCGGACAGCTCCTGCTCGTCCTCAGCGCTCTCGTTCTGCTGCTTTCTGTGCTCCAGCAACATGTGAACCTCCGAGTTCAGCAGCGTCTCGGCATTCTCAAACTCTGTGGAGGCAGCAGGAGGCATCAGCATCCAACACGCCTGACAGCTTCATTCACATCAGCTATAGGTGCATATAAAATGCTCCTCTTGTTGACAGAACTGTGTCTGTTCATAATTATTTACTTTTTATACTTATATTAGTAAATTGGATATCTGTATTTGTATAGAACTCGTTAAAACAAAGTTACAAAGTGCTTCACTAGTAAACACCATATAAAACATACCAGAAAAACACAGTGAATGGAATCAAGTGCAAAACAAACCACATTAAAATTAGAAATGGCAAAACTTAAAGCACACAGAGATCACCAGAAAGAAAAATCTCACAAAAAGACATGCTAAGTGAAGGATGCAGCGACTGAGGGAGAACAATGACTTGAGTCTGCTTACTTCTATTATGCAGCAACACACAAATAAAGAGATTTCCCTGCTTTATTCTTCTGTTTAGGCCACACAAGACCAGGTCCAAAACAGGCCTCCACAGATCTGGACTACACGAACAGGGAGCCTCAAAACAGAGTTTCAGATTTGTGGGAAATCATTCAAATAGTGGGAACAAACATCAGAGCAGGTCCTGGTCTGAAGCTACTCCACTTAGACTAGAAAGTCCATACTTAAGTGTAGATATAGCACAGATATGATTAGTGGAAGTGGTAGAAATGTGACTAGGAAACACAAAAAAAGGGCATCTCACAGCAGAATGACACTAAACGAGCACAGGTAGAGACAAAACACCCAGAACAGCCACACAGAAACACAAAAAGGACACAAACCCCAGCCACAAAAAAAACACAAAGCATTTAAACAACAAAAAGCAACTACAAAAGACACAAAAAGACACAACGCAGCCACAAAAACGGAGAAAACAAATGCAGAAACAAAAAGACACAACACAACCGCAAAGACAAAGGGATCCCAAAAAAACTGATGCAAAAAAGACACACAAAACTCAAAGAGAAAAGAAACAGAATAGTTTCCAACAGTCACAAACTGGGAGTAGTCAGGTATTCAGGTACTCAAGATCCATATATGTATCGTTTTAAATCCGGACCTGGTCTGATGTGGTCTACATGCAAAGAACTGTGAATTTTCCCTTTTTTGCATTTTCAAAAGTAAAATAAAGGTTTCACAAATGTCAAAGTACATTTTAGACAGAATTAAAAGTTCACAAAGAACGCCTAACACAGTTTTACGGTATTAAAATGTGGGAAAACGGAATCTGACGCTCAGTGTTGCCAAGTGAGTTTCTGTTAACTTCAACTCTGAACTGTCGAACCCGTCGCTGAATTCCTCGTCTGTCGGGTTGTGTCGGTTCATTTAAATAAACGTGTATCGGTGATGAACGGACCTTTAGGAAACAGCAGCTGAGAAGCGTCTTCTTCAACATCACCGACATGCGGAGAAGCCGTGCCGCCTCCAGCCGCCATGACAGGCAGCTAACCGGCTACCAGACACTCCTGGGGACCGGAGGACACACCGGCGGGTCGCACACAGACTCCCGGTGAGTCCTTGCAGCCGGTGGATGAACTCTATGGAACAATGAGGAGATAACGGTGTAAATAACAGCGGACACGGAGCTTAGCTGGGCGCCTTTCACGCACAAAAACAGAGAGTCACTTCCGGGTCCTAAACTATCACTTCCGCTCTGCTGCTTCTTCGCTGCAGCTTTAGTCCGGCTGCCTTCTTCTTCTTCCTCCTCTTCTTTTGTTCCATATTATGCATTTAATACAACCCTGTAAATTTAATTAATTTCGATTTGCCTACATTTTTGTTTGCGGGAACTTTTGGTTTCATTAATGTTATATTATTTATCTTTCTTTTTATTTGTATTGTGTTGCATGGATCATTTATGTCCACAGAGGCAGTATACTGCAGTTTACCTGCAGCTGAACCGAAACAGCAAATATACAATTTAAAAAAAAACTGCTGCGTTGGCCGGGAATCGAACCCGGGTCAACTGCTTGGAAGGCAGCTATGCTAACCACTATACCACCAACGCGTTGAAGAAAACAGGGTGTCCTCCTAGAGTGGAGAGTCAGACATGCATCAGGATGACACGAGAAAATGTCTCGGTGAAATATGTTTCACTGTTTAAATAAAGGCTAAGAGAGAGAGATAAGAAAAAAAATTGTATTGATTTGAACCACTTCAGCATATTTATTAAGCAAAAATCCACACATAAATAAACATAAATAGGAATAATCCTTTGATCTCCACAGCCTCCACCAGAGGAGATCTGCAGTTGAAGACAGATGTGGGGAGAGGTACAGGCAGCCACAGAACAGCTAACCTCAGTAGACCTCCTTAGAAGCCACAGGGACAAAGATAGAGGGTAAAAGGGGTCCACGATTAAGGCATAGTAGGCTGTTTAGCACCCAGGGAGGGAGGGAAGGAGCTTAGGGTTCCTTCATGCAACCGTACTTTATGTTTTCATTGTGTCCAGTCCAATTATATTCACAATTCCTTGTACTAAAGATGCAAAAACATGCATTCACAGCATTATATGGAGACTGGTCAAAAAGTTCAAAAACTGTGCTTAAAAAAAATTTAAACTATAGGCTACCTGATTTAAATTCAGCCTCCATCTCTGTGTAAGTAGTGTCCAAGTGCAGCGACAGACCGCTCTAACTGCCCCTGTAACACTTCTAACACCGTTTCTGTCAACTTGTCAAGTACCATCTGCGATAAACTGACTCTCGTAAACTGTGAAAAAAACAGCCCTTTAACCTGAATTTCATTTTGTGGAAGAGGAAGAAGTCATAGGCAGACGATTCTGGTAAGCAAGGCAGTTGGAGAGCGACAGCTGTGTTACTGTGGCCGGATAAACTGTTTGAATCACGTGTGATTGGATGCACAGAAAAAGCACCACCATGGCATCACACCCCAGTTCAGCTGAAAAATTCTATTTTGTTACTTTAGAAGGAATAAGTATTTTATCTATTTTTCCGGTGGTGGGAATATATAGGGGGTTTACTGACCTCTGGCTGCAACACACTAAAAAAATAATAAAAGCACTATTTTAGTAATGAAACAACATTATATAACATTATACACAATATAATCTCTATGATCTAATTAATTCTTGTATCAGGCTGTATTAGTTTCAGCTAGTTTTACCTAATAAACTAACAACTGAATGTATATTTTTTCCAGTGGTGTGATTTAGTAAAAGTAAAATTATATATAAAATACTTATAAATGATTATTACATTCAAGTTAACAACTAATTCAGTTTCTTTGTCCCCCTTTATAATCCTTAATTTACAATTAAATATTTTCATGTAAAGTAATTCAAAATACTTGGTTCTTATGTTTAAAATTTAGCATGATGCCATCAGTCAGTTGAAATTAAAATGTTTAAGGTCAAGGGGACATCTGTTTCATGAGACAGGTGCATAGGACAGGGACAAGCACATCCAACAGGTCTCGTGCACACTGCCTAACTTCCATCCATCCATCCATTATCTACACACCGCTTAATCCTCTGTAGGGTCGCAGGGGGGCTGGAGCCTATCCCAGCCGACTCGGGCGAAGGCAGGGACTGCCTAACTTGCAAACATTAATTTATTTTCAGAATGTTGCAGTTCCTCAATTTGGCTGCTAGAGAGCAGTGAAGTCCAGTCTAACTTTCAATCATAAACTGGTTAATAATGAATGTATTATACATTTATTAAAAATAAATGTATTAAAATAAATTTATGATTGCAAGTTAGATAGTGTACAGGAGCACACTTTGATAAAATTCTTAAGGCAAAATTACAGTTGTGAAAGACATAGTTATGTGCTTTTGTGTTTTTTCTGTAAGCCTTGGTTGGGACTGTTCTTTATTTTCCTTTGTATTTATTTTACTTTTTAACAAATAAGCTTGCAAATTGACATGATTATTAAATTGTCATCGTTTTAAATAAAAGAAAAATGTCTTAAATGAATACACAGCACTGTTTGAAATAGACAGTGTGTAATTACACACTGTGGCCACCAGGGAAAGTAGAAACGTGGGTACGTATTATGTCTACGTGATTACGTACAAGCGTCTCGTTTTATTTAAGATATCGCGATATTTCGGGCCGTGGTTTCACTCAGATTCGGAGCGGCTAACTGCAGTTTGTTAACTTGAGTTTTCAGGTTTTTCTCCGTCTGTCGGTTCTCTGAGCGGCTCTTCTGGTCCTATTAAACCCGGAGAAGAAGCGCACAGCTCGGCTCTGCTTCTCTCCGCTTCCAGTCGTCCAGCTCCAGTTCACAGAGAAGTTTTCTGGTTTAATTAGCAGCTTGTAGCAGAAATAGGTCACACAGCCGTTTGTTGACGGCATATTTCGGTTGGTTTCCTCCCGCCGGTTCTTCCAGCGGCTCCGCAGACTTCAACTATGGTTCTCCTGAAAAACCTCCATCCGCCCACCGAGGGAGTCCGACACGAGCAGGCCGAGACCACGGCGGTGATGGACGGACAGAGGCTCGGCTGCGGCACGTTGTACGTGGCCGAAACGTAAGTGATGCACATGGCGGCTGTTGTTGTGTTTGGATGCAGGTGTTGGACCGAAAAGATCATACGTCTACAATGTTTTATTTTTATTTATTTTATTTGTTTTTACCTGTTCCAAGTCCTACATTAGAACTAATCAATTTTATTTAACCAGTCGAAGTCGCTTTAAAGGACCAGTTCACTTCATACAGTTCACTTTTCCTTCTGCCACATAGTGACAGCTGCTTCTTTGATGTCGCTAAAATGTTAATAGTGCATGAAAAAGGCAGTTTCATCTTTGATTTCAGGTTCAGGTTGATGTTTAGTGCAGATTTCTCAATGTTTCATACAGACTTTAAGTTAAATTACAGTTCATAGCTGACAGAACTACACAATTTGTAGAGCTGCAGCTATTTTCACAATCAATTAATCATTTTTAAGCCAAAATCAAATCACCTCACATAGCATTTTATATCCATGTGAGTATTTTAGTTGTTGTTTGTGACCATAAATTGAATATTTTGGGGGGGTTGTGCTATTGATCGGACAAAACAACACATCTGACACTTCAGGTTCTATATTTAGGTCAACAGATCCTATGGGAAAAAAGAAAAAAAAAGAATGATTTTCACTAACAAATAATGTCTGTGTGTAATTAATCCCATTGACTGAGCTACACAGTTAAACTGGGTGACATGTTACTTCATTACAAACAGCATGAACACTGTGGTTTTTTTTAGAAACACCTCTAATAACAGTCTTCTTTTTTGTATTTTTTTTAAGGAAGATGTTTCTGGAACGTTAAAACAGAATGTTGAAAGGATTAAATATCCTAACAGGAATTTACAAACGATTCATTCTCTCTAAGTATTTGGCCGTTGTGACCCGAATAATTTGTCACCAAGAAACTCAGATAACAACATTTAATGGAAAATTTAACACAAAATGTATCCAACAAACCAACTATCAAAGAAATGTATAAATGGCATTTTGGATTTTGAGATTTTGGTAAAGATCTGCACTGAACGTACTGTAAGTTTACTCTTGTGACAGTAAATCAGATGAAGCTGAAACAATTAACCAGTTATTTATTTTCTACCAAAATTACCCAACATTTGCAGGTTCTAGTTTCTCTATAGTGAAGCTTTTCTTGTTATTTGATAGCAGGGTTGCAAGTAACAATTATTGATTATTTTTCTTTAATTAAATGCCAAACAGTGATGACAAATGCACTGAAATAACATCTGTACCTGTTGTTTGAGAAGTTAGAAATGTATTTTATCTTTTTTCCTAAGAAAAATAGGAAAATAATTATCTGGTTATCAGGGTATTTTCTGGTTATTTTATAATGCTTCAATGAACTGACAGTGCAGTGATATCTGGTGGTAAACTGAATGACTTCAGGTTTTGCTTTGATATTTGGGGAATTATATTGACAATTTTCACAGTTTTTGGGCATGTTATAGGTAAATTAAGTAATCAGTTAATAAAGAAATCAATCCTTGGATCCATCAAGGATTCAGTTAATGTCAGTTTCTGTCTCTGACTTAATACTTATCCCTGAAATTGAGATCTACAGTCATGAAAACTCTTAAAACTTATTTGAAAGCCTGGACATGGACCCAGAATAATGGTCGTCACTGTCTGTCCTCATGTTTCAGCCTCTGTCAAAGGATTCTGTAACTCTGCCATGTTTATGTTCTGTATTTCACAGCTGCTTCAGTTTAAACCTCTTTAAACCTACCTTTTCTTTATTTTAGGCGCCTGTTGTGGTTCGACGGGTCGGGTTTGGGGTTCTCTCTGGAATATCCCACCATAGGCCTCCACGCCATCTCCAGAGACGTCAGCGCTTATCCCCAGGAACATCTGTATGTCATGGTCAACGGCAAACTCAGCGGTGAGGAGAAAATCAGACCTGTCAGAAATAATCACCCAGTCAGTTTTTAACCGACTGATCCTGGAGGTTAGAAAAGTCTCAATCAGCATCTGTCTGGGATTTGGTCAATTAAGTAAGAGGATGCTTGTTTAGTGCTGACAGTCTAATATTTATTACATAAAAAGCTTTTTGTCAGCGTATGTTCATTTGGTCTTTCTTGTCATGAAATGTGTGTAAATTCTTTAGTATGTTTTCAGTTTTTGAGGCAGTGTGTGTTCGAACCGCACAGAAACAAAGACATTTCATGATCATGAGACAAAGAGTGATGGAAGCGTGTTTACATGAGGATTCTTTTCAAGTCATCCTTTTGCTGGATCATCTCTGATTTTATTTTTATGTTTTTATCCTAAACTATGGATATTTAAAATGCCATTTGTGAAATTTTAGCTTGATTTATCAAATATTTTGAGTTTTTTTTTAACTGTCCGTCGACCCGCTTTCAGCAGTTTTTTTCTCACATTGAAATTTGAGTCTGTTTGAACAACAATATCACAGGAACTATTAAAGATTAAAAAAAAGAAATATTCACTGTTATTTCTCATCATGTCATGGATTCAGAATCTACAATATTGAACAAGTAGAACAAATGAATAAATCAGACTTTGATAAGGATATCCAACAATATTTTAGTTGTTATGGTACAGCTTGTCATACCTGCTCAATCAGTTGGGAAAGCTGAGTGAAAGTAACTTCCTTTTCATTATTGTGACCAAGTATTTCACATTAAAAGTTTTCTGTATGTCTAGGTTTGTATTATTGTGACATGCAGCTACACGTGGTTCAGAAAATATCACTGGTTGATTTCTGCATTATCGTTTTTTTGTTAATATGAGCTCAAAGATGGGACGTTCTGTAATGGCTTTAATTTTTTCCATATTTTAAGTCATTATTATTCAGATTATCTGATGTAGTTGTAGATTCTGAATCAGGTTTTCATATTTATTAGTTCCTCTGATATTGTTGTTCAAACAGCCTCAAATTTCAATAGCCTATGTGAAAAAAAACCTGCTGAAAGTGAGTTGACGAACAGTTTAAAATGATCTTTTGTTTTATTTATCTCAGAAAAATATCGAATATATGTCAAACTTAAAATTTCACAAATATCTCAATAATGTCTATATTCCATCTTTTGAAGATTTCACACAAATCAGTGATGGTTGAGCAGAAATAGTTTTAAATTTGATCATTTGAGACCCATTTTGCTGATGTTTTACTAAAAGGTGTGCAAGTTGGTGTGTGAAAAAAGGTCCATTGTAATGAATAAAATCAACAGACTTGTGTATAAACTCTGTGGAAGCACATTTTCTTACACCAGAAGCTTGTGTATATAGTATAAACAGTCAACAGTGTAATCTCAGGTATAATTTCTCAGAGAAACCAGTGAGCAATGACAGAAGATGATTACTGAGGAACTGGAACCTTTAGCTGCAGTGTGATGAACACAAACTCATACAGATGCAGGTTAAAAAAAACAAAAACAAATGTACAAGGAAGTGTAGTAGAATTTGACAGGCCCTGACATCACCCAACAAAGATGAGATATTTAGATTCAAATATAGTGTCCAGTTCTTTTAATACTAATGTAACCGGCTCTTTGCACTAGTTTTTCATATTTAACCCACTAATTAAGAAAATGTCTGACAGAAGGGCCGCTGTTGAGCTCACTGAGTTAAGGCAACCTGGTAGTTGCATCTCCAGAAGAACTGAACTCTGTTATTCAATATAACGTGTGTCACTGGTGTGTTTCAACGTTTGCTCCTCACAGATGAGAACGAAGCGGAAATGGCAGAAAAGGCAGCAGATGATGAGGATGAAGACGGCGGCAGCAGTGATGATGATGATGGTGATGATGATGAAGGAACGATCACAGAGATCCGGTTTGTTCCCAGCGACAAGGCGTCATGTGAGTGAACGGACTGATCAGCTGTGAAGTGTTAAAGGATAATTTTGCCCAATTTTACCATATTTGGGGTTTTAAATGATATAAAGGGACGAAAATTAGTTGAAAACTAAGCGGGGAAATAATACTAATACAGTGTTTGTTTTCTCTGTTTTAGTGGAGTCCATGTTCTCGGCGATGTGTGAATGTCAGGCTTTACATCCAGACCCTGAAGACGACGACTCTGATAATGACTTTGAGGGAGACGAATATGACGTAGAGGAAGCTGGTGAGGAAGAACGTCAACACAGAGATTCAAAATATATTTTTGATCAGTTAGAGTGAAAATTAAATTCTGTTTGTGGTCCTGATAATGAAGGATGTGCTGCAGACGAGGAACATTGCTCCAAAACCTTTAAAACCACCCCATAAAGCTTTCAATAGTTGCTGCATTCCAATATCCACAATAACATACTGTGTAGTTTGTCAGGAAACAGGTTTAGTATGTCCCAATACATGTCAGAATGCAGCCACAAATATCCAGATCTTTACTACAGACTATGCAGTTTGTAGCATTCTGACCCCCAACTTTAAAAGCTGAAACTCTGCAGTTGTTGTGATTTAAGGTCAGTTTGATTCTGTTCGCCATAAAATCTGCATTTAATCTGGTTTATAATTCAGAAAAGCTGCAGTTTTGTTACGGTGTTTCGCATGTAAATAAACAAGTTTAAGCTGCTAAGAGCACACAGATAACGTTTCGCTACAGACAGTTAATGTTTGAGGCGCTTGAGTATGAAGTAAAACAGTCTGTATTTTGGGACTGCCTTCACTGTAATACGTAGTAGTATCACCTGTTTCTAGTGGGTTTTTCTGTTGTGGTTCAGATGCTTTGAAATTTCATTGAACTTTGCACCTTTTAATGTCCAGTTTGAATGATGGTAAAGGAGATCTTGATCTTTAAAGTAAAAAGAAAAAGTATGTGATTTGAAACACACTTGTAATCTTTGCAGTTGCAACTGAATCTGTCAGCAGCAGCTTGTCAACAACTGCTACACATAAAAAACACAATTAAGTTATTCCACGCAAGTTAAGTGTTTTTTCTAAGTTAAAAAAACAAAGTGTGACTTTATGTTCTCCTTCTGTCTTCATCCTCCTCTTCCTCGACTGGTCATCTGGACTGCTTTGATTGTAGAAGCAGGTAAGACATCCAGCATCCATCACACCACATCTACAAAGATAAACACCTTCTGTTGTACCTTTTGACTTTTCTGATTACAGAACAGATTCTACATGTTGATGTCAAGATTATGTTTCAGATTGTTCAGCTTCTGGTTTTATCATGGTGGCGATATTCTAGATAATCTAATCACCTGACTTTTTACACTTTTTGTTGTGAATTTTCTGCTCATTTCGATGACTGGCAGACGGATATCTGTTGTTGTTTTATGTGGAGAACCTCAAAGTCTCAAATATTATCCTGATACATGTGAAAAACCCAAAGATTCACTGCTGTGGTTCATCAGGTCTGGAGATATAGAACCATTGAAATTGCTTCCCTGGTAAGACCTGTTTTTTTGAGAGGGTGAAAATACAAAAAATACATTTAGCTAAAATATTTTACAGAACCTTAGTTTTACCGAATAAACTCTGAACAAAATCTAAGACGTTGGAGTGACACTGCTATCTGAAATGACACAGAATGGCCCATAGAGACTTACAGTGTACATCGTTTACAGCTTGTAAAACCTCCATTGTGTATCCCATTTACAGTAAACCTGAGAAATCTACAATATCTGAAAAAAGTCTTTCTCTGTGTTTAGAACTACTTAGTATCCTATGAACACTGTGAAAGTGGTTCTCATAAATGCTAAAAAAAATCAAACTTTTATCAGATATTAAATCTTAAGGATCTCTTTCCTCCATCAGAACACGGCCACGCCGACATCCCGACCTTCTACACCTGTGATGAAGGCTTGTCGGCGCTGACCCAGGAGGGCCAGGCCACACTGGAGAGGCTGGAGGGGATGCTGGCCCAGTCTGTGACCCAGCAGTACCACATGGCCGGAGTCAGAACCGAAGAATCCAAGGCTGACTTTGAAGGTTTGGATCACACAGACAGAAACTTGGAGATTTAATTCTAACTGTTGGTGTTAAATTATGACACACAGTTTTTTATTTACAGTAACTGTAGTTTATTTAGTGAAGCCATGCAAAGTTTTACCTTCATACTATGAATATTTTCAGAGTTACAGGCCCTTGAAGTTCATAGAGGTGGCTCCAGATTTAGCTGTTTTTAGTTTTCGTTACTTTTTCCATCATTTCTGAGCCTCATAACTTCATCAGTGCAGCAGATGGACATGTGACATTTCCAGGTTCTGTCAGCTCTGTCTCCCAGAAATGACCTTCATATATTATCAAATAAGACTCCCAGTTATGTTTAGGTGAAAGCGCCACATTTATAAACAGCATCCGAGCCAGCAGGAGGAGGTCGGGGTTGATGGACGGTGCACAAAGCAAGCAGCCTTCGTTACTTCATCAGTACAGCAGATAGACACATGAGATGTTCAGGGCTGGAAAACACATCTGAGTTGTGTTAAAAACTGCAACCAGATCAGTTTTACATCCATCCAGGTGTCACAGCCTAAACACTGAATCTGGTTTGTATTCAGGACAATTTTTCCATGACCAACTTGACTTTTTCTTCAGATAAGGTTAAAATTAGTTTGTTTTTTAGAGGATGGATTCATCTGCACTTAAAAATACTTAGTGGTGACGTTAATAATGAGGATTATTTTCAGATGAGTGCTCTGAGTGTGTTGTTGTTGTTGACAGATGGGATGGAGGTGGATGCAGCAGCAATGGAGGCGGGACAGTTTGAGGATGCAGACGTGGAGCACTGGTGAGTCAAACAACAAAAAACCAACAGTTTATTTAGTATCTGATGGATCAGAGTAATTTAATGAGCCACAGCTGATTCAAACATCCACTGAAGAGATGTTTGTTTTGTTTCACAAGCAGAAAAATGTTTTTATTTTGGAAGAGCATTTCATTCATTTTGGTCATTTTATGCAGCATCACTATTACTGCATGCAGACTCACTGAAAACAGCATATTACAGTACATTAGACCATCATTCTACATCCTGACTTGTCCAGAGATTTACCTTCTTAACATTTGCTAAATTATTTACAATTAAACACAGGAAGCTTTTCGCTGTCGATATTTAAAACTAATAATATTACTAAATAAATAGGTAAAGGAAAACAAAGAAAGAGTCAGCTGTTTGCTGCGTTAAAGTAATTTAAACCACATTATTTATTCTATCAAATCAGCTGAAGTCTGAACTAAGAGGTTTGATGTGTTTCGTGCACTTATGGGATTTAGCATTAATGTATTATCTCTGTGCAGTCATCAGTTGTGGTTGGTTCTGATTTCAGCCTTTTTACTTACTGCCAGAAGAATTTGTACCAGTTTTGTGCATTTCCTAATCAGTCCTTTAAAAGTGATGCAAATATCCAAATGCTCTACTCGTTTCAGTCACTGCTGTCATCGTCTTATACCAGAACTCTGAGCGTATATTGAGACAAAGCTACAAGTTCACAGCTCACATGATGTTTGTGATGCACCACAAATCCAGTTAAAGAGCTTTTTTCCACTTGATATTTGAGTTTTGGGGTCTGCGTCCTGCATGTCTTGTAACTTTTTGAAACAGTCATGTTTAGTTAAATCTGCAGTTCGACAGCTGAAACAGGACGAAGCTGCAGGACTGAGTTTAACTGTTTGACTACTATAAATACATTTTTTGCTAAATGACTTCACCTAAATAGTAAATAGTTTGAATGTTGTCTTCATCTCTTTTCACTTTCTCTCAGATATTTACTGGTGCTGCTAGTCCTTTATTACTGAACGTTACAATGAGGTTTATAGTGAGAGGTTGAACTAGACGCCTGCACTGAACGCTCATTTTTTTTTTCAACAGAGTTTTTTTTCTGTATTTTTAAGAACATTTTTGAACACTTGTTTGAGTGCACTGACTGTAATTGGACAAAATCCCTCTTGTGTTTCCATAAACCTTCACTGGCCCTCTGTGGATCATTTATTGTCCCAATGTAATTAAATGCAACCAACAGTTGACACGTTTCTTATTTAAGGAGAATTAACATGAAAAGAAAACTGAGACTAGCAGCAGAAAGCAGCAACATAGTTCATGTTTTAAGGGTTCATTCGTGTGTTTTCTGTGTTTTCTTTCTGCAGACGGATTTGTCTCTGCGCCCAATCAAAGCTCCAGTGTTGCATCATGGGAATAAAGAAAAGAACAGCAGCACTTACTTATCCGCTTCCTGTTCCGGCACTTTCTGTTTTACTGTCAAACCTTTTCCCATTAAACTCGTCTCAGAAGTCTGTTGTAGCTTCTGTTCCTCCGTGTCGTGTTGCAGCTGCTGTATTGCATCGTGTTGTTGCTGTAACATCGACAGATTGTTGTTCTGTGATGCAAGAGGTCACTACTGCAGATTGTTGAGATGCAGCTCAGATCCTCCTGTTAACTGTAATAACTAAGCTCTGAGTTTCTGTTTTGTACCTAAAGACCAACTTAATATCAGACTTTTCTGCAGAGGAGAGTCGATGTCTTTGTATGAAATTGTCAATAAATGCATAGTTTTTGTATCAGTTTTCTGGTTTTTGATTCATTTATTGTAATTCAACCGTCCACTCATAGTTCTGTTCTATACTGTAAAAAAGAGTCTGTAAAAATCTGGCAGCAAGATGCCAAAAAAATGCATTAAATAACAGAAGACTGTAAAGTTCAACAACTGTTTAAATAGTGGTCAGTATCTGTAAATAGAAATATTTTAGTGGATTTAAATCTAGTATAGCAGTGTAAGTCTGAGGTCTTACATTGTGAAAGAACAAAATAGCATTTGCAGAAATAAGGATTTTTAAAGTGATTTGTTTTTTTGTTTTTTTTGCTTTTGACAGTCAACTTGTAAATTAGTGTTTTCTGTGGTTTTATTAGATGTCTAATTTTACACAACAGGAAAAAAATTAAAATAGTTTGAAAAGATACCATTTTTTCAGTCTTGAACATACCTCATTTTTCTTTCAGATAACTACGTTAATGACACTTATGCTGATTTAACAGCAGTAAAAACACTAATTTTGTGGTCACACATTGTAAAGGAAAACTATACTATTTGCAAAAAATACAGATTTTAAATGTGGATGTTATTGATAGTTTTGGTGTTTTTTGACAGTCATGTAAATTATTGTTTCTGTGATTTTACTAGATGTCTAACAAAACAAGAAAAATCTAAAATAACAGTTAAACAAGATCTACACAGATACATTTTCATTTACTTTTTTTTTCAATCTAAATACACAATTTTTCTTTCAAATAAAGGTGAATAACTAAATTAATGATACTATTTGCTGATTTAAAAACTACAGTTATTGCCTTTTTTTTATTTATTTATTTTTGGACATTTTTTTTCTTCTGCTCTTTCAGTAGTTCTTATCTGTAATTTAACAAAACGAGAAAATCTATAAAATGATAGTTAAAAATATTTTTTTTCATCTTTTAATACACAGAATTTTTCTTTCAAATAGCAGCAAATAACTGCAAAATAATACTTTTTGCTGGTTCAAATACAAGTGGTCTAATTTTGCAGTCAAATGTAATATGAATGAATTAGCTTTGAATTTTTAATGTTGACATTATTTACAGTTGTAGCCTTATTTTGATATTTCTATGATTTTATTAAATGTCTGATTTAACAAAATGAAATATATAAATGTATATTTAATTTATATATTTATGTATTTATTATTAAAACTTATTTCTGAAACTAAAAAGTAAAATAATTATAATTTTTGCTGATTGTTTTTAATAGCAAAATAGTGGAATTTTACCGTCACACATCATAAAAGAACAAATTACTATCAGTAAAAATTCTGATTTTTGATGAGAACATTATGTATAGTTTTGGCCTGTTTAGTTATTTTCATTTATTTATTTATTTTTTGGTTAACATGTAAATTAATACTGTAAGCTGTGATTGTACTGGATATTATCCGTCAGGAATTCCTACATTGATAAAAACAAAATGCAACAAAGGTCTAGTGGGATCAAATGAAGACAAAGGTGAAAAGGTCAAAGGTCGGCTTCAGTGTTCTGTAATGCTCACATGTTCTCCATTAAAAACACATCCTTCTGAATTCCTTATCTTTTTATCAAATCATCTGTCAGTTAATCAATTAAGTGTTTGTTCTACAATGCTAGAAAATAATTACAGATTTCTGGAAGTAACTTTTTATGTGTGACCAACAGTTTAAAGCCCAGAGATGCAAAATATAACAGCGAATAAACAATAATGATCTTTTTTTTTTCATTTTTTGTTGCTGCTCCACTAGGCCATGATTTAGACACTAAAGTGCACTACCTCATCTGTGAATCAGTCTTATTTCAAAATAGGTCCCAACAAAACTGAGATCATACAGTTTAATGTGTTTTTACAGTTTTTACAGAGAATTCAAGGCACCAAATAAATCTGACGTGTCCAGTTCGTTCCTAAACTGTGCTTGGCTCTGGAATGTCACACTACTTATAAACATGAATAATATACACAGTTTATAACTCTGTTTAAAATGTATTATACAAATAAACTTTATCAGCATAATATAATCAAACATCACATTCTCAACTTCCCAGTTTGAGTTTCCAGTTAACTGATTGGTGTATTAACTCAAATGATTTATCTCATAAAAATAACACCTGGCTCAGTGTTTTTTATTGCAGCTACAATATTTGATGTTACCAGTCTGATGCTAAAAATCGGTTATATCTGATTTTTTAAAAATCATGCAAACTTTTTGTTAGTACGACGAATAGTAATAATAAGTAATAAAGTCAATAATAATAAAGTCAGTGGTGACTCCAAACTAAAAAAGTGTTTGATTCAAGTACTGTGTTGATGTTTTGTGTTCAAAGAGCTACTTCTGCTGTACTTTTGTAGGCATGAAGTGAAAAACTGGCATCTAAATTTGCAATTTAACTTCTTAGATGTGCTTCTGATGTGAGACCATCCTGGAAGATCATGATCCAATTTAAAAAAAAAATCTTTCAGGTTGAAGTCTCTTCTAAAAAAAAGTGCATATCATTGTTGTTCTTCTGTTTTCTCAGCAGAAGGTGGAGAGTCAGTCAGAAACTCTGTGCTCTGGTTAAAATGATGCCCTGTTGCGTTCAGGCCGACTTCTTGGTGTCCAGCGGCAGATCCAGAGAGGATGATTTCCTCAGCAGCGTAGGTACACATCGATCAAACAGCAGCACCGAACTCATCATACCTGAAACAGCAAGAAAGTAGAAGAGATGGTGAACAAGCAAGTTCATAATGATTCTATACATTTGTAATATTTCAGTAGAATGCATCCAGTTGTCCTCCAGGATTTCTCTTTACTCTGCTGCTTTCATTTCACCCTCTACCTTTACAAGCCTTCCAGGGCCTGCTGCAGAGAAACATCCCCACATCATGATGCTGCCACCACCGTGCTTCACAGTGTGGATGGTGTGTTTGTGAGGATGTGCAGCGTTTGGTGTCTGACAAACACAGCGTCTAGTCTGATGACCAAAAAGCTCCATTTTGTTCTCATCAGACTAAAGACCCTTCTTCCAGTTGACTTCAGAGTCTCCTTCATGTCTTCTGCTGAACTCTAGTCCAGATTTAAGATGAGCTTTTTCAACAGTGTCTTTCTCTTTGGTAAAATCATGCCACCTTTTAAAAACAATTAAACTCATTTCTGAAGTTCAAAATGATATTTTCAGGTCCTTGTTCCAGATGTTGACGAGGAGAAAATGTGTTTGAGTGTGCGCTTGTGTGAAACAAATGACTCATGAGAATGTAACATTTAAGCAGCTTATCAGATTTGTGTCAACACTTTGAACATGGCTGGCTGACTGACTGCCAGAAACACAGCAACATGTGCTAAACTGTAAAACTGCTTGTCCACAAACTGCATTCATGTTTCACTTTATACACTGAAATGCACTTTAATTCAAAACAAGATTATGACTTTAGCATTTGCCTCGGCCTCTGAAAATGAAGCAAATTATCAGAATATTTTTTAATAGTTCAGTTTTTTATGAGTTTGCAGACCAGCAAATTGAAGTTTGAACTTGGAAATGAATGGTGAGGATCTTTCCACCTTGCAGCTTTATTATGTTTGGTGGTTCTCATCAATTTATTGGCCTCTATGGTTGGACCAACCTTTTAGTCTGCAGCAGAAATCCCTAATACCTGCAGTAGAATAAAGAAACCACAAAAAGGTTTCTGTTGAAAAAAGCTCAACCTGAAGTTCACCAAAAGGCATGAGGGAGACTCTGAAGTCAAATGGTAGAAGATTCTTTGGTCTGATGAGAACAAAATGGAGCTTTTCATCCATCAGACTAGATGTTATGTTAGGGTGGACACAAAACACTGCACGTCATCACAGACACACCCCCCTCACTGTGAAGCATGGTGGTGGCAGCATCATGATGTGGGGATGCTTCTCAGGAGCAGGCACTGGAAGGCTTCTAAAGGTAGAGGGTGAAATAAAAGCAGCAAAGAGAAATCCTGGAGGACAACCTGATGCACTCTGAGGCTTGGGAGAAGATGTGTTTCCCAGCAAGACAATAAGGTTTTATTGGTGTGTGTTGTTTTTACCCAGCAGCGGTCCAAGCCAGTACACTAAGCAGTACTCCAGGAAGGAGTGTCCACTGCAGGGGAACTGTGTGGAGAAGGCCAGCGCTGGGTTAAACACTGCTCCTGTCACACTGCCACCTGGACACACAAAGAACAAGGTACACACACTTTCATTAGTGAACTTCCATTTGTGCATTTGAGAAGAAAGAATGCAAAGAAGCAGTGAAAGTGCAGCGAAATGTTTTTAAGAGTTTTAAGATCAGTATGAAGGCCCTACACAGTACAACTAGTAGTATTAGTAGTAACAGAAGTCTGTGAGAGCAGTGGTCATATGAGGATTCAGTCTGCAGCTGAACTGAAACGGACCGTTTTCAGAAACTTTACCTGCATAAACTACCGTAGTGATGGTCGCAGCTACCGCATGAACGCGGTATTTCTCCTCCACCGACCGCGTGTGCGTGATGATGGTCTGAACAGCGAAGGCGCACGCGAACTCCACGGCGGCGGCCTGCGGCAGCGGCCCGTGAATGGGGCTGATGCACTGGAAACCGAGCAGCTTGTGCCGCGCGTGCAGCCCGGACAGCCCCATGCTCCAGAGCACCGGAACCGCGGCTCGCGCAGCGAAGGCAGCGGCGAACTGACACGCGATCCTCCGCAGTGCGCACCAGCCGGTGAGCTGCGCGTGGTACGCGTGCTCGAGCGCACCGGAGGGGTTACCGATGGCGCCGCTGAAGGTGAGCCCGTGCACCACGGCCGCAACGTACGTCAAGGTGAGCGCGAGGCGAGACTCGATCCCGCCGACATCAGACAGCAGCTTGAGCTCGTGCGTGCAGCAGCAGAGCTGGAAGGTGGACACGAGCTCCACCGCGTACACCGACAGCCCGGTGTGCGCGAGGGCCCGACTCAGCAACCTGCGGGTCGCATCGCTCAGAGCCACGATACCGGCCAGCACCGACAGAGACACCGCAACGTCCGGATTCATGTCTGCGGGCTGTCCGCGCTCCGTGCCGGGGACTGACGCTGCCTCCGCCCGCTGAGGACTCTGGTTCTGGAGGATGGAGGTCTGCGGTGCCGCTGCTGCTCTGCCCCGGAGGATGCTGCTCCACCCGTGAACAAATGAGCTTCAGTCCCGGTGGCTCACATGGTGCGGAAGCGACCGAGCTCTGAGTCTCCTCCTCTTTCATCTCCCCTCTTTGCTTTCTCTTTGTTTCTGCTCTTTTCTCTCCTCATCTTTTGGGGGTTCTCTTTCCTCTTCCGTCTTTGCCTCTTTCTCTGTCCCACTGAGTCAGTCTGTGTCTTCTCAGGTTTTGTTCAGAGTTTATCTGTTACCTAGGAACCAAAACCAAGTTCTGGGAAATACTTTTGAGAATCATTTTGAGAATCTCGTTTGTTTTCAGGCCTGGGATTTTTTGTCACAACAAAGAAAACGGTCCACTGTCTCCAATTTTAACACAAAGACCGCATGAAAACACCTCAACTCTGCGGAACATAGACCCCTATGAACACCAGTTTTAGTTAGTCTATGTAACTATTTTGTCAAAATAGAAAAAAATGGAACCTTGTCTTGTCAAACTTTCCACACATCAAATTCTACTGATGTTAGAGCCTCAAAAGTTGGTGAAACGTTGACCGAAGTTTGTATTTTTCGTAGGAAATATGGATACTGTACTTCCATATAAACACTTTCAGGAACTTTCCGAGGCCTCAATACCAACAAAAAGTCTGCACCTTTTTCCATTTTCAAGGACCAGTAAATAAAAATGTGTCCTCTGCTGGATCCATTCAATCATTTGATCTGCTGGAAACTATTCTGTCTGTGTCCTCACTAAATTTCACAGCTGTTGGAGTTTTATTTCTTCAGATATCGAACTCTTAAAATGGCTTCCCTTAGAAGATATTTTGTTGAGGGTGAAAATACAAAAAAAAAATATATATATATCCCAGATCTGAAAACATTTGAAATTCTCCAAAACACAATATGCAAAATAGTTTACAGAACTTAGTTTTGGGTCCCAAATAAGAAATACGTAAATAAAATCTGAACAGATCCACAAAGTGCACTAGAACCCCAGTGTAGACAAAAGTTGTAAATGATCACTATTATATTGCATCGGGGGCTTTGTGACATGTTTTATTTAACGAAAGAGATGATGTCACTTCTACTGTTAAAGTGTGTTTGTCTACGTTGTGTTTTTGGATGAATATCTAGGTCAAAATACTGATGTTTCAGTTTAAAATAAAATGAAATATGCTCCAGTTTCCTGTCAGTCCCTGACCTGGAATATTAGAACTGCATGTCCTCTCATCCGTATCAATATGTATTAAAAGCATCAGTAATACTGAGTCATCAAATGCAGTATTATCAAACAAAATAGGTGAAAAAATCATTAAAACAACAGTTCAGAATGGTTTGCTTTAATTTTACAGTCACACACTTTAAAAGAACAAATTACTAGTAAAAACACACTTTTTAAAACAGTGTAGTGTCTCTGTTGAGCATGTGTTAATTATTCAAGGTAATGATGAGCTGACAGCCAGAGGACTGTGAGGCTGATTTCTGCCACAGTGGTGCTTTGAGCTAAATGCTAAACATAAAGTGCAGATGAGAATGATGGAAGTGTTGATAAGAGTAAGCTTTGTATTTGTTCAGAAACCAAAGTAGAAAGTAACACTTTCACCTGACGATGGCACTGCAGGAAAAGTTAAGTGGTCAGCTACGTCTCATGGAAATGTGGACTAAGCTCACAATTTAAAACTTGAATGAGGGAGGCCACCAAGACACCTATGACTCCTCTGAAGGAGTTACAAGCTTCAGCAGCTGAGATGGAGAGACTGTTCATACAACTGTTGTCTGTTCTTCACCAGTCAAAGCTTTATGGAGACAAACAGAGAGACACTGTTGAAAAAAGTCCATGTTAAATCTGGACTAGAGTTCAGCAGAAGACATGAGGGAGACTCTGAAGTCAACTGGAAGAAGGTTCTTTGGTTTAATGAGACCAAAATTTAGTTTTTTGTCTATCAGACTAGACACCAAACACTGATGTGGGGATGTTTCTCTGCAGCAGGTCCTGGAAGGCTTGTAAAGGTAGAGGGTAAAATGAATGCAGCAGAGTATAGAGAAATCCTGGAGGACAACCTGATGCAGTCTGACAGAGAACTGAGGCTTGGAAGGTACTAGGTACTAAGAATCTGCAGAAAATCAACAAAACAAAGGCCTTTTGGGGGGAAAAATATATCTATAGTTGATATGACAGACGTTAGGGAATGTTAATTTGTGTAAAACTGTGGAAGATATGACCTGGGGAGCATAGATATGGTGGGTTTGCACTGATGGTCTGAAAGTCACCAGACCACCACATGAGGGAGCTGTTGTTCCAGTTTACTTGTTTCTGCTGCTGCCTCACCAACAGCGAGCTCTGAGAGGGAAATTTAAATGTTAAAATGAATTGTGTGTCATTGTATTTGTTTCCACAAATGAAAAAAAAATGTCAGAACTTTATTGCAAAGCAGATTTTGGCTCCCAAAAAGACACATATGATATTTATAGTATTAAAGTTACACAATATACCGTCTAAAACCACAACACATAATGACACCATTCTTCAGTCGTTTCTGTTCTTGTGTTTTTGAAACCGAGTTTAGGTTTTTTTGATGGTAACAAAATGGACTTAAATTATTTCAGGGAACACTAATATTTAGTACACTGTTATGGTGTGTGTGTCTCACTTGAGTCTGGTTTTAGGACTGTTCTTTGAGCCTGAATCTAGTTTTTGCAGCATTGTTGGGACTTACATCTATCTTTAGGAGTGTTCTTAAGACCTGAATCTGGTTTTAAGAGTGTTCCTGAGACCTGGATGGGATTTTGGGAGCATTCCTGAGACATGATTCTGGTTTAGGAGCATTCTTGAGACATTAATCTGTTTCTTAGGAGTGGTTTTGGGACCTAAATCTGTTTTTTAGAAGCATTTTGAGATTTGAGATGGCTGGTGTTTTAAAAGCAAGACCTGGATTAGATTTAAGAAGAATTCGTTTGACTTGAATCTGTCTTTACAATGTTCTTGGGGCCTGGCTGAGGTTTTCATAGCATTCTTGAGGCCTAAATCTGGTCTGAGGAGCATTTTAAGACCTATGTGAGGTTTCAGGAGCGTTTTTAAGAATTGAATCTGTTTTCAAGAGTGTTCTTGAGACCTAAATCTGGTTTTAGGGACATTTTTGAGAAGTTGGTGAGGTTTTAGGAGCATGCTTGAGGCCTGAATCTGGTTTTATGAGCACTCTTTAGATCTAAATCTAGTTTTAGAAGCATTTTTTGAGACCTGAATGTGGTTTTCAGACCGTTCTTGAACATGGCTGGTGTTTTAGAAGTGTTCTTCACACCTGAATGTTTTTAGGCGTTATTCAATCCTATATCTGGTTTTAGGAGCAGTTTGAAGACCTATATGAGGTTTTAGAAGCATTCTTTAGACCTAAATCTGGTTTTATAGGCGTTCTTGAGACCTGAATATGGTTTAAGAGGCATTTTCGAGACCAGGATAAGGTTTTAGGAGTGTTTTGTGACCTGAATCTGGTTTGAGTAGCATTCTTGGGACCTGACTCATGTTGGGCCCTATATTCTTTAGACTCATTTCAATTTGTGCCTTTCTACTTCAGTTTAGGCAAAAATGCACATGTTCTAAAAATTGTGTCCCCCTCATCATGAAATCTACACCTGTCTGGATCTGCATCGAGATTTACAGCTCTAAATCTTACTGACATTGTCCACTGGAGGATTACTGGGTGGGGTCACTTCTTTTATTTATTATCTTTCCCATCATTACATGAACTGAGATGCATTTCAAGTTTATACTTAAAGGAAGTTCTGATGCAATATAATGGCTTCAGAGAACATAGATGACTGTCATCTAAAATATAAAAGACACTAAATAAAAACTGGTCTGTTTCCATCTTTTTCATTCATGAATGCGTCCGCAGTTTGGTGTTTTCTTTGATTTTTTTCCTAGTTTAAGGAGTGGAAATCCTGAATTCCCAGTTGCAAGTGAAGGCAGCAGACGTCTCGGGCTTCACGCCATGTTCGCTCATAGATCCAAACACGTAGATGATGCAGCAGGACGCTCACGTGCGTCTCTGCAGCCGCCATCTTGGTCCGGGGTTGTCATGGTTCTGACCATGAAGATATAATCATAGTTCTGTGGTCCAGAGAAAGAAATGAAATACCACAGCTAAACTACAAGCTCTTTTATAATATGCTGCTGTTTTGAATTTAATACATCACAGTGAGTCATCTTTTATAAAGCTAACATTAAGTTTACATCCTTCATACTAAGGTATAAGCTAATATTGGGTTATGTCCTAAAGAAACAAACTTCATAGTTTTATTATATTAATGTCAGTAAGATGCAGAATATGGTGCTTTTAATCACTTTTGTAGCTGTATGAGTTGAGTGGTCCTGAACTATTTCATGATGCTCTCATAATTTACATTAACAGCTGAACTGCACTGTAACTGTACTGTAATTCTAACTGAGTTATAGCTACAAAATCAGACTGCTTAGTGTTGTTTTTGTGACTTAAAATGTTATTTAACATGTATTTACAAAGTTATCAACTAAATTATTTCATATGCAGCAAGATACAAGATATATTTGGGACCTAAATATCTCATTTGTAAGTATGTTTAAGGTAAGACACAACAAGTAAATAGTGTAAAGAAAAAATAATCAGTAGATGTCAGCATGAAGCTTCCTCTGTGGATTTACTACAATGACACAATGATTGTTGTATTACAAGTTTTCTTAAAATGTATGTCCCAGTATGCAAATGAGGTATTCGATATATAAATATGTCCTAATTTACATTAATTTCCAGAGCAGAATTCTGAACACTGGATCAAACCAGCTTTAAAAGTTGAGTTTCAGTTCATTGACACAGTAGAGCCAAAAGTTTTAATGGACTGGTTTTGCATTTGTATCTATTTACTTATTTGCTTTTATCACTCCATAAATCAGAAAATGGTGTACTGTATATTTTTATGAAGTGTTCTATAAATCTATAAAATAAATCCTTCCTGCTCTCTGACCTGCTGAACCAGCTGGAGGCTCCCCGGACCAACATGGCGGCTCCGTGACGCGTCTCTCCGGTGACCAATGCGGTCCGTCGGTGTGTTTCTATGAGCAGCTAACAATAGCCGCAAGTTTACTGAGGAGCCGAGCAGGAGGCGACGGAGCAGCAGGCGGAGCCGACAGGGAGCAACTCTGCACCGAATACATGAGACGGAGGCTCCCGGTGGCGGAGAACCGGCTGGGATTCACGTTCGGAACCGGAGCAGTGGTGAGTGAACCGCTTTATTCCTGGATCCGGCCGGGCTCGGGGCGCTGTGATCAGTGGTTCAGCCCGGCAGCATGAAGGGTTAACGGGGCTGAGTGAGGACTATTATCTCCTGGTTGTACCTCCAGCCAGACATCACCACCCCGGACCCTGCAGGCCCTCTAGCCCGCTCACAGCGACCCGAGCCCGGCCACGCTGCGGGGAACCAGTCGGTGGTATGGGTGGTGCGATTATTTTTATTCCACCGGTTTCCTCCCAGTTGGATCTGATCAGAATAACATGGGAGTTTTCACTGGAGGCTGAATGAATTAAATCTGCCATTTTCCACTTTTGCATTTCTGAAATCCACCAAAGGATTAATCACATTACTATTTTACTGTAGTCTAAGAACAGAAGTGTGTTTTTTAAGCTTTTGGGGGTAAAAATACTCAAAAGTAGAAAAATAATCCAATTTTCCTAATTAGACAGAGCTGGAAATCAGAAATCCAATTAAAAAACACAAACATTTGAATCCCCCTGAAAGCCTTTAAAGTGCCTGTTTGTGTTTTAAATCATCTTAATTCTCAGTAAACTTCCTTCAGTTTCTGGGATTCGCTCATCGCTGAAGCTCCAGTTTCCACATGGCTCAGCAGAAATCACTTCAGAGTTCAGTCAGTGTTTCTGCAGCAGCTTCAGTCTGTACATCTGCTGCTCTGTATCGATTCCACTCAGGCTTTTTTATCAGCATTAGTTTCCTTCTCATCATCATGTATCGACCTGTAAACTCAGAGGTGGATCAGACCCATGAAGAAGAACATTCTTCTGTGTTTCTGTCAGAGCTGCAGCTTGTTGGTCTGATGCTGATCTTTGCTCCGAGTTTGAAACAGTTTCAGTTTTGTGGATTATAATCAGCTGAAAGTGTTTGTCCCACTGATATTGTATTGGCGTTTTATAGTGTTTATTATAGTGGTTGATGCAGTTTCACTCCTGTAGAGGGGAAAATAGTTCATACATGAAGTCTGACTCAGGATCAAACTCCGGTCTAGACTCAGAGATTTAAACGTTTCTTTAATAGAATCTTCTGTTAATTAAATTATATAGATTTTAGTGCCAAGTAGGTTTTCACATATGAGGAATTTGACTTAATGCATAATAGTAAACACTGAAAAATAGAAAAGCCAGAAAAGAAGAACGATAAACAGAGTTAGAAAAAAAGAAAAATAAAAGCACATGTAACAAGTCAAGTCAATAGAAAGTGGATTATAAAAGCAATAAAAGGTAATAGAAATATTTAAAATGTGCAGGAAATTATTCACCTGAGAATGTGCAGTATTACATAGTATATGGTGTAACATAAAATATATTATTTTACAGATATTAGCCATTATTTGAAAGAAGCATGATGCATGGTAATGATGATGATGTCATTTTTAAAATTTAGTTTTACAGGTTTTCCCTGTTTTGTTAAGTTAGAGATAGTTTCTACTGAAATCGCATAAAAATTGTTAATTGAAAAAAGTATTTTTTAAAAAAGTCTTTAAAGTGGAATGATATTTGAATGAATAAATGAATGAATGAATGAATGTTTATTTCGAACATGTATAAAATAAAATATGTTCTTTGTACATACAAAGGAAGGAAAAAACAAAAAAAATAAAAAAAAACAAATGAAAAAAAGAAAGCATAACAAAACATAGCACATGGTTCGAAAAAGGAGTAGGGAGAAGTAATGCATTACTTACGTGTTTGCAGTTGGCTCGAATGTTTAAGGCAAAGAGATTTTTTAAAGCTTTAATTTGTATGTGATTTTTATCGTGCTTGATAATTTCATGTTCTTTGTGTCTCATTATGTATTTAGATTTTTCTCCTTTTTTAAAAGGCCTTTCCCCCCAAAAAAAAGATCAATTTCTGTTCATCTTAGCTGTAATCTTTCAAACAATTTACTGTTATTTTACAGATTTTTTGTAGATTACAAATAATATCTCCTAATATCACAGTAGAAAACTGTATTTTTAAAAATACTCTTTCCTTCTTTCTTTTTTTACACAGATATTTGCTATTATTTTCAGTGTTTTTACAGTTTTTGTTTTTTTACAGTTACAGTATTTTACTGCTTTTTGACATATTTTTGTGGCACCATTGCTGTCAGATTTGTACAGTTTTTCATAGCATTAATCATTGTGTTTTTACAGTTATAGTCACAATGTAAAGTGCTCTGAGATGACTTATGCTGCCTTATGAATAACATTATACCAAAAATGCAGATGAATCAAATGAACTGGTGACTTTTCCTGTGAGCAGAACTGAGTGACATTAATTCGAGTAGAATCTAATAATTTAATTTAAAACTTGACCTTGACGATTAAACTCCAACTGAACACATTCATGATGATTTCAAACTGGTAACGGATTCTTCCAGTGTGTCGACCAGCAGTCATGAACTCGTTTACTGGTTAGTGGTTTAAGGCGGTCCAGGGGTTGTCATGGTTACCAGGGTGTGGCTGAAGGGGTGTTTTATGGTGGGAAGCCAGTTGTCACTTTGACACCTCAGAGAGTGTGTGTGTGTGCGTGCGTGCATGTGTGTGTGTGTGCATGTGTGTGTGTGTGCATGTGTATGTGTGTGTGTGTGTGTGTGTGTGTGTGTGTGTCACCTGTCATTAAAGTTCCATTTAACCATCAGAAAGTTTGTTTAGACTCTGAGTGACTCTGACCTGCTGACCTACAACATGAGGTGAACCTGAACCACATACAATACATTTAGTTCCAATTTTTTTCATTCATCACAGAATCAAATGGTGCTAATAAGACTAAAGATGAATCAGAGCAGTCTTCAGAACACGTTTCAGTGTTTTTGTGAGTAACATGAAGACTAACCTGTTAAATCCACCTGCTTTGCCTCAATGAAAAAGTTTACTGGATAATGAATACACACAGTCTGGTTTGAAACGACTCAATTTAACATGTTTATGCATATTTTTAAGTACTGCCAAAGAAAAAGTTAATGAAAATGTCGAAATTGGGACAACATAAGGTAAAAATGCAAAAATGTGGGAAACACAACATTTCCACAGATCAGTGAACCAGCTGACTTGCAGAATACAGCTGTATATGGAACACATGTACAAATATGAAGCCGACACCTAACTTATTGTAAAATGCTTAAATGTTAAACTTCTGGTTTTGTACGGACAAAACAAACTAAGACTCATATTAGTTTTTAAGCTTTAGAGGGGTAGGCTATAGGTTGTCTTACTTGAGGACAGATGCTGACTCCTAATGCTGAGTGACTGTCAGAGTGAATAATCATAAATCCCTGAACTGGTCCTTTAACTGTCAGACTGATGCAGAGTCAGCAGTGTTTCTGTCATCATCTGCTGCTGTGGTGAAGAGAGAAAAACCCAGAAAACCCCAGAAGGTGATGGAAGATGATTCCACGCTGGGCTGTTTTCTTTGCTTTCTAACTATTAGTGCTAATTGTGTCACATGATGATCCACAGATATGAAGCTGAAGCAGATCTCTCCAGTCGATAATGAACTAAATCACTCCTGAACATGGATATTTCTCAGTCCCACCGAGCACCAGTTAAATAGTAATATTGGCTGAACAGCAGATAGAGGAAGCTGAATAATGGATGTTCTGTCTGCTGGAAGCTGCTGAACTCGACGTCTAGACGAACTAAACTCCACTTTCTCTCCTGCTGCCTCCGTGAAACAGACAGAATCCAAATGCAAGCTGCAGCCTGGACTGATTTCTTTAGTGTTTTATCCAGTTCATTGATATGAAGGCAGATGAAAGGAAGCTTCTCTAAGCTGTTAATGCTGCGTTCAGGATCAGAGGGTTTGATTTCATACTGAGGCTGTAATTATGAAGCAGAAATATTCCAGCTGCTGCAGCTCGGTTCCACTAAACAGCAGTGTGAGCTTCACCTGATTAGAAACTGTGTCACAGGTGGAGCTTCATTCAGAGAACAGCAGTGGAATTTAATTAGTTTGTCAGCACTGATCTGTCATGCTGATGTTAGTTCAGCCAACAGAAAGTCACAGATGCACAGCTTAGAAACACACCAAATATAACATAAAGTGTTCATACAGAATATCTGTGACTCGATGGTCTGAAATACTCCTGTTAATATATTTAAAGGTGAATTTGTTGGTGGTTTAAATGCAGAAAAATGACACCAAATGTTAAGTTTCTTCTCCACTGACATGTTTAACAATTAGTTTTGCTGTTACTGTGTTCCACTGACGAAACAGTCTTTTATCATTTAAAAAAAATAAAATTAGGAAGGAGTGGTTTGACTAAAAAAAATACTAGAATAAGACAAGATAAACATCATTGATCCCTCACTGAGGACAATTTTCATGTCTCAGCAGCTGGATACAGATGAGGCATTAAACAGAACAAGAATTACAAAAGTACAATAAAGCTAAAAATGAATGTCTCATAAAGACATGACAAGACATGATGGATTGTTGGATAAATATACATATGACATTTAATCACATCGGCTAACACAGTGATGGCACTGCCCAATTAAATGAATATTCAGATAAGCCTTTATTAATCCCACAGTGGGGAAATTTGCAGTGTTACAGCAGCAAAAGACAGTACAAACATTTAGGAAATGTAGGATAAAAATAAACCCAAATATACATACACACTAGTTATAGAAGTAACAGTATTACACTTGCCAGTGGTATCACACAAATGTTTTCATGAATAGAAATAATATGAGCAGAGATTATGGTTTCGGTTTCCTACAATTAAATGGACATGATCAGCCGCCGCATTTATGATTAAAATGCACTGCGCTCATAGAAAAACAGCTCATGCGGATAAAACTGCTGCTCCAACTTGACTCCAAATTGACATTTCAACTCCTTTTTTCACTCTTTTCCCACTGATTTTTGACTGAACTGCAGCCTGAGCACAGTTTATACATATACTAGGTTGGAGTCGCTGACAATGTTTAATGCAAAACTAAGTTATGCAAAGGCAATTCTTGGGGTTTTAGCTGTGGCGATGCTGCACCAAAATAAGGGTTGTGAGGCGACTAAATCATGTCCACCAGTGGAAAGTTTAGTCTAGAGCCTTGGTGCTACATGATTTCTTTGGTGCTACATGATTTCTTTGATATATTCTGCAACAAGCCAATAAAATGGCTTTAAAGTAATATTATCTGTACTTCTGCATTGTTGTTATGCCTGTATGCGTGTGACTTATGTGAGGTTGTGAGATTCAACGTTGAAAAGTTTGGGAATTTCTGGTTCAACAAGTAAAGTGGGAGTCATTGCAATCTAAACTATTAATATAGAATCAGCTGCTAACATGCTGCTGATAGTCTTACAGGACTCACTGCAGCTTCATGTCTGAATATTCTGACAGCACACAAACAGCAAAAACATGGCAATACCAGCAAAGTCTTGTGACGGTGAAGATGAAGTCGAGGCCAAATCGCAGCTTCTTACCAGCTGACATCATGTGTGTGTTTGTGCTGCTCAGGGACCATATGGTGAAGAACCACCCACTCATTGTGACCAACCACACCTTAAAGTAACACACACACACACTCCACTGAAGCTCACAAGTGTGTGTGAGAGAAACACACAACTGAGTCATAAACAGATGAAAGTGAGGACAGGCTGAATGTATGTCAGCGTCGTGCAGGATGCTGAGATCCAGCAGTTCTGTGTGATTGTGTCAAAGTGTTGTGTTGAAGTGTTATGTTCACACCCTGCAGCCTCACAACTCTACCAAAGACTCACTGTGTGTGCTTGTGTTGTGTGTTACATCAGCACATGATTACACACTGAAGCCGACGTGTGTTGTTGGATTGTGTGTCTGCTGGGAGACAAACTCATGGGTGTTTTCATCTCATGACTTCAGGGTTTATGGGTTCAAACTTTACGTCTGTGTGCAATAATTTGATTTAAATACACAACTGTGTGTAGGTCAGGGTGCAGAAACAGAAAAACTAAACACTTTCAGACTGAACTACATAAATAACGAAGTGACAGAGTTTGTGCTTGAAAGCTCATCAACAAGTCTTATTTATTTCCTGAACTGCCACTAGTTTTAATTTTCATTACATTAAAATAGCTTCTAAGTTTTTACTAAATCCATCATTTAGTCTGTGGAATCTCAGAAAATGGCAAATTATCGTTATAACACAGGTTCTTCAAGCACACTAAGTCAAAAATACTGTTAACAACTAATAAAAAACACTAATCTTTTTCATTGTGCACATTCATATTGTCAAATTGCCCACCCTGACATGGAGGTAAAAACCCTTCAACATTACCGCTTTGTTTTGACCAACACGATAACAGCTGAACAACACCAGTGATTAGTTTCATTAATTTCATTTCTTGTACGCGATCATTGAGGCTGAGTTTGTTGAGTACAACTTCTAAGCATCTGTTTTGTGTAAGTTTAGCAGGATACGTATTATGATCAGCAGCATGAGCACCCTAATGATAACACACTGAACTCTGAGAAATGTTTCCAGACACTTGACAGATTGAACAATCAGCAGGTTAATCAGTAATAGGAATAATTGTAGGTGCGGCTCTGAACTTGGACCAGATTACAGTGAATGAACTGGGTCAGACTGCAGTGGTGTTAAAACACTGTAAGGAGGCGGTTTGCTCTAAGGGGGAGTTTCCACCGATGTGTTCAAATGCCGACATCATGACATCATTTTTACTGATATGAGCCTAAACACTGCAAACATCCAAAGACAGAAGGCGGATTTTTACTAGTTCCTCTCCTCAGTTCTTCCTTTTGCTGTCCTCCTCCTCTTCTGTCCATTCCTTTTAGCCCTTTTCCATCCTTTTTCGTCTTCCTCCCTTTACTCTCCTCCTGCTCTTCATCATCATGTACTTTTATCATCTCCTCTTCACTCTTATCTCCTTCCTCCATGCCATCTCCTCCCCCTTTCTTTCCTTCAGTTTTTCCTTTTTCGTCGTCTTCAGCCTTCACTCAGTCCTTCCCTTCAGTCTATCTGACGTAACCAGTGAAGCAACTATAATACTATTATCTATAAATACTTCCTCGTCTCTCTCACTGTCAAACAGAGGAAGTCTCTCTTTCTCTGCTCTCGTCCATGAGCTAGATTTTCTGCTCACTTTTGGTCTCATCCTCCCACGTTTAAAGCAGTAGGAGTCATTTTCAAATGAGAATTAAAGAAAGTTGGCACATTTCATCTGTGGTGCTTTACTTAACAAATGACACTATTTTACATGTATGAATTTCAGTTGACAGCTAGCTTTCCTACCATTTCCTACCAGTATTAAAACTTTGGGCCCCAGTTAAAGACAAACAAAAACTACATGAAGAGAATACTGTATTAGCCTGAATACAGTGTCTGCAAAAATTATTTACTACCTTTGGAAGTTTTTCCTTATTTATTACATTTCAACATTAAATCATGGTCAATTTATTTTGGCTTTTTTGAAAAGAATTTACAAAAATACTTTTTCATATCAAAATGACAACAGATGTTTACAAAGTAATTTAAATTAATAAAAAAATATTAAATGCAAAATAAATTGTGGCATAAGTGTTTACCCCTTTAAAGTGACTCACCTTATTTGACACAGGTGCAGCCAGTTAGTGCTAGAAGGCATATCATTAGAACGATACTAGTGAGAGAGGCCACCAGAGACAAAGAGAAAGACACTGTTGAAAAAAGCTCATCTTAAATCTGGACTAGAGTTCAGCAGAAGACATGTGGGAGACTCTGAAGTCAACTGGAAGAAGGTTCTTTGGTCAGACTAGGTACATCATCACAAACACACCATCCTCACTGTGAAGCATGGTGGTGGCAGCATCATGATGTGGGGATGCTTCTCAGCAGCAGGCCCTGAAAGGCTTGTAAAGGTAGAGGGTGAAATGAATTTGAGTTTGAGCAGTTTTGTAAGGAAGAATGAAGTAAAATTGCAGCGTCCAGATGTTCAGGATGATTGAGACCAACACAGGATCAGTGCTGGAACTGCAGCCCAAAGTGAATCCACTAAATACTGACTGTATACTTATGCAATCACTTACTTTATATTTTGAATCTATTGACATTACTTTGTCGAAATTTGCTTTCACTTCGACACGAAAGAGTCTTTTTTGTAAAAATAAATCTTGGCTAGAGTCCTCCAGAAAGCATAAAGGAGACTCTGAAGTCAGTTGGAAGAAGGTTCTTTGGCCCGATGACACCAAAATGGAGCCCTTTGTCTATCAGACTAGACGCTATGTTTACTAGACACCCAACACTGGACATCATCAAAAAACATAGTATCCTTACCGTGAAGCATGGTGGTGGCAGTATCATGATGTGGGGTTGCTACTCAGCAAAAGTTTTAAAAAGTGAAGTTAAGCTGACCTTGATTCAGTGTTGAAAAGCAATAAAAGTGACAAAACCTTGTAAGGGGAGTGAATACTTTTCATAGACATGGTGAAAGTGGAGCTCATGGGGCAGTGAGTTTGTAAGTCGTATTTGTAGCTTCAATGTTGCTAGGTTAGCAAGTGTTTGGGGTCCATTTATAGTATTTGATCAGTCCAGTTTAACCTTCAGAAAAAACTAAAAGGCTCCTGTAATGTGTTTTTCTGCCAGAGAGGAAATAAATCCATGATGAGCAGAAAGAACATCGGCTGTCAGAGAGGAAATTACAGGTTGGAATTATATTGAATAGCTGTCAAAATCCAAATGGTATGATTAAAAGAGTGTGGATTATAATTTAAACCATTTTCTTGTTTTCAGCTATCTCTCACAACATTCGGGATATTTTGTTATGTTGTAGGGGTTCACTCATTAGTTAGAAATATGAAAATAAGAATAAGATTCAGACATCAGTGTTGCATGTGGTTTGAACTGCCTCCATGCCTCTACATCTATATCTCATTTTCACTTCCTTGAATCTCTTTCTCTGCCCGTTTCTGTTTCATATTTTCTCTCTTTCCTGATATATTTTTCTCTGCTTCATCGCTCTCAGGCCAACACCCATCTCCCTCATTCACTCTCTCTCTCTCCCCCATCTTGTTCCTCCCCTGGGGGGAAGTTTCATGCTGTGTTCTCACCTCCGACAGGAACAGCACCCTCCATTGCCAGCACACCCTCCAAATTTAAATATGGTCACTCAAGTGTGTCAGTTTGCCCTCTACTTGCCCCCTGTCCCTCCTGTATTAAACATTAGTATCCAACATTATTACAAAAACAACTGTAGCCAATGTTTAGCTATATTATTGCAAGAAAAGTAGTTTTTTTAAAGCAATAGTCAAAAAAACTGCTTTTTTTTTATCTTCTCTGGTTTAGTTTTGCACTGCTGGACAAATAAATGCACTGTTAAGGCCATTTGTAAACAGTTTTGTCACATTTAATAGAGAAAACAGTCAAGAAAATCAGTCATTACATAACAAATCATTAGCTGCAGCCTTAATTTACTCAATAACCTCCTACGACTTAAACCTATTACACTAAATAATCATCTACTTGTTTCACACGACCTCCAGAAATGAAGTTTGATGTTTATTGTGTGAGAATCGAACATATTTTCTGCTTGTCAGCCTCCATCAGACGTCTTCATGCTCAGCAGGAGTAATTAGGCCTGCAGCCACCAAACACAATAACTCTCACATTCGTCTGCCAAGTGCATTAACACACACACAGTTTGTTGTAAATGTGTGTTTTTAACCTCGCAGAAGAGACCGACAGCCGGTCGGAGGGTAAAACAAAGCTGGTTCAGGAGAAACGCGTCGGATTGTCGGCTTGATGGTGTCGAGGCTTCAGCTTTGACTTAAACAGACAAATCTAATTTGGAGCTAATCTGTTCCAGTGATAATGTTACTGCAGTAATGAAGCTCAGTGTGGACGTAGTTCAGTTCAAAGGTGCTTCTTAGTCAATAATAAACCTGTTTTTAATGGCAGTGAATTAAATATTATCCTTCATACAGTTTCAGTTTCTATAATCTCAGTGGTTTTGTTGAATCACTGTTTATGTTTGAAAGGTTTTAGTTTTATACATAAGGATTTGACTGTTTGCTTTAAACATTGCTGTAATTATAAATCATTTTCTATACATTTGTCCACTTGAGATAGTTCTCAGAGTTGTAAATTAGGGGTACACTGAACAATTATTTCCAAAATTGATAAATGCCAATTATTTTCCTGATTAATTATTTAGTCTAATGTCAGAAAATGGAGTAAATTATGCAAAATCCTACAGTCAGATTGAAACTTGAGTTGGGTGATTTTGCTTAAAATTGTGCCCAAACGATTAATCATTTATCTGATTAATTGGTGTTTGACTCTCAGTGAGCTGACTAATTGATTAATGGCCCAATAGTTTCTACTCAATAGAAAATATCCATCCATTATCTATACACCGCTTAATCCTCTGTACGGTTGGGACTGGAGCCGATCCCAGCTGTTATGACCCGGCTCAAAATGGCCACAACAAAAAGCAGAAACACACAAAGTATAATGATTAAGGCTTATTTTTATTAACTTAAATCAAATCCAAATTAAAGCCAAAACAGTATGGGGTTATGAAAATAAGTAGAATCAGTGGTGTGTGTGATAAATGTGTGAATCATGTCTGCACAAGTGTTGTAAATGCAAACCAAATCATAACGATGAAACCTGAAACACCATAGCCAAACCGGTGTGTTTGTTACCTGCGAAGGTAAGCAGAGAGAGAGTGATTAGAATGTGGCTGGCTCTTAAATAAATCAGGAGCACTCTGGGCCCCACAGGTGCTCCTGATTACCTTCGTCAGCCACTCCCAAAACCAAAAGCCACAAACTACCAGAGCCGCCCTCAGAATGACCTCAGGGTTCATCACACAGCCGACTCGGGTGACGGCAGGGGTCACCCTGACAGGTGTAGCCCAGCCTATCACAGGGCTACACATAGAGGCAGACAACCAAGCACACTCTCATTCAAACCTACGGACAATTCAGAATAATCAATTAACCTCAGCATGTTTTTGGACTGTGGGAGGAAGCCACCCGGTGAGAACATGCAAACTCCACACAGAAAGATCCCAGGCGTCCTAAACGGATGCAAACCGAGGATCTCCTAACTGTGAGGTGACGGTGCAAACAACTAAGCCACAAAATTCTAATACTGTTACAACAAAAGTGTCACCAAGTAATGGAAAAATAAGCTGGTAATGTAATTTGGTAGCAGAGTGTGTGCAGTAGTTCCCACGGCAAAACTTCACATGCAGCCCACATGTGAACATTTATCCATTAAACCTCTGCAGTTCAGCCTCTGACTGACTCTTGGGCTGTTCTGGACGCTTGCTGAATGCTTGTTTTCTGCATAAGAAAAGATTATATTTTATGTTCTTTGGGGCATCCAATATGGCTGCAAGAGGAAACACTGACAAATTCACTGGTTGAGCTACAAAGCTGAGAGCTGTCAGATCTGAATATGAACTGCAGAGATTTGTGAAGCTGAAATGTAAACCTGAGTGTTATATTAAAAGTTATCCATCCGTTAAACTGTCAGTAGCTGCTTCCTTCACCTGGACTGATCAGCTCTGCAGACTCTCACCTGTAATTCAGCTCAGATCAAACCTGCAGCTTAGTGACTGAATGTACATGATGATTAGCAACAGCTACCATGGTCCAGCTGTCACTGTGTGTGTGAGAGCAGTTGGAACAGCAACACACACACCTGCAGGTGGCAACATGTCGCATTAAGCTGTGATAATAAGAGTTTAGAAACACCTTAACAAGAACTAATCTGGAATCAGAGCTCTGTGTGTGTGTGTGTGTGTGTGTGTGTGTGTGTGTGTGTGTGTGTGTGTGTGTGCCTGTGTGTGTGTGTGTGTGTGTGGTCTCTCACTAAGATGTGAATGTGTGGACAGCTGCATTCTGACACTCACCTCCTGTTTGTTGTGTTTGTTTGTGTGGAGGCATTCGGACTCCATCTGTTTAAAAGAAGCAGGAGAAAAGCAACAGAGGCTCCGTCCACACTAGCGTGAATATAAATTAACGCTTCTGTAAATGGGAATCTTTTCACACGTAGAGATCTCACATCTTTTTCTAAAGTTTTGGTCTCACATCCAGTCTGTTACTGAGTTTAGTGAGGTTGGCCGTAGACATGGAGGCATTAATTTAACCAGTTCTATAAAATATTACTATATTTTAACTAAAATTTTAGATGAAGCCATGAAAAATAGACCAAAAGTACACAACAGTTTGTGTTTTTCTGCTGTAACCGACCTCTACAACACTGATTTGTTTAGCGTCTGACATATGAAACATGAAAACATGGCAACAGATTTTGTTGCTTTAGTGCATCTTTTTACAAACGTGACCAACAAACATGTTTCTGCTGCTTCCTAACAGACTGTGGATCATTTCTACAGACGTCTTTTTACTCCAATTCTCTCTGAGATCGTCTCGTTCACGTTTCTAGGTGCACAGGCTAGTTTTCTTTTTTTTTGCTCTAATGCTGGTCATGATTTGAATAATCTAAATTTTTTCTTTACAACATTTCATATTTAGATTTGCTTGACGCTTATGTGGAAACACAGCTGCTGTCGGTTTCCACTCTTTGACCTCAGGACTATAAAGGTGATTCAGGGTTATGAAATACTGACAACCAGGAAGTGCTTGTCTGTGAGTCTTTTCCTTCTGTGTCAGGTCTGACAGAAAATAAAGAAGCTGATAACAAGGCAGAACTGATCTGTATCATGATGACTGATTAACTGATTCTGTTCCTGTGTTTCTTTATGAGCAGGTGGAGAAAGTGGAATAGTTTCAGTTTCTGTTGATAACGACTGTGTGTTCTAACGTTGGTCTCCGTGTTTGTGTTCAGGCTGCTGATCCAAACTGTCTGACTGACTTTCTGTGAGACGCCAACACGACTTTAACAGGTGAGCTGGATGCTTTTTATGCTGAGAAACTCTGATCAACTCTGTGGTGATTCTGTGCTTTGCAGTTAAAGATCCATATGATCACAGTGACTCAGCTGGATGTTGAGTTTGACTCAGCATCCAGTGGAGTAAGTGAATAAATAGGAATTAGATTAAAGGTGGAGTTTGCTAATTGTTGATATGTTGATAGCGAGTCAGTATAATTAGACCATTAGCTTGTTCCATATGTATTGTTGTTGGTGGGTTACAGAGAGGAGATGTGATTCACTGACTTTGTGCTGCATTAGACTTGCTGACTCTACTTTAATTTGGTTGCAGTTATTTATGTGTGAGTTGAATTTTGGAGAAATGTGGGATTTTTATAACAGTAAAAATAGGTTTTATATCATTTTCCAGGTCTCAACATACATTTTCTTCCAAATAATGGCAAACATCTGTATTTTTTTTTACTGTTTTAAATACAGGAGCACATTTTGTATAGTCTGTTTTTTTCATTCCTTGTTTTTCTACAGTCAACATATAAATGATATCTTTTTAAAAACTAAATTTATTTTATTAGATCTAATCTGTACATTAACAAAACAGTAAAATCAGTAAAATAACTATAACATATGATGAATGACTTTTTTAATCCTAAGAATAAAATAACAATTGTTTTTTGCTTATTTAACTACAGTAAATATAATAATTTTACAATTCTATATAGTTTTGCAGTCAAGTTGTGGGCATTATTTACAGTTTGGCCAGTTTTTTTTTTTTGCCAACACGTAAATTCATTTATTTTTTTTCCGTAATTTTACTAGATATTATCTGTAATTTTAGAAAACATAAAAAATCTGTAAAATAACTGTTAAAAAATTATTGACCACTTTTCTGTCTTTAACATACATAAATTTCCTTTCAAATAACAGCAGATATCTGCAAAATAAGAGTATTTTTTTATATTTCATATAAATACAGTGAAGATAGTAGTTTTATGGCCAAATATTGTGAAATAACAAATTACCATTTATTTAATTTAGGCATTAGTTACAGTTTTTACCTGTTTCTTTAGGATTAACGTGTAAATTTATACTTTTTTTCTTTATTTTACTAGTTATCATCTAAATTTACCAAAAACAGGGAAAACTATAAATTACTAGTAAGTTGTTCAAAGAACTACAGTTTGAAACAAACAAAAACATATTTGAAAGCACCAGTGTTCATCAGACAGGAGCGTTTTCTTATTAATTCAATGCAGTAGTGATTTGTCAGTAATTAGCACAAACTGTCCATGAGATCATTTATCACACTGATAATGTTTGTGAGGAACCAAACAGCAGAACATCAGCGAGAACCTTACTGTTCCACATTATCCAAGTCTGCTGTTATGGATTCTCCCAGCATGCACTGCAGCCTCCATTATTTATGGAGCTGGAGGGGTGGGGTCAGACATTCCCCCTCCTCACCCAGCTCACCTGAGTGTATGTGGGGGAGGTGACGGGTGAGTTACTGTTCTCCTGAGAACAGACTCTCGGTTTACATGCATATTTAATGTTCTGCATCAGTGTTGCTGGAAATGCTGCCACATTCTATGAGTATTTATAAAGTGTGAATGGAGGCGACAAAAGGAGGAGAAATCTTCTCTAGTGGTGAATGTAGTTTTAGTAAGACTGTAAGACTACAAAAGATTGATTGAAAACCCTTTTTTGCAACCCTGTATTTAAGAAATTATGTTTCTGTACAACTAAATTGCAGCAACCAGGACGTTTTGAAGAAAATCAAATTGCAACCAGATTATATTTAGCATGCTGCATCCTTTGATGCTGTAATACTGCCAGCAGTTACAGGATGGATTCACAGAAAAATGAAAATGGACAGTGTTTTAATTTCATAAAAAACTCATCATATTATTGCAGAAATGAGTTCTGCATATTAATTTGCACCATTGTCCACTGTAGTCTAACAAAAACCTTGGAGACCAGACAGACTGTGATAGGATCAACCAACTATCAGCCCAGCTGATTACCGACACAAAATACAGAAATGCCTCCTTTGGCTCTTATTCAGCAGCTCTCTCTCTCTCTACAGTCACTCTGTGGGCTCAGCATTGTCCCGCCCACAGCTCTATGTGATTGGCGTTTACATGTCACGAGTAACAGTCAATCACAGCTGTTGTTTACACAGAGAGACAGACAACCACATTTGCAGAGCAGAGACGCTCAGGTCAGTTAAAGACCCCAATAACTCACTTTTAGATGTTAACAAGTGGTGCAGATAGAACTTATGTTGCTTACAGTGCTAGGCTACGGCTATTGCTAAGAGGTTAGCTGTGTTTTCCATAACGCTATCTGGAGCACTGTAACATCTTCCTTAAGTCAGATTAACTTTAGCACTCTGTTCTAACTGACAGACACGTCTCACAGCAGAGACTGAACCTTCAAAAAACTGAACAAGAAGCACAAACATCTCCACAAATCAGGACAGCAGCTACTTTAACAGAGGCTATGGCTACGCTAATGGCTAGCAGCTAAGTTATAGGAGGCAGCCACAGATTTCCCTGAAACAATATTGGGAAAACAAAACTGAATAAAGCTTTGAGACATGAATTAAGCGACTGTGAAAGTGATCAAGATTAACAAAACAGAAAATAATAACCGACAGAACTGCAGGAGACAAACTGTTATTGATCTCAATCAACTGATCAATCAGTAAACATGAGAGTGTTGAAATGTCAAGTGGTGCTCAAATCATCACTCCTATTTCTGTTGTACATATTCAGTTATTTTTTTAAAGCTTTTTCGGGGGATTTTTTCCACTTTCATTGATAGAGGGAGATACAGGGTGAAAGTGGGTATAGAGTGAACCGGACTTGAAATCACAACCGCTGCTGGCGACCTGCCCCCACATGGTAACGCCTTAACCCAGTGAGCTATACTGCGGCTGTACATATTCAGTTATATTAATCCTTATTATTGAAGAAGCCTAACTATAAATGACACCTGCTATCACACACAGTTAATATATAATATTGAATGTTTATATGTGTATATTTAGTAATGGTAATCCTTATTAATGAAGAGCCCCTGTTGTCACAGGCCGATAATACATACAGTAAAACAGTGTAATATTTACATTCATACACTTTCAAGAAAACAAATTACTATTAGCAAGAATACAGATTTTATGTGTACTATTGCGTGATTTTCATGATTAATGAGTAAATTAATCTTTTTACTGATTATCGTAGTTTTTATCTATATTTTAACAAAACAGAAAAAGTCTGTAAAGTAAAGAAACATAATCCTTCTTTTAAATAACAGCAGATATCTGTAAAATAATATTTTTGCTGATTTAAATACAGTAAATTAGTAATAAGTAGATTTTTAAAAAAGAAATTATAGCTACAAACTATTAAAAAAAACTTTTATTTTTTACAGTGCATGTGGCTCTGAGACCACCATAATGTGATTTATTTTCTTTCACTTGACGGGAGTAGTTTGGTAATTAATCAGTAGTCTCTAAAGACAACTGGGACTCCTGCTGTGACTGAGGTGATGGATGTTTGAAGGAATAAAGCTGAAGGAGGTTGAGAGACGTTCACACGCTGAGTCAGAGAGTTTGTTCAGTGAAAAATGGTTTAGTGTAAATTCTTCTGGACTCTTGTTGCTGCTCAGGTTTTCTCTCAGTCTCTTTATTTCTCCCTGACCTCCATTCAGCCTCTGAATCAGACTCTCTTCTTATTTTAGATTCTCTCTCTTTGTCTCTGCGGCTGGTTTACTTTCTCTTTTGTCTTTTTTTCACGCTCGATCTTTGTGGCAGCAGATTCCTCCTTCATTCTTCTTTTCTTTCAGGCTTTTTGGAAATAATTTCTTCCTTCTTTAAGGCATTCACATGATAAACAGAAAACTTTCCACACAGATTAAACGCTGTTAAAGCTGATGTGACGAGACAAAGAGGAAGAATAAAAGTGTGAAAAAAACACAGACAGAAGGTTTGGTCTCTGTTACAGTCTGGATGTTTATTTATGAATGTATTTGTCTTTTATTCTTTTACTTTTCATTGATTGTTTGATTAGTTGTCATGAAAATTGTGCAGATTTTAATTTACATGAACAGAAAAGTTTATCAGTAGCTGTCTTTCCATCATATTTGTCTTTTTTAACTTTATATGTTGCTGTTTATTATTTTACACTAGAACACCAGGTCTGATTCCTTTGCAGTAAAAGTAAGTTTCTGACTCAGGTTTTTATGCACATAAAGTTAAAGTTATTAGACCATAGTCAGACCTGCTGAGTTTAAGTCAGATATAAATGTACAATGAGGACTATGTTCATCTTTCACATGTACAGATATGACATGATGGATATACTTATAGATATTAAGTACTACAACTAGGGATGGACTGATTATCGTGGCCAATATCTGGCATTTTTCAGGTTATCTGTGTCGTATTTGTATTGACTGATTATTGATAAACGAAGTACTTCAAGTCTGATGCTGCCTCATCTGTCTGTTTGGAGTCACTCTGTGTTCTCAGAAATGTCTCTTAAGCAGAAAAACTGAACAAGAGACACAAACCAGGAAATGAGCTTCTCTCACAGTGGCTAATGCTATGCTAACGGCTAGCGGCTAAGTTAGAAGGCAGACACAGATTAACCTGAAATCTCTGGAAAACATTAATAACGCTTTAAGATGTGAACCTTAGTGGACAATTAAAGCAGCTGCTTTTGTTTCCAGCTTCTTTCTGCTTTGTTTTTCTGATCACAAACCACAATAAAACCAGATAATTTGATCCAGTACAGTTAAAAAGAAGCAGAATTCACATTTTCTGTTTACATTTTTGCAACATTTGCACGATAACATATGGAAACATGGCTAAAGAGTTTCTTCTAAAAAAAACAAAACAATAGTGAATAGTCAGGAGTAGTGATACATCCTCCCTCTTATAATATGCAGACACTCTGCTGCAGCTTTGCATGGTCTGTAAGATGCTTCTTCTGCTGTAACAGCTGATTTATTCCACTGCAGTGTGTTGGTGTGTTTGTGTGTCTTTACATGCTGCATGTTGTGTTTGTATGTTGCCTCCGTCATGTTTAAGTCTCACATCATGTCTTCTGACTGCACAGTTCAGTGTGTCTCCATGTTACTGAGTGAATGTGTGTCTGCATTAAGCCTGTTAACATCATTAGAGGATGAACTCTGCAGAGCTGCGACTTCTTCTCTCTGCTGTTCGTCGTCTCTTTCTCTCTGGCAACTTCTCATCCCTCATCTTCTTTCTTCTTCCCGTTTTATTACGTTTACTTTTCCCGCTTTCAGCTGTTTCCTGTCCTGCTTACTTCACATCTTCCCTCAGATAGTTGTCTCAGTCTTCAGATGTTCCTTCACTGTTCTCTAAGTCGTCCTGAGCTGATTCTACAACTCAGCGTCTGGGCCAGTCTGGCTGCTTTTCACTGGATTGTATCGGCTGAAATAAAGCCGATCAAAGTCCGATCATTCCTTTACTGAACTCGAATACCTCAGAAAGTGTTTGCTGCAAAGCTGCTCTCTGGTCACCTGATAATGAAATGTTAAAGCTAATAAAGGCCATTAAGATGAAATACTGCACCTGAAAAATAAGATAAAAATTAAATATTGCACCTAAAAATAGATTAAAATGAGATATTGCACCTAAAATGAGATGAAAATGAAATATTGCACATGAACAATGAGTTTAAAATGAAATGTTGCCCAGAAAACAAAATAACATAACATAAAGAATGCAGTGAATAAAATGTAGAAAAGCAATATGATATAAGTGCAATATAGTACTGAAAATATAAAAGGAAATTAAAATAAGGCTAAATGTTACACACTCGGACTATTTAACAAGTTAACAAACACACAAGAAAGAAACATGTGGAGAATAAAACTTATAAACCATGAAAACTGAGATTCGTAGCTGCTGAGCAGCTTTCCTTCTGCCTTTAATTTGCATGTTGCAGCTGAGACATCAGGTCTAACAGTCGGGGGTCTGAATGTGACCTCGTACTTCATGTCAGTATTGATTATGTAGAGTGTAAAGTGTGCGTGTGTGTGTGTGTGTGTGTGTGTGTGTGTGTGTGTGTGTGTGTGTGTGTGTGTGTGTGTGTGTGTGTGTGTGTGTGTGTGTGTGTGTGTGTGTGTGTGTGTGTGTGTGTGTGTGTGTGTGTGTGGTAGCCCTTTATTGGATTGTGTTGTGGTTTTGCTGCACAGGAAGCCTCTGTGGACTCCATGTTGTGGATTATTATTCTGTAGTGTGTCTTTGACATTCACATACACACACACACACACACACACACCATCATAATATGACTTTTTAACTCTGAGATTTCTTGATTTCATCGTATGCAAACGTATAAATCTCATCTTTGAGGCGTTTCTAAACAGTGTCTGTAACTGAAATGTCAGGTTCCATTATTTTATAACATATTTAAGGCTGAAGACACCAAATTCATTCATTTCATTGAACCTTTATTTAAATCTCAAGGAATAATTGATTGCATGCTGTCATTTAAAATGACGTTGAGAGTACAGCCAACAGAATAATTTAATTTGATCGAGTACAGCTTCTACACTTGTTGCAAACTATTATCATTATTGATGAACAGTTTTAATCTTGTAGTCTATGAAATACAGAAAAAAAGCAGAAGAATACTTGTTATATCACCTGGCATAAGAAGACACCATTAACTTTGCTGTTTATTTATTCTGAACAGCTCAAAAATCTTCAGCATTTTACCTTTAAAGAAATCGCAGTGTATAATTTAAGAGTCTTTCTGGTTTCCAACAAAATGCTGCTCCAGATATAGTGTTGCACACCTGTACTATTTGCACTGTATCTATATTTTGTATTTGTATACTTTTCTTTTTTCTAGACTGTAGGACTCTGAGAAACAATTTCTCTGTATGTGCTGCACATGTTGAGATACTGATTCAGTTCACTTTGATTTTAGTATTAAAATAGCAGCCTGTTTTCTATTTTCATAGTTAATCTGCTGATTTTTGCAGCTCTAGATGTACATCTTTGTAATTCTGGTGTGTTGAAGCTGCTCAGTGACCCTCAATGCACATTTAACACAGTTTTATTTCTATTTTATGCTCTTTTTGTTTACCATCATACATAAGAGATCTCAGCACACAGTAAAAATGTGATGGGAAACACTGAAACGAGACTAAAGCTGAGAAAAAGACTCGATTCAACCTCAGTGTGTGAAAGAAAACCAACTAAACGACCAGTTCTTCTAAAACTCTGGAGGTTTGTAGGTCGACTTCCTGCTGATGTGATGAGATAACTTCAGGCTTCACTGGGTTACTGGATAAACTGGGTCGTGATCATGGTCCAACTGTCAAACTGAACCAGCATCAGACTCCAGTTTGTCCCGTTTGGGAATAAACTCATAAAAGTCAATAATTCTAATAGAACAAGCTGATATTCTGCAGACTCATGTGTGGACTCTCAGAAACAGACTCCTCTGTAGGCAAACTGTGCCACATGACTTTCTGGTTTATTTATTGCTGACAGAAAACATTTTATGCTTGGACTAAGTGGTAAAAGATTTGTGTTGTACAGAGGAAGGTCTCCATTCAGCTCGTCTGATTCAATCCATCAGAGCTCAGAGGAAGAATCGGCTCGTGGCTGTTTCCTTTCTGTCTGATAAACCAGAAGCTTCTAAACTGACAAATAAAACTCTCCAGTTTATTACAGTCAGATATGCAGAGGCTGGTGCTCTTTCTACTGTTTGCAGATGATGGTTAATTATGAGAAAAGTTTGATTTACTACAGAAAACTCAGGCTGTTTAAGTTAAATAAACTGTAAATTTAAAAGGATCTTTGCCACATGATGCTGACAGTTGAGAGTTTTGGTAAATGGTGAACAAAAACAAACTGCTGAACTATGGTCGAGCTCTTTCCATTGGTTTATAACATTTGGTTTGTTGCAAAAGCTTGTGTGTTGTCACTCATCAAACCACAAAAAAACCCATTAGACAAATGCATCTAACCCTATCTATTAAAAATGCATCATGGGTAACCACGCGACACAAACAACACGACAGATTAATAATGCTAGAATTACAGATGTCCCAGCTAGAGTTTGATCCCTATATCGCGATCAGGGCCAATCATAGAATTTTTACCTGATCAGTATCAGCAGAAACTTATTCCCAAATCTGCAGAAACAGTTTTCAGATGTTGCACTGAATTGTAGAAGTAATGAACTACTTCACTCTACCTCAGAGTACAGTCGTCCACACGAAGCCAAAACGCTTATAGTTTCAAAAACGTTCTTCATAAAAACGGAGCTGTTTCATTAAATGTGTCCGTCCACATGAATTCACTTGATACGCCTGAAAACGATGTAAAACACATGTCAGGCCTGTTGGTGGCGCTGTGACGTCATAACAGAAACAAGTGGAAACTGGCGGCAGGACTTTAGGCATGCGCAGAAATCTGTATACGATGTAAACGTAGAACATAGCGGCGGCAAATACGAGTGGACGAGCTGGTAGGACTCTAGTCTGGACGGACGATTAGGTGGAACTATTAGCAGTACGGCGCCATTGTTGGCGTCGTTTTCAGAGTTTGGCGTATTTATGGTGAGGTGGAGCTATGATGCAAGCATGTGAGAAAAAGAAGCAGACAGGGCGTAAAGACGGCACCGCGTAAACGGCATTTTCAGATCTTTGCACTCTGGGACCTAGGTTCAGAAATGGTCGTTTTCAGACTCCAAAACACCGGCTTGGTTTGGACGATACACAGGTTGGATGAAGTATTTGTGCGTTCAGGCCTGGGCTCGTCTTCGTGTGGACGGGGCCTTCATTTGATAGCTGTACACTGGCCTGAGCTCACAAATCTTCACAGAAGTCTCCGTCACGGTGCTGCTTTACCAGCTCAGGACAGCCAGTCAGAGTTCATCACATCCTCAGTGTGTGTTTGTGGCTGGGAATAAAACATGAAACTCATTCTTGTTTGTTTTGATGAAATGCTCTTTCTGTTGGGGTTTAGCCTGGTTACTATATTTGTCCCAAATCAGATTTTTTGTGCATTGTAACTAATAAAGCAACACAAAAAAATATCAACCTATAAAACAAAGAAGACTTCACATCTTCAGAAGAAGCTGGAGCTTACTCATAGTATAGCTAACAGTCTCATGGACCCTTCAAGTCTCTGTTACGGGGCTCCTTTACAGACTAAAATCCCACAATGCTCTCTGCTTGCCAACACAGAACTGCTTCCTCTGGTTGCTACAGTACAAAGCAGGAAGAGCAAACAGGTACTTCAGCTACAATCGACAACAGCTGAAGTGTTTATTATCTGGGGAAATGAAATCGAGTACCAGCAGATATGAGTCCTCTGACTTTTACTGCTGTCTTTCTTTCAGAATCCTTTCTGACTGAGGAGGCTGAACCATTGTTTGCTTGAAAAGTAGTTCAGCAGACTTAGTAACATTCTCCTTTTAAGAGCTGAGAGAGCAGAGCAGCAGCCAGATAGATTTGCACTGCTTTCTTTGTATGCTTTGTATAAGACTTGTTGTTTCTGTTGTCATTCTTTTTTATGAAAAGTGAGTTTAGACTCCGAAGCTGCTCATCTGAGAAACTGAAATTCATCCAAAGGGCTTTAAAATGAGCTTTTTATTCACAAACTGTTTGATTTGGACACAGTCATTCAGTCATTCAGTGAGATGTAAATGATCAGAGGGCTGCAGATCAGATGAGCTAAATTATCTCAGTGGGTGGAGACCACATTGATTATGTATGTTTATTTAAGCAGCGCAGATCTACACACACACACACACACACACACACACACACAGAGGCGTGGCTGCACAGATGGTTGGATGGAGGTTTTCTGATGCTTTTCTTACAATAAGCTGCATAATCAATGAGCTGCAGACACTTAATCACATCCTCAGTGTGTCTGCGGCTGCAGGAGGCTGGAAATGAGGCGAAATCAGTCGGTAAACTAAAATTAAAAACTCATTCTTGTTTGCTTTGGTAAAATAGCTTCAAGTGTCCTTTTCAATTGTGATTTTAAAAGAATGTTTACGATGTTATGGTGTCAGTGATCCGTATGTCTAAGAGAGTTTTGTTTTATGATGAGCAGAAATAGATTCCTGTTAGAGATTAAACTCTAATCAAATCTAGTTTCCTTCGATGTTGGCCAACAGGAAATCTACAACTAAAAATGATTTTTGTTGTTATTGAATCTGCTGATTATTTTCTGGATTAACCAATTAGTTGGATCTTTAAAATGTCCGAAAACTGCAAAAAAAATGTCCTGCATCGGCCACACTTGTTCAGATTACTGTTATTGAGGGGATAAAACAAATAATAGTCACATTTAAGAAGCTGGAAACAGAGTTTAGACAGTTTATGTTTAAAAATGACTCAAACACCTTCTCACTTGAGAATCACTTCTCAGCGTAGTTGCTGTTAAATTTATTAGTTGAAATCTGTTGGCCGGCAGCTGTAGAAAGTCGGGTTTCCTCTTTAAAAAACATGAAATACATGAAATGGCTGGTGATTTGAATGATCAAGTCCAGTCAGTCAGTTTCTTGATTACTGTCTCCTAAACCTGAAAGCATCTAAACTGTCAGTCCTGAGAAATGAAACTCCTCCTGTTCATTTCTCTCTCAAACATGCAGGACTTTCTTTCTTCTGTCATTGGTCCATTAATTATGTGGACTATCATTGAAAGTCTTGTTTTGTCCCAGAAATCGACCAAAATGTGTAACTGACATTAATATCAAATAAAAGGCTCCAGATCCTCTTGAGAAGCTATAACTTGACAGCATGTTATTTGTGTCTGATTGATCATATCTCTGAGAGTCTGAGCTGTAAAATCGACCCTCTGAGTTTTAAACAACAGCAGCCTGAAAAGTCGGAGTGAAACCTGAGGAAACACAAAGGATTGTGGGTAAACTGAGCGGAAGGAATGCGACATCTGATCAGGGATTATGGTCTGTCCTCACCTCAGTCTGACGTTCCCTCGGGCAAGGCACCTTTAAGTGGACTACTGCAGTGTGTTTACTAATGTTGTGAGGACTCACTGATGTTTTGGAGACGAAAAGCAAATAATCAAAGCAAATACATCAGTGGATTTCAGGGTGAAGACTTGGTTTAAGTTGAGTTTGGATTCAGGCTGTGTCTATAGGAAATTAATGTAAGGTAACATAAAGAAATAGAAACAAGCATTTGTGTGAGTGTGTATGTATGTGTTCATACTTGTCTTTACTAATGTTGTGAGGACTCACTTGTTCTTTGAACACAAAAGAAATCATTGAATTTCAGGTGAAGGCTTGGTTTAAGGTTAAGTTTGTGTCTGTCAGAACTTATTGTAAGTTAATGTAAAGTAAAGAGATGGAAACACACTTTTGTGTATGTGTGTTTGTGCTTGTGTTTACTAATGTTGTGAGGACTTGCTTGTGTTTGCTTGTGTAAACAAAAGTTGTTGAGTTTCAGGTAAAGATTTGGTTATGGTTTGAAGTTGTGTCTATAGGAAATGAATGTAAGTCAATGTAAAGTGAAGAACTGAGAACACACATTTGTGTATTTGTGTGTGTTTTTGTACTTGTGCTTTCTAATGTTGTGAGGACTCACTTATCTTTTGGAAACAAAAGAAATAATGTAATTTCAGGGTGAAAACTTGGTTTAAGGTTAAGTTTGGGTTAAAGTTGTGACTTTAGAAAGTCAATGTAAAGTAAAGGTGTGTAAACATGCCTTTGTGTGAATGTGTATGTGTGTGTTCATACATGGCCTTATCTATATTGTGAGGACTCTTGTCTTTTTGGGACTCAAAAAATCAGTGAATTCAAGTTGAAGACTTGGTTTAAGGTTGAGTTTGGATTAAAGTTGTGACTCTAAGAATGAATAAAATCAATGTACTGTGAAAAGATGGAAACACACATGTTTGTGTTCGTACAAGTGTTTGCTAATGTTGTGAGGGCTCAGTTGAATCATTAAATTTAAGGGTGAAGTCTTGGGTTGGGTTCAGGCTTTTTTTCTAGGACCTAATGTGAATTATTATAAAGTAAAATGAGATGGAGACATGCCTTTGTGTATTTGTGTATGTGTTTGTATATTTGTTTACTCATGTTGTGAGGACTCACTTGTCTTTTGGAAACAAGACAAAAGAAATCAGTGAATGTCAGGGTGAAAACTTTAAGGTTGAGTTTATGTCAAAGTTTTGTCTCTAGGAAATGAATGTAAGTGAATGTAAAGTTAAAAGATGGAAATTGTTTGTGTGTGTGTGTGTGTGTGTGTGTGTGTGTGTGTGTGTGTGTGTGTGTGTGTGTGTGTTTGCCCCCTGCTAATGTACAGTCTGTTATTTAGTCACACACTCTCTTCTTTCTTTGTCCACTTGCTTTAGTTTTTTCTCTTCTTTCTTTCTTTTTCATGTCTTCACTCTTTTCTCTCTCTGAGTGTCTTTCTCTGTCCCACTCAGCTTCATCTTGCCCTTCATTCATGCAGAATAAAAACCAACCATCCCCCCTCTCCTCCTCTCCTTCCTCCTTTCTCCTCGTCTATGCTGTATTTTATGTTTGGCCACGTCCTCCTCTTCAAAATTACCATCTGTCCCTCCGACACACACACACACACACACACACACACGCTGATTACCACCTGACAAAGGAGTCTAATTGTGCTGAGCAGCCGCTTTTCACATGTGATTGATAATTAATGAAAATGTGTGTTGGTCAGATGGAGTCAGGTGGTGGGTGTGGATTTTTGTGGGTATTTCTTGTACTTTAAAGCATGTTACTGTAAGTGTTTGCTGAAAAATATGTTTCTGTATCTTAAATAACATAGTTCAAAGGACAGTGTAATCTCCTTATTCTCTGAGCTGAAAAACTCCAAGCAGTTTGTTGCTCCCGTCTCATTTTTCCTCACTGTGGCTCATTTTTCACTGCAGTCTAAAGTCCTGCACCTCTATGGAAACAGAACAACCATGATGAAGGAGAGAGGAGTCAGACTTGTATTTCACAGAGTATAAGAAAGTTATAATGCTGTACATACGTAGAATTTCTTTCATTATTTACTTGACAAAAATCCACAGATGTTCGTAATACTGAAAAAAATGTTTTCTCCACATACTACAGGATATATATTTAGCTCATTACATTGTTAACCCTCTACAGACTTTTCTCTCTACTCTGCTCATCAGCTGTAGGAAGGTGTTTCTCCATGCTGAATGTATCTTCAACAACTTGCTGCTCTGTTTACTGGCTTTGGGCCATGCTGCCTTCACTGTCAGTCACAGCTGGGTCAGTCATGTCTTTGTAGCTGTGTTGACGACTGTAGAGGATCCCTCAGTTTACTTTTGGCAAATTTAAAATAAGATGTTAATTTTTTTTTTGGCGGGGGGTGGGGGTTTGGCATAAAATGTAAGCTCAGATTTGATAACACATCTTTATGTCTCACACACACATTAGAAAGTTGAATATCTGATGATTCTATTTGTTTTTATAGTTTCTGGCCTGATAAATGTTGAGATTTGGGTGATTTAAAAGGGGTTTTTATTTGTTATTTTCAAATAAACCTGCCCGTCATTGCCAGGTTTTGAGGTTCAGAGAGTTAAAAACTGTCCAGAAAGTTTTGATAATCAGGAGGTAGATTTTATTCAGATTGAGGTGGATTAATCCACATTTAGTGCTCTGCTGAGTTTCTGTGGCAGCAGGACAGTTTGTTAGTTTGTGTTCTTGGTAGTAAATGAACCTGCCATCCTGCCATCCTCCTTTTTTTATTCTGCCGGCACCATCTGATTTCTTTTAGCCAGATTTGCACCTTACTTTCCTTATTCTTCTTACGTGTAACATGTGTGAGCTGCTGGGTACCGTGAATTTCCCCAAAGGGATGAAGAAAACATGTATTTATGTCTCTAAAAATCTTTAAAAGTAAAAGAGAAACAGTGTAAGTAAATAGACTGAGTGTAAAGAAAGAAGAGTTGTAGTCAGGATGTAAACCAGGGAATCTCCGAGGTTCGAACTTCAAAGGCACAAATTATAAAGGGTGTGGTTCTCTTCTGTGTGTGTATGTGTGTGTGTGTGTGTCACATGGGGATTTGCTCATGCTATGTCCTGCTTGCTGCTGTTAAATAAAATATGTTAAAATATACATTTGAAGTCGGGGCCTGTGGGTTCATCTCGTCACCATGACGACATGATGTTGGAGCTGCAGACGGACCAGAAATCTGTCTCCATCTCTGAGGTGTTTCTTTGTGTTCATCTCTCAAACATGCTCAGTCTCTGTCTTTTGTTTCTGCCGGTGTTTGGACTCGTTTCATCCCTACGTTTGTCCCTGCGTCGTGTTTTTGGCCTGAATCCTGCAGTAACGCCTCCATCTGTCTCCTCATCTGTCTCCGCTCCTCTTTGTCTCTTCCTGTTTATGTTTCGTGCCTCCTACTGTCTGACACACACTGAATCTCCCTCTCAGTTTACTGTGTGTAGTTACAGCAGCAGCAGCTCCAGGAGCAGACAGGGGCTCTGTGGCCTCCTCAGGGCCAGAGACGGTGCTCTCTCCTGGGCTGCAGCTGGGCGGATCCCACCTGCTGGGTCTGCAAGCTCAGCTGAATGTTCAGCCTGTGTCTGAACTGCAGCATGTGGACGCCGGAGACTACAATATGTTGAACATGTTGCTCAAGAACCAGAATACAGTCTGTGTTGTACAAATGCAGCTCTCAGTTTTTTTTTAGCAGCTAACAGGCCGTAAATTAGTGAAATTAAACATGAGTGAGTGGACATGAACATATCCACCTCTCCGTTTTCTGCCAGTTGAAATTAAGATAAAACTATTAATCCTGAAGTAAATTCTTTTGCCAGATATTACTCAGAAAAAACAAAGTGACACATGATAAGAAATGCAGTGAATAAAAAGTAGGAAAGCAATAAGATACAAATACAGTGCATTACTGAAATAATAATTAAACTAAAATAAGGCTGGAATAGAAGAGTAGAAAGTGATGCTGGCAATTACACTGAGACATAAAGTAGTAGAAGAGATGAAAATGAAATATTGCACCTGACAACTAAGATAAAAGTGAAATGTTGCACATGTAATCAAGATATTGCACATGAAATTAAATGTTACGCATGATACTAAAACTAATATTGCACATTCAGAAAAGAAAAGGACAACAATAAGGGTTAAAATCAATGAAGGAGAGAGGATGAGGCTGATGTGGTTTATTTGTTTTTAGCTTTTTGCATAAATAACATCACTGGTTTTATCTGCTCAGTGACGGCATTCAGACGTTGTTTGCTTCCACAGCTTCCTTCATTCAAACCCTCCACAGTAACAGACGGTCCTCAGATTTTCCACATGCGTGACTTTAAACAGTTCAGATAATGTGACAGATAATAGGTGAAAAACAAAACAGTTCTTTGTCGCCGTCACACCTGCACCTCCTCGAGGGACTAAGTTACGGCTTGTACAGCATCACTTCCTGGCTGTTGTTTCGCCACAATACAGTCAGTGTGTTGTCACTGTGTGTTCGTCTGTTAGTGTGAATTCATGCAGGTAAAATCTGTGTTGTGTTAAAATTGATTAAAGTTAGTCTAAGGACTGTACCGTAAAGTAAGGAGTAAGCAGGTGTGTTGGGCTTAAAGTCAGAGTTTTTAGTGTCATCAATATGTTTTTTATCTTTTAACCTGCTAGATCTCCATGGCAACTGATGCTAACCTGCCCCGGAGCAGATTCTGTTCAGAGTTTGGGATTTAAATCGCCTGGAAGAATTGAAATGCCTTTAACCAGTTCTTTTCCCGATGCTTAGGATTCAGATTCTTAGCTGAGGTTTTATCTGCAAACCTGTTGATCTGTACGTTACTAATATCTCTGAGTGTGTGTGTGTGTGTGTGTGTCTAAAATCTCTGAAGCATAGTTATAAAACAGGTGTCTGGTGGCTGTTCGGTTTAGCTAGCTCGCTTTTTGTGATTATGGTCAAGTCCTTGTCATCTTAATTTTGCACAAGTTTCAAGTCATTTTTGACTTTTTTGAGTCATTTTGGGCAGATTTTGAGTCATTTTAAAAAAAAAATTGGTCATTTTGAAACAATTTTGAGACATTTTGGACAAATATTGAACCATTTTGCACAAGTCTTGAGTCATCCTGAACAGTTTTGAGTCTATTGGGACAAATTCTGAGTCATTTATTTGAGTCATTTTTGAGACATTTTGAACAATAGTGAGTGACGTTTGTTGTAATTTGATGAGTAATTTTACAAGTTGTTGTCATTTTGGACAAATTTGAAAAAATGTGCGTGGCAGCTGACTGGTTTAGCTCCATGAGGCTAATGCTAAACATAAACAAAGAAATGTGATCCAGCAGAAAGTATGTTCTCTTCAAAATACATTTAAGATCCAGTTTAGCTGTTCAGGAAGGTTCTTCTGTTGAGGCAGCAGTTTCCAGTAACCGAGTGGTTTGAGGGAGCTAAAAATAATCCTGATCATGTATTGATCCTCTGATCAGGTTTGTCCACTCAGCTGGTCGCAGCTCTGAACTCAGCTTCTGGATCATGAAGGATGATGAAGTGTTTGCAGGTGAGACTGTGATGAAGGTTGGAGGATAAAGTTTGACAGCTGCTGTGACCATCCTGCAGTGTCTGATGTAATTCTAGTCTGTGACACGTTGAGATGAGCTCATCACTCAGACACACAAACACTGAACACACTGCTTTTGTTGATCTTCTCCACACTCTGGATTCTTTTTTTCACTGAATCTTATTTTGTCTGATTATCTAAATAAACACACAACAGATGAGCTGATAAAGAAAATGTGAAGTTAGCTGCAGGTTGATTTGCAGCCTTTAAGGAAAGTTGTTTTGCTTCTCACTCAGTTCTTCTGTAAGTCTAGTTTGTCTCGGTGTTTTCTGTCTCTTCGTGTGTCTCAGACTGACGGCATGATGCTGCTGTCTGAATCTAAATATTGATCTTTAAAGATCTGACTGCAGGATAGAGACGATCAGACTCACCTGAACTGTCCACTATCTGCAGTCAGATGCTGCTGTCTGTGTCATATTAATACTTCTCTATTAGTGTTTCTACTCATGAAACAATCTTTGCAATACCACTGATATGTGCAATATTGTTATTTCCACATCCAAAGGAATTCAGACTATGTGAACTAGGATTCATGTGTGTTTTTGGTTATTTTTTATTTTTCTACAGACATTTCTGTAGAAAAATAGATTCTTGCACTATAATCCCCTTTACTGCTGTAACACTGCAAATGTCCCCACTGTGGGATTGATAAAGGCTCATCAAATCACATCGTATCGAGCACTGCTTCATCCTAACCTGTGTAAATGAGTTTTATATGGAGTCTCAGTGATGAAACAGAACCAGGTGCAGCTGCAGGTTCAGAGATTAGTTCTTTGCTCGGTGACTCTTCAGGGAAAAAATGACTCTGACAGAGACAAAGCCTGGAAAATCCTCTGAAACTGTGATTGTCATCGACTGGTGACTTTTTACAAGATCTGTGTGTGTGTGTGTGTGTGTGTGTGTGTGTGTGTGTGTGTGTGTGTGTGTGTGTGTGATGCAGCAGACAGTGTGTGGGATTGTTTGCTAACAGGACTCTGCTGAAACTGACATCAGGGTCTGAAATATGAGACATCTGGTGTGTGTGTGTGTGTGTGTGTGTGTGTGTGTGTTTCATGGTGATTTCAGGTGTGATTCAGTGTTTGTGTGTGACGTGTGTGTGTCACTTCCTTCTAAACAGTCATTGTTTGTGGGTGTGTGGTGGCTGTAAATACACACTAACTCTTTATGTTTGTGTGACTATTTTTGTGTAAGTTTGAGTGTGTGTGTGTAGGTGTGTCTTTTATACTCAGCACACACAATAAACAGTTGTGTGTTGAAGGTTGGTTTAAAGTTTAGGTTATTTCCATCTTCAGTCATTGGGATCTCAAAAAGCATTGAAGCCTTCATGACAAGCAGAAGCTCTGATGGTTTCTGATGTGTTTTATATTCTTGGTCTCATAATCTGTATATTATTTGGTAATTTTAATAACAATACTGACAATGAACTAATTTTCTTTGGGACATCTGAAGACGTCATTTTGCACTTTTCTGCGACATTCAGTTGCCTGAAAATTTATAGCATAAAATACAAATAATTAAAAAGATATTTGTGAAATTTTAGCTTGATACATTCAGTATTTTCCAAGATCCGTTGTTTAAAAACGTGCCTGTGTTTTCTCATGCTGAAATTAGAGGCTGTTTAAACAACAATATCTCAGGAACTATTAAAGATAAAAACCTGAAGCTTTTCACTGTTATTTCTCACAATCTGTAATATCGGACAAGTAGATCAAATAGTTTCTGATTATGGGTGAGTTGAAATATGAGGAAAAGTTGAAGCTGTCATTTAAATTCCCATGTTTGAGCTCACATTAACATAATACTGATAATCCAGACGTCAACTAGTGATATTGTCTCAACCAGTTGTACCTGCATGGCACAATAATAGAAAACAAAACATATAGAATAGTTTTAATTTGAAATACTTGATCACAGTAACAACAAAAAGTAACTCAATGAGAATGTTTGACAGATTGTACCACAAAATCAAAAGTATTGATAGATAGTCTGATCCAAAGTTTCAAAAGTGGGTTTATAGGCAGTTTTTAAACAAATGATCTCAGAATGTATTTTAAATATGCATCTAAAACTTCAGGTTTCATGCTATAATTGTTTTAGGTAAATCAGAGATGGTAGTGCAGAAATAATTCTAAAAGATTTAAGATTGAAATGAACTTCTTCCTGTGTGTGTGTGTGTGTGTGTGTGTGTCTGTGTGTGTATGTGTGTGTGTGCGTGTGCGTTTGTGTGAGTGTAAAACTTGCCATTCATCCCACTTCCTCGTATGACTCACCTTGTGACATCACACCATGACATCACCGTCTGTGTGACGCCTGATTGGTCAAAAGGCTCCACGGCTTCAGTCTCAGTCGGTTTTCTGGACTTTAACTCTCAGTAGATCCAACTTCTCTCTTCACACTCAGAGTGTTTTCTGTTGTTTGTTTGTTTGTATGTGGATCAGTTTTAAGCTGTAAACATGTTTGCCTGCATCTGCTGAGGTAAGACCTACCTGCTGCCAACACTTTGAGTTATTTAAAATGAAAACTAAAAGCTATTTTGGAGCTTGAATGTGTGAGATTCTGTTAATTACCAGCCGACTGTGCTGCCTATTTGTGCTGCTATTTCGTTGTTATATTTAAGGTCCGTCTGCATGTACAGCCTCTCAATCAGACTTTTATTCTGTACACTTATAAACTGAAGGCACAGCAGTTTTAAAACCTGCTTTACATGAAAAAAAAGAAACTACTAAGATGAGATATGAAGGTAAATCAAGACAGTGTAGAATAAATGTGAACCTAAGCCGAGGGAGTTGATGTTTCTGCTTGTTTCCCTGCTTTTTGTTCTTCTGCTCTACTTATACTTTTTATATAGTGTTTTAGGTCTTATTTTATTTTGTAAATTGCTTCTAAAATAGCAGAAAATGACTGACTTTATCGTCCAGTCCAGCTCATTTATCTGCTGCTGACTGTAGCTGCGGCATGGAGCCAAACTCTGCTGAAGCCGATAATAAATCTGTGACTGAAGTGTTGAAAGGGATTCACTGCAGCTTTCTGCATGTTGATTATTTCTGTGCTCATTATGCATTATGTAATGGGGTTTCTGCACATTTATCTGTTGGCTCTAAGTTTTCGCCGTCTGTAGTGGTGAGAAATGTGCCTGATGCAGCAGCTGATGAACCTCGGCTCAGTGTGAAGCTGTTTGCTCCACTGATGCTGCAAAGTGTTTGGGTTTAGTGAGGAAAAGTTCCATCTGTGGAGACGCAAACAGACAAAGTTCAGTTAGTAAACTGGTGACGTGGCTGATTAATGGTGTAATAGATGAGTTTCCTTGGTGATATTCTCTGGTGCTTCATTTTGTGCAGGTTTTGAAGATCAGTTTGTTTAAAACATCTGGATAATGTTTTCTGCTGCTCTTTAGGAGCTTTTCATCCTGATGGTCGTATCAGATTATCTCTTGGTTTAGTTAAATCTGATGAAATCTGCTGCTGATGTTGTGCTGCATTATGGGATGTTGTGTTTATGAGCAGATTAACAGTCTCTGAAATTAACTTTTTAACTCACCGGCCAAAGGAACTGGTGCTGGAACTTTTTCTGTCATATATACATTCATTAAAGTCCTTTTCATTGAGATAAGAAGGAGACAAGAAGATGTTCTGCTGAACATAAAGTTAAAGAAGAAGCCAAAAACTAGCAAAACTTGAAACTAAATTATCAACAGATAATCCACCTAAGAATGAATTCAGCTCAACAAGTCTCTGACCTGCAGTCCTACTGAATGGATCTCTATTAAATGCACTTAAAGATCAAACATAAGCAAGTCTGAAGATTTTTAAACCCATTAGATGCTTAATAACTTTAATCAACTTAAACTTCCTTATTATGAGTGTTACAGAATTTTATGGAAAAAGTTTTTGCTGCTTTAAAACCAGTAACTCAGTTTTAAATAGTAAGAATCTTCCATTAATTTCAGATCATATATGAGTTTTTACACCTATCTTTAGATCTTTAATATTGAAAAGGTACGTTCCCCTATCAAAGTAATGGTTATATCTTTGGAAAAATGCAGAATTGCTGTTAATAAACAAATAATTACAATAATGAACCTTTAATGTTTAGATCATAGTAAGTCTAATATGAGTTTTTACATGTTTCATAAAAAATGTATTTCTTTTGTCAGGTTTTGCTTGGAAAACAAAATTACATAACCTGAGAATAAATATGGGTCCTGATAAAAAAAAAAATAGATGTAACTGCGAAAAATGACATTGAAATGAAAATACCAAATGAAAAGTAAAATAAGTAAACTGAAATATGACTAGAATAGAAAAACTAAGAAGTAATAGGGGCAGTGATGCTGAGGTAGTAAAGTAATATCACACAATATAAAGAAATGTTATGCATGGAATCGAAATATTGCACATAAGAAATGAAGCATTGCACATTACATTAACATGTACTAAACTGATGCTGATTTGTCTAATTATATAAATATTTTCAGAAATGCAGAAAAAATCCTCAAAATAAAAATGATAAAAGATGTAAAGTCCCTTTAATAAGTATAAGGCAGTGGAGCAGGGGACTTTAGAAATACAAACACAAGTTAGAAACACTGACTTGGTACTTGTGTTAAAAAATATATGTCAGGACTTCCTTATTTCTGTGTGCGTGTGTGTGTTGGTTTATTCAAGTCTGTCCTCTGAAGTTTATCAGCAGGTTAAACTGTGATTCAGAGCATTTTAGTACTTTAGTGTGAAGGCGTCGTCACAAAACTGGTCATTAAATGTTCCTCTGAGCTGTGTGTAGCTGAAGTACCTGCACCACACACACACACACACACACACACACACACACACACACACACCATGGTTTAGTCATCATCGTGTTTGTAGATCAAACAAACCACTCAGTGAGCAAATGGAAACTTTCTTTCTTTCTTTTTGCTGTTTTTGGACTTTTAGTCTCTCAGTTCAAGTCAAGGGTTCATTTACAGGCAATGAAATACTGTAACGTTAAAATACACAGTAGACATAATGTCAGTTTACAAAGAAACACTGTAAAAGAACAATTCCTAAAACCCAGATTCTTGATGTGGATGTTATTTACAGTTTTGCCTGTTTTTTTTTTTACAGGAAACAGGTTTTTTTCCTCTCTTTTGACTAGATATCTGTAATTTAGCAAAACTGGGGGAATCTGTAAAATAACAGTTAAAAGTGATTTACCATTATCATCGTAGTTCTTCTTCATTTTTACAGTGCACATTCAGCTCTACATGTTTTCCTGTAGATAAACAAACAAAGATCAAGTGTCTTTCATGTTATTACCTCATTCTCTTCATTGCTGACAGAACTAACAATAATTCCACAATAACTGCTGTATCACTACTGTTCATTAATCTTTATGTATTTTTTAACTTTCTTTCACATGACGGCATGATAAGGCTCTACAAAAACACAAATAAATTGAAGGCACAGCAAATTTATTTGTGTTGTTCTTTTCAGTATAAATGCAATTTTAGTTATTATCTTCAGACTTTATAAAGTTTTGTCTCATCTTGTCTGAACTTTATTTAACTTAACCTAGGTTAGCTTAACTGAGCTTTATTAAGTTAAAATGATTTTGCTTTCTACTCTGTTTTTGTTAGCGTCAATTAAAAGTTGTTAGTTTTCACTGTTAGTGATCAAAATAAATGACTTACAAACTGATCAATACCAGCAGCTCTATGAGGATTTTTTAGGTAATAATTATTTCACCTGCTGTGGTCTGAATGCTCGCCTGTGATTGGTTGTTTTTCTCACCTTCCTGCTCTGTGATTGGTTGTTTCCCTGCAGGAGCGGCCAGCTGCAGCCTATCTGAAGATGTCTGATAATGGGGAGGTCGAGGACAAACCTCCAGCTCCGCCCATGAGGAACACCAGCACCATGATTGGCTCCTCCAACAAAGACCCCGCCCCCCTGAACCATGGCTCCAAGCCCCTCCCACCGAACCCAGAGGACAAGAAGAAGAAGGACCGATCGATCCGGTTCATCCTGACTGGAGGAGGAGACAAGAGTGAGTAGTAACACCAGACTAGAGGAGGGTTTAAGTTTAAGAAGAAACATCTATAAATGCAAGTGTGATAATAAAGAAGTAAAGTTTCTTTCAGATATTATCTAAAGTTTTTATATTTTCTGTGTTGTAATGAGAAAAACAGGCGTCTAATTCTGAGCTTCTCAAACTGAACATTAACCACTCCAAAAAATGAACAATAAGATCACAGCCATCTTTTTTGAATAACTTTTGTTTATTTTACTTAATTGTTGGCAGGCCAGGGCATGGTACTTACACTATAAAACATCTGTAAAAACGAATGTAACTCTGGAGTGTCGAAAGAAAAAGACTATAAAAAATTTAAAATTTACAAAAACAGTGAAATAGCAGAAAATATTTGGAAAGTATTCATATTTTTAGCTTTATTTTTATGGTTCCACATTGTAAAGCAGTTAATTACTCTTAAGAAATACAAAAGATGCTTTTTTTTTTTTAAATTTAACTAGATAAAGGTAAAGGTCATTAACCATTTTTCATAATAAATAATTTTTCTTTCAAATAACAGCAAAAAATAATGATATTTTAGCTGATTTAAATACAGTAAAAGCAGTGTAACTTCACATTAATTCACTATAAAATTATCAAATTACTATTTGTAAAAATACTTATTTTTGATGTGGACGTTATTTACAGTTTTTCTATAGTTACCACGTAAATTAACAGTTATTATCTATGATTTCACAAAAGAAGGAAAATCTGTATAATAACAGTGAATAGTTCAAAAAATGACAGCTAACATTAACTCATTAAATATTATTTTTTACAGTATAGCTTTGTTTCTGTACAAATTTAACTTTAACTCAACAGGCAGAAGGCTGCAGTCTCCTCACTGCTGCACACAGATGTGATGTTCAGTGAAGCTAAAGCTTAAAGTGGTTCTTTAATCCTTTATGTGTGTCCAGATTATTTACTAATCCTGTTTCACTTTGTCGTATTTTACTTTCAAAGATACACACACCTGTCCACTTAAGCTAAGCATGAAAATGAGCTAAACAGGTGACTCCAAAACGGCTCCACATCACTTCCTGGTCATCTTGAACCACATTTCATCATCATTTAGTTTTACATGTTTTGGTTTATCTGGTTACTTTCGGGCTAATTCAGCAGGACAGAATACAATAACTAACCTCTTGTCCTGCTCACATCACACTGCATATTTGCTTTTTGTTCTGTCACTGCCAAGCTGTTAAAAGATTTATTTCTAGTAGACTGGTCACAACACGTAGCCTTCAGAACCATGGATGTTGCTCTTCTGAACCATATTATTCTTCTGAATTGAGAGGAAACTCTAAATTTCACTTTATCATCTCTGCAAGAAAAAGGTTTTAACAGCATCATCCAGTTGCAGCCGTTCGTTCTTTACGCCCTGATAGTGTCCATCTTCTCTCCAGGTTTTATAATAACCACATCAGTGGCCGTGAAAATGTCCAAGAAATCATGTTTTCATTATCAGTCACGACTCAATCAATTCTCATTTAACAGATATGAAACCTCCTCAGAGCAGTTTGGTGCAGATTAACATCCGTCTGACCTTATTGTGTCACAGCTGCAGCAGAAATCAGCTCACTGCTGAAAATTTAAGGAGCTGCTGTTCATCAGATATTACAGGATGCAGAAACCTTTGTTCTGGGAAGCCAACCGTCATGCAGAGGAAGCCTCAGTGGTTAGCAGGAGTATAATTATATAGTATTTAGTTGTAAACACGCCTCTACAGCAGCCCTGCCCTTAAACGTGTCCTGCTTTATTTATATATTATCCTCCAATTTACTCTAAATAGGACCATAATTTACTAAATGAACACCATGATGGACTGAAGGATACTTAAATCTAGCAACTGAGACCATAAACTCATTTGGAAAATGTTTACTGAGGCATTTTCTCATAAACTTCTATTAGTGATGTTGATGAATAAATGTTATTTTCCATTAATAATTTAACCAATAAAAATGTTTCCACCAATAGGGCAGAAGATGAAGGACATTCATCAGAAAATGTAGATTAGCTGTAGAACCTGTTTGTTCCACCAGGTGGAGCCTCTTGCTGTTTAATACTGTGACAACCAAAGAAGGCAAGCAGAGAGCATTATGGGAGTTTAATGGGCACCATGACAAAGACTTCTGTAGCTGTTAATGACCTCCAGTCATAGTTACACTGGGTCAGTGTTTCTATTCCTATTGATGAACAGAAACTAGCTAATCTTATGGTGAATGATACGTAACCTTGATTTAAAAAAGGCTCCACAGCTTATGGAAAAATGTTAATAGTGCATCTTTGATGTTATATATTAATTGATTATGGGTTGATAATGAGGCCGACTACTGGTTAAAAATCATGTTTAAATACTTTCATATAAGCTGAATTCTTTTTGGAACCAGAGTAGGCGCCACCTGTTGGTTATTAGAAAGAAGGCACTAACACTATCTCAGGAACTATTAATGATTAAAACCTGAAATCTTCACTGTTATTTCTCATCATGTCATTGATTCAGAATCTGCAATATTGGACAAGTACATTAAATTTGGACCAGACTTTCTGCCAGTACTTTTGTTGTTGTGGTTCAACTTGTCAAACCAGCTCAATCAGTTATGAAAGATCAACGAAAGTAACTTTTTTGTCATTTTTGTGACCACATGTTTCACATTAAAAGTATTCTATATGTTTAGTTTTGTGTCATTGTGGCATGCAGCTACATGTGGTTCATAAAATATCACAAGTTGATTTCTGCATTATCAGGTTTTTTTTAATATGAGCTCAAACATGGCACTTTTCGTGGCAGCTTTAATTGTTGTTCATATTTCAGCTGACTCATAATCAGACATTATTTGATCTACTTGTCCAATATTACAGATTCTGTATCAATGTCAGGATGAGAGATGACAGTGAAGATTTCAAGTTTTTATCTCTAATTATTCCTGAGATGTTGTCGTTCAAACAGCCTCAAATTTCAATGTGAGAAAAAAACTTGTTGAAGTTCAATTTTTAAAACACTTTATCCCAGAAAGTTTTTGATATACCAATGAAAAATATCACAGATGTGTCTATAAATATCTATATCTTATGTTAGAAAAGTCTTCAGGCAAATCAGAGATGGCCAAGCAGAAACTGTTACTGCAAATTTGATGATTTGAGACTCCACTGCAGCCATTTTTCCATTCATAAACATTTATTCTAAAGCTAAATGAATTCTTGGATACTTAATGCCATATGTAGGTAATTATTAAGTTATTAAGTTCATAATAAGGTTCATTTATACGTTTGAGTTTCCAGAAAACACCTGAGATTCACCCAGTTTATCTGTTTTTTCAGCCTATAAGAAGAAGGAGCGTCCAGAGATTTCTCTCCCGTCTGACTTTGAACACACCATCCATGTCGGCTTCGATGCTGTTACCGGAGAGTTTACTGTAAGTTTTGTGTGTCTGTTGTGTTCCACTGTGTGTAATAACACTGCTGTATTCACAAATACCAGCTTCTGTGTGTGTCTGTGTCGTGTATTTGTGCGTCTGGTGCGTCTGCTTCACTCTTTAATTGCTCACTGAAGGACTCGTGTTCATTGTTGCGTGCAAGTGTGTGTTTGATACACACTCAGAGAGACACACACTCTTGGCAAATGAAGCTTTTTAAATAATCACATTAGACAAAGACGCCTTGTTTCGCTGACTCACTTGATCCGCCTGACCGAGCTGCTTTAGCTGTGAGTTAAACCGTGTGCTGATTCTGTTTCTGTAATCTGGGACACAGTTCCTGCTTCAAACTTTGAAACACAAACATCTACACAAAGATAAACATAGTCAACACAACCTAAATATGAAACAGTGAGTAAAGAGCCTCCGAGCAGCGTGTGAGTGTATGAAGCTGATGGATGGATGAAGGAAAGATCAGACCTGAGCAGGAAGTGCAGGGATGAAGTGATGAAGTGACCCTGACAGACTGAGCTGGAAAACAAGGAGATGTGACCCACTTCTGAGTCTGAAGCACAAATATGAGCAGACGGGCTGTTAGGACCCTTTAGGAAGTGAATGTGTGGAGTCTGTGTGTGTTCTCCAAAAGTTACTGGACTTTACGTCATAAAAAGATGTAGTTTTACCTCATAGATGAGTTAAAAACAGACCACACATGTAGAAATAAATGAATAACATGCTGATAAATGGAACTGTGTGTGTGTGTTTGTGTACTTGTAGGGGATGCCGGAGCAGTGGGCTCGACTCCTGCAGACGTCCAACATCACCAAACTGGAGCAGAAGAAGAATCCTCAGGCCGTCCTCGATGTTTTAAAGTTCTACGACTCGAAAGAAACGACAAACAGCCAGAAATACATGAGCTTCACAGGTACACACACTTCACACAACATTACATAGACTTCTATTTATTTCATGAAGATTCACCCTAAACCCTGAACATAACTGCCTCTGAATGCAACTAACCTTCATACTAAAGTGTAATATTTACATCATGGAAAACACTAAAAGGGAGCCATAAATCCCAATTTTAAACTTGAATTTTGAAATTTTGCATTAGAAACTGATAATAAAGACTGTATAATAAAAAAAACGTCACAAATTTCACAATTAAAGCTTGATACGCTCACTTGAGTTGTTTTTTCAAAAACATTTTCTAAAGAGAGTTAATGTGCTTCATTGGAAAATCGAAAAACCTTTTCTGAATTTCTGATGTAGCGAACTTTTATTTAACAGACTGATCAACTGTTTCTTTACCTCATGAAACATGTTTGACAACAGCTCATGTCAAAGAATAATTATAACTTTATCCAACTGAAAATAAATCCTAAAGACTCTTCTCCATTTTTCCTCTGTAGATGCACAAAGTTTTGTTTGTTTCTTCTTATTATTCTTCAATTTTTTTTAGTGGTTGGCAAACGACTGTTTTTATTTATGGCTTCTTCTACTATATTTATTGCAGCCATAAAAGCAAAGTGTAGCTTGTAGTGCCCCCTTCTGAGAACTTTCCTCAGCCTAGTTTATTTACTCCAAAGAAGTCAATGGAAGTGAGTCTCATTCCCGTTTTGTTTTTCTACAGTTCAAAAATTTGTTGTAAAATCACCAGACAGTTCTTTGTGCTCAGATTTGTGTCTCTGCGACATCAGTGATAAACACGCACTCTTTTCTGTATTTTATTTCTCATTTTGTGTTTTTTTTACTGCAGATAAAAATGCGGATGCCTACAGCTCCTCCACCACAACGGTAAGACGCAGCCACATACAGACTCTGTTATGAAGTTTTCATTGTTTTATTCAGTTTATATGCCTGTCGTTCATATAAGAAATTAAATAAAAAATAATGACCAAAAAAAAATGCGATTTTGGAAGCTGCTGTTGTCATATCTTTGGAGAGAATGAGCTGTTTATGTTTTCCCCTTTAGTCTCTTAACCTTGTGTATTCCTCATATTAGCAGATTTCTTAGTGGGACTTTCTGAGATTTTCCTGTTTTTAGACTTTATGCTAAGCTAAGCTAACTGCTAACTAGCAGCTTCAAATTCACCTTTCATTTATGAAGGTTTTATCATAGAATGTGATCAGTTCTATTCCTATTATCATTTCTACTTGTTGGTTTAGGACTGAAACAAATCTTGGAGTGACTTTATTACTAAAAATGATCAAAGCAAATACATTTAGGTTCTGAGCTTTTGGCACTGATTGCAAAATGTAGAAAATTTACTGCCTGGTTGGCTCAGTGGGCCGAGATCAGACTCTCAGTCTGAGGTTGTGGGCGACTAGTTTGTATTTCTGAGCAGCATCAGACTTTATAATTTGCTCCCTCACTCATTTCAGGAAAGATCTGCACAGTGTTGTTGTTGTAAAACCAAACTAGCACCTTCTTCAACATTGACCTGAGAGCATCCAGTCCACAGTTTACTTAGTAAAAAATAAGTTAATAAATAATCTAATAAGACATAAATGGTGAACTTACACCTTAATATTGAAAAAAACACTATTCTCATTTATGTATTAATATTCAAATGTGTTTTTGTGATGTCTTAGGTGTTGTAATGTAAAAGCACACAGGAGGTTATTTGATGAATCAGTTCATTTCCAAGATAGAACCAACATTATTTCCAGACAACAGACATGATGTGACCCAATCACAGATTTAAACTCACTGATTCTAACTGAAATAAACAAGAACGGTTTGTTTTTGTCACAGTTCAAGTGTTTTCTGAAAGAGTCCTTCCAACCTATTGATGTGAAGGTGACAATAAAGTGAAGGAGGATGATGATGATGATGCCACTCTTCTTCCTCCTCTTCCTCTCTGCATTGTGAATCAGCATATTTTCCTCCTTTCACCGTTTCTACGTCTCTGCAGTTTGGCCTCCAGCCGAGCTTGAGACCGTCAGAGAGAAGGAGAGGAAGAAGAATAGAGGGATGCATTATGGGTAGTTTTGGCATCAGAGAGCAGACATGATGAGAGATTTCACACAATAACAGAGATGATGGTGAGAAAAGAGAAAGACGTGTAGACAGAAAGAAGGACAAACAGACGGATGGAGGTTAAATTCAGTTAAGAAGAGTTGAAATCATGCAGCACAACTTTATTTGCACGATGAGGTGATGAAGCTGTAACAGGAAGTGATGATGAGTCTGATGTCCCTGATGATGTCACTGAGGCACCACCTCCTCTCCCCCCCGACATCATGCAGAGCTCCAAAGCCGTGTCGGAGACACCCGCCATAGCAACCGTATCCGAGGACGAGGATGAAGACGAGGCGGAGCCGCCACCAGTGATCGCCCCCCGACCAGAGCACACCAAATCAGTAAGAACACACTCAGAGTTTTCCTTCTGTACTTGTAAGAAACTCTTTTAATATGATGGATTCTTTAAACCTAAAAACCCTCTGCAAGGTTTTTAAAACTAACATTTGTCCTCACAAAGATGTCAAAACAAGCCGACACACTCCTGCTGCCATCAGTTCAAACACTTTGTCCTGTCCTGAGGTTTTATTTCATTTTACAGCAAGGGCAAACTACATTTCTGGAAGAAAATAAAAGTTTACTGACTTGAAAATTATATTTTAACAATGCCGAATAAATACAAACTGGAAACAGCCTCAAAGTCCTACAGATGAATGTTTGTAAAAATGAAGTTTCCTGAGGATGAAACACTTAGTTTGAAAGAGGTTCAAGGAGGGACAGGGATGAGAGAAATAAAGTAGGTCCATGTACTTGTTTGTCTCATTAAAAAAACAAGTTATCACAATTTATGTGTATTGAATAAAAAAAGATCAGTGAGTGTGAAACTTATCTGAATGCAGCGTTTATTGTAAAAGCAGTTTAATCAACATTAATGTGCAGTTTGTGTTCCTAATTAAATGACAGCTACTAAAGACTTCTAATAAACACTAATATTAAGCCTGCAGCAGGTCACTGCCTGTTATAGAAGCAGCTGCTTTAGTTGGTAAATATTATTTAAATGCTTTTATTAAGTTGTTAATCAATTTGTGATTTTCAGTGGTTGATGCAGATATGTAGAGAGCAGCGTGCCCGATGTCTGATGTACAATGTCAATATCATGTTGTAGGTTACACCTGATAAAATACAACAGTAACACCATATAGAATAGAATTTATTCACAATAATAAAACACACAACTGCTGAATTTAATTGACATTAATTGAACACTGTAATTGTCACTCTCTGCAGCACTTTTACTTTCATTTAAAAAATGTATCAATTAAATAAATATCTGTGAGTATTAAAAGAAAACACATATAAATGTAGGTTTTGATGTTATTTATAGCTTTCATCAGCAGATAGTAGCGTCCCCCACTACTGATCTGGTGAAATGTTGATATCTGATGTTGTGCTAAACTTATTGTGTCACTTCTCGGTGCCAACAGGACATCAGGCAAACAATACAAATAAACAGAAATATACACGAGCACTGTTCTAGACTGTACACATTCTGCTGTGTAGTAATTCAGATGTTGCAGAGATTGCAGTGAATGTGGAAAGTAACAGTATTGCACAGAATTATTCCATAATACTGTTACTGCACACACTCTTATGTAGGTGGGACAAATGGTATTATACAGAGACTCGTAAAATGTACAAAATATACTAAACATACAACCCTCTAACAACCCTCAATTTCTTGGCACAGTGGTAAATTTAAAATTGCAGCATACGCTCGCTATGCAATTAAGAAATATGAATCAATTAAAAGTTGAACTGAAGCGTGCGTGAAAGTTTCTTGCCAATTAGACTTGACGAATCCTTGCTGTGTTACTGCAGATGTGTCTATTAGATGTGTTTTATTTACCCGTACTGATTATGTCAAAACAGCATCTAATTGTCCTGATTAATTAGCTGACCGATCAATGACTACTTTCAAGTTGACAGCAGAGACGACAGGATGTTAAATTAACTCCTGTGTGAATATATGCAGAGAACCGTGTTGAGTTCAACATTAGAAATCAGGCAATGAAAGGCTTTTTTTTAAAATCATATTTAAACCCAGAGTTGATTAGAAAACATTGATCAGTCCCAGGTGATGTTCAGGTAGCAACTTCATTAACATTAATCTGTAAATGGACTCATCTCCTGCCTCCCTTCAGCTCTCTAATAAAACCACAGAGACTCCAGTGTCTGAGTCTGTCACACAGGATCTGAGGTTTATAATTAGAAACAGTTTTATAAAGGAGCTCTGTGTTCTCTGAGGTCAGATCAGGAGCAAAACACTTTATCAGTGTGAGAACAGAGTTCAGAAAACATCACATCTCATTCTCTTCATCCAGTTTTCTTCATCGTCCAATACACTCACACACTTATCAGTTTATTAAATACACAGTAAAAGTATTTCAGTCTCAGTCGTCCTTTAGTTGAAGTTGAGTTTTTGTTGTTGAGCTGTTGATTAAACTGTTGATCTGTGTTTCTGTTATTTTATCCACCATTTATATCAGTGAAGGAAGATTAAATAACAAAAACACTCAAAAAAACTAAACAAAGAGTACTGCAGCATTAAATTCATATGGAAAAAACATTTAAGCTCAAGACTTGTGTAAACAAACGCCCATCAATAAATAGTATAATAGATGATTAAAATAAAGTATGATCCAGTATTTCATATTAAAGTGTTCTATAAATGTAATTTTGTGTTATTGTGACATGCAGCTACATGTGGTTCAGAAAATATCACCAGTTCACTTCTGGATTATCAGGTTTTTTGTTAATTCCTGCTCAAAGATGGACATTTTCATGACGGCTTCAATTTTTCTTCACATTTCAACTCACCCACAATCAGAGATTATTCGATCTACTTGTCCGATATTACAGATTCTGAATGAATGACATGAGGAGAAATGACAGTGAAAGTTTCAGGTTTTCATCTTTAATAGTTTCTGAGATGTTGTTGTTCAAACAGCCTCAAATTTCAATGTGACAATAAACAGGTACTGAAGAAACAAAGCTCAAAATTCACAAATGTCTTTATAAATAGTCATATTTTATGATTTAAAAATTCAGGCAAATGAGAGAGGGCCAAGCAGAAATTGATCTGAAAAGATGATTGAAGAGATGATTTATTTTTTTCTTCATATTTGTCAACTAAATGTGAGGGAAGAGTGAAAAATGACACCTTTAAATGTCCAAAACATAATAAGTTTGCTATCAGTATAGGATCAGTTTAGTGTTTTTACTTGAAAACTAACTCAATTTATAGATTATGCAACCAATAATCATGTCTTGAACAACCAGTCTTTTAATTAACTAATTATTCCAGCTCTATAGAGGAAGTAAAACACACTAAAAACAACGAGAGCCTTCCCTGTCATCACCGTTACACTGTTACCTTTCATAATAAACTGTCTCCATATGAAACTCTCTCTGCTGCTCTCATCCCTCCACTGCTTCCTTTATTTCTGTCTTTTCTTCCCTCTCACATTGTTGCTGCTCTGCCAGACAGGTTGGCGGTCGACAGGCTGCTTCATGGCGCCGCCGCCGTTACCACGGTGACGAGTTCACAGCACCTGATTCCCACACAAATAAACTCAAGACTCTGTTGTGTTCAGTCTTTTCATTAGTTTTACTTTAGTTACGGTTACACACTTGTTTATTACCTACAACCTCAGTTTGTTCAGCCTAAACTACAAACAGATTCTGCTTATTCAAGTGTTTACTTCAAATATGTTTTCATACTGACAGAAATTAAAGACCCCATGTGGTTGATTTTTATTGTGTTTTGTGTTTGAAAGTGTAAAATAAGACGTTTGCAACTAGTTAACCTTTCAGCTTTACAAACCAGTAAGAATTCAGCCCAGGTGCTACATAACACAAAACTAACCAGTAGTCGTCCAGCTTGAACTGATACAGAGGGAGTTTTCTTCCTGAAGAAGGCGGGAACAGCAGCAGCTCTTTGGTTTTCAGCAGCCCTAAGGCCAGGAGTTTTACAGTCGTGGAGAAATTAAGCATCTTTGTAGTGTCTCAAGCCGAACAACTGAAAAACTGACTGTAGGGACTTTAGAGACTTGAATTAAATTGTTGAAAAGAGTCAGTTTGGCATCTTTAATGGACATTGTGGGCTTCTTCTTGATGTTTTAGTATTTAAAAACTGAAGTTCTAGATATAGATGGACAAAGAGTAACCTGGATAATGATGCTGTGATGTTTAAATGACTCAAAGGCCTTTGAAATTCTTAAATCAGCAGCAAATAATGAAGTCAAAGAAACAATATTGAAGAAATAAAGATCAATAGCTAAGGTAAAATGAATAATAGATAATAATATTTATTTAAAAAGCCACATCAATGCTAAATAATGTGAAATGTGCTTCTTAATTTTATTCAGCACATATTTTTATTTGTGCAACAGAGTTTGACAACAGACCTGTGTATTATGAAGTCAGAATGTGTGTTTTACATGAAACATCTCCATAAAATTGAGAAATATTCCAGAAAAGCTTTGAAAGAAAACTAAAATGAATTATCAAATTGATCATTTCTCTTATTTGCACATTATTATCTGAGATAATAATTATTATCATTGTCTTTGTTAGCTTGGATTTATTCTGCAGGTTGTACTAATTGTTTTTGCACTAATCCTACAACATACACAGCACCGTGGAGCTGCCTTGTAGGAATCTTGTGTGGTTATACACATGACACCATCATTAAAACTTCTACGTATTTTAGATTTATTTTGTTGCAGACTTTAGAAAATCTTGACTTAATACAGTTTAATCGTTATTTTTCAGATCTACACTCGCTCAGTGATCGAGCCCCTCCCTCCTCCTCCCACCAAAGATGCAGCCACCTCCCCCATCGCCGTGCCGACCACTGCTGCTGCAGCTGCCGTCAGTCCCGCCCCCCCAGCAGACGGAGCGCCCAGCAGCCCGCCCAGTGCAAGCCCCGCCCCCGGCCCCTCTCTGCCCCGCCCACAGGACAAATCCAGGAAGAAGAAGATGTCGGACGAGGAGATTCTGGAGAAACTACGTGAGTCTCATCTATACAGTCAAAGTGAACGTCATAAACTCTGACTTGTTTTCATGTAATTTATTTGCAGCTCTAATGTGACTTTAAATTAATTAATTAATTAAATAAGTCAACACGTCTTCATAAATAAGCATATTTTATGTTATAAATTTTCAGGTAAGTTAGAGATGGTTGAGCAGAAATTGTTAATGAATTGAGATGTAAAGACCCTGCAGACAGTTTCTTTATTAAGCAGTGATAAGACACCCCGCAGACCTTTATGAGCCATGAAACCTTTATTATGATCTTAAAATAGAAGCCTGGAGTAGTGAAGTACAGTAAAACATGGATGTGATGTGATGATAAAATGTTCTTGTTATTTGCTGACATCATCATCATCAACCTGCCTGCAGCTTAAAATAGACTCTGAGAAACTGTGAGTTCACATAAAGTGATGAAACAACCTGTCAAAACTGAAAAAAAAAAAATGAAATGAGGCTAAAATTAACTTGTGGAGACTCTGGCCTCGTTCTGCAGAAGGTAGAACAGAATCAGGATCCCTGAAACACAGCAGACGAGAGATGCAAAAGAGGATTCTTCATAGAGAAAATAAAAATCAAGATTAAATAGGATAATATACAACATGATTCTATAAATATTAAGGTGTGAATGTTCCTTTGTTAAAGAAAGGGAGGAGCTGTTGCAAAATGCCTCTGATCTTGACGCTGATGCAGAGATGAGTGATCAAAACCTTTCACAATAAAAGCTTTTACTGTAATCAGTGCAGCACTTTGGACATTGATTGAATTTCAGTCTCTCAGTGTTCAGTTTAACCTTAAACCAGGAAGAGTCAAAGCTTCTTATTTACATCATACACTGATGAACATGTGGTTTGTATAAGCAGGAAAATATATTAATGAGAGCAGCTTTATTATGAATTCAGCTGTCTTAGATATAATGGATGTGAGCACAGAGAGCAGGAGAGAAGCTGATAGATGTAAACACAATAACTCTATTAGTCCTTGTTTACTGGTTTAAATTAAAGTTTCCACCATCTAAATGTCCGTCAGTGTTACAGATTCTACAGAGATTAAAGCTAATGTTAGCCACATTAGCCGTGCATAATGCTAACTTGGTTTTTCTATCAAAACTACAACAGTAATTAATTGGGTTTCAGTTCCTCAGATGCTGGTGTTGCATGACACTTTTAAATTCAGACAGAATTCCGCACATTAAATGAAGTTATAACGACTCAAATCCTGTCCCTCCCTTCAAAATAGAAGCACATGTTTTATTGTAATAATCTGTGAATAAAAGCCTGTATATTTTCTGAACCATGCCGTCGCCCGTCCAGATGTGCTCAGGTCTCCCTCTGCTGGTAAGATCAGGATACTTCGTGTCTGTCTGATTGACAGGCCTGATAATATCCTCTGTCCCGCCCCCTCTGTCCAATCCTCACGTCTGATTGGTCGTCCTCTCTGTCCATCATCTCTGAGGTTTCAGAGTGACTTGGAGTTTTGTTATTGAATCTTCTTCCTGATGTGAACTGAGACAGAGATTCTCCTGTCTTCCTTTCTTTCTTTCTTTCTTTCTTTCTTTCTTTCTTTCTTTCTTTCTTTCTTTCTTTCTTTCTTTCTTTCTTTCTTCTGAGTTTCCACCTTTCTTGATTCCTTCAATCGTTCCTTCCTCACCTCATTTGATGTGTTTAACTGGGCATCGGAAGTTTTTTCATTTCTTTTTCCTTTTTTAAACTTAAATCTTTTTTAATTCCTTGCTCACCTTTTTCTTTCCATTCTCATCACTTCTTTTTTTCATGAAGCTTCTGTCTCAATTCTGTTTTACCGTCTCAACCTTGTTTTATATTCCTTTCTTACGTCTTTCATTCCTTATTTCTTCACTTCACTGCATTGTTTCTTTCAGTATTTTCTTCCCCTCCTTCTTTCTTTTCCCTTTTCCTTTTGTTTTTTTTAGACTTTCATCTTTTGTGGTTCCTTCTTTACACCTTTGTTCACTTCATTTTTGAAATAATTTATCTTATTCTTTCCTTTCTCTTCTCTTCCTTCCTTCCTTCCTTCCTTCCTGGCATTCTGTCTTTCTTTCTGCTTTTCTTTCTGTCTGTAATCACTCCAATTTTTGCCTTCAGTTTTTTTGGAGTTTCTGTTTTTAATTCCTTCCTTTCTTCTTTCCTCACTTCATTTTGTTGTCCTTCCTTCATGGCATCCTTTCTGTCTTTCCTTATTTTCTTCCTGTCTTTCCTCCATCCTTTCCTTCTCACCTCCTTTTTGTTTTTCTTCATTTTCTTCTTTTTATCCTTTCCTTCTTCCTTTCTTTCCCTTTTCTTTTGTTCTTTAACCCCTTCCTTCCTTCCTTCCTTCCTTCTTCACCTTGTTTTTCCTTACTTCCATTTATTACCTCTTTTCCTTCCTCCTGCCTTTATCTTATTTTTTGTTCATCCTTTAACATGTTCTTTCTTCCTTTCTCTTCCTCCCAGTCAGCATGCTGCATTGACCTGAGTGTGATGAACTTAGAGTAGAATCAGGATGAATAGAAACACTCCACACTCTTCTATTCATCCAGACTCAGTTCAGTGAAATGAACCTTCCAGCAGCATTGAAGGGCCTCATTTACTTTGTGCTGAAACGTCCTGATGTGATGCTGTTAGTTTAGATAACGTAGTAAATGACTTTCTGCTTCTTTCTGTCTCTTTTTAAACTCAGGGACGATCGTAAGTGTTGGAGATCCGAAGAAGAAATACACTCGTTTTGAGAAGATCGGACAGGGGTAAGAAACAAATCTGGTATTAAATATAAAGTCTTTGAGGCGTAAATCCAGTTTTCATGGCACAATGGACACAATTACACCGAATACACCTTTTAGTGGAGGTTCATTAAACATCAAAGCATCTGTATGTGAACCAAGATGAGTTTCTAAGGCACAAAAGCAGAAGCAGACTTTTGGAAAATGGCAACAAATGAACAGAAGAACCTAAAACTTTCCCTTACAAATCAGTTAATTTGTAAGAAGCCTGTTTGGTGTTTTATTCTGAAGGCTGTGCCACTAAACCTGCAGATATTAAAGAGTTTCCTCAAGAGAGTTTTAATCCATTTTTCATCCATCAGTGACCTGCTGTAAATGTCGGTGCTGTTTCCTTTCAGGGCGTCTGGAACAGTTTATACAGCGATCGACGTCGCTACAGGACAAGAGGTGAGTTCAACTAATCAGACTCAGGATTTGTTTTTTCTCCCTACATTTCTCTGTTCTGTTACAAAGAGACACTGTGCTTAATTTATTGATCCTATAGCAAAGGATATCTAATAATAATAATATAATAATAATAATACATTGCATTTATTGAGCACTTTTCAAAAACTCAGAGACGCTTTACAGGTTAAAAACCGACACAAATACAGATATACAAATCAAACAATCAAAAAGAAAACAGAAGAAATACAGTTGAAGGTGTAGTAGAAAACAAAATTTCATGGTAGAAGTATGTATATGTATATATATATATATATATATGCATATATATATATATATATATATATATATATATGCATATAGGGAACATCAGTCAAAATAGAAATAGAAATATACATAAAGACTGTTGATATTGTACAATTTTTTTCTATATCACATGTAGAAATTCAGATATTGCACAGATGGTAGATGGGAAAAAACAATATTTCTCATTTTACTTTTCTATATATAAGAAAATATTAGCATCCCAACATTTGGGAAAAATAACAAAATTACAGTTTATGCACTGTGATTTATGCATACATTGATTCCATGACTCTAAGACAGATTTATATTGGAACAATAAAGTTGGTCTTTTCCTAAAATGTTGGGGCAATTTAATCAGCAACTGTTGACAGACTTAAATCTGGAAAATGGTGAAATGACCAACAGACAGCTGTTGAATTCTGTAGCTAAACAGCCAAAAATCCCACAGAAAGATGGAGTGTTTCAGTGTTTTTGTAATTCTCAGCGTCCAGACAGTCAGGTCTGTGTTTCTTTTGCACAAATGTAAGAATTTGGGGATTTACTGAGTACAGAAACCAAAATAAAGCTCCCTTACAGTTATAGAGACACTTAGAGTAAAGAGGAGGCAGCTTAAATGTTTGCTGAAAGACCAGAATCTGCTTAAAGAAAATCATTTTACTCACAGTGCCAAAATAAGTTTAAATTAATTTCCCAGACTAATTCTAAAAAGGCTTGAAGTGCAGATTTCAGCAGAAATCAAACTGAAACTGAAGGTTGAAGAACCGAGAAAGGAGGATGTTTGAAGTTAAGGTCTTTAAATTCATCCAGCCTTTAATAAAGTGAAAGAGAAGACGAAGACTCAGCAGCTGCAGCTGATGTTGATTCAGTAACTGGATTTAAATCTGGTTTCATTGACTGAGACTTTCAGGTTCATTTTGAAGCAGCTCAACTCGTCTGTCACATTAATCCTGCTCAGTTCCTCTCTGAGGATTATTCTGTGTTCAGGGTTTAATGTCTGTCAGCTCCTAACAGCCTTTTACTGCCTTCGGATTTAGATATTTCTCCTCCTCAACACCTTTTCTGACTGACTGTCTGCTGCCGTTTTCCTTTTCATCATCTTAAATACCTTTTCACACTATAAATCTGTCTTTGTTTCATTATATTCTGTCTGTTTCCACTCAGGTTGCCATCAAACAGATGAACCTGCAGCAGCAGCCCAAGAAAGAACTGATCATCAATGAGATCCTGGTGATGAGGGAAAACAAGAACCCGAACATAGTCAACTACCTGGACAGGTGAGATAAGAACCTGAACATAGTCAACTACCTGGACAGGTGAGATAAGAACCTGAACATAGTCAACTACCTGGACAGGTGAGACACTCAGTCACACAGTACTGCAAACTGACAGTCAGGACAAAGAGAGAAAATGTGATCATTTCACTTCAATGTTGTGAATTTTTCCTCGCTTATCATTTCCAGTGACTTAAATGGTTTTGTATATTTCACTGGATTTATTCAGAGGTTTATATTTTTCAGTTTAGTTAATATTAGAGGAGAAAAATCACAAAAGCTCAAAAAATCATCAACTGCTCAAACAACCCAAACTATAATGACTGTTGTTGTTGTGACTCTGATGCCATCATCACATCAGTAACAACACTAGACTGATTTCTGTCTGCAGTATAGAAATGTTAAACATTCAGGACTCCTAGTCGCATCATAATTTACATGTGATTATCCATGTTTGGTAAATTATACAACAAAAGGAAACACAGAATGAAATAATGAGGATTTAAAGGAGATGGAGGATTATATGACAGATACACACTGTTCCTACTGTCCAGTTTGTTCTGACATCTAATAGTGTCCATCAGGTTGGAAGACTTTAAAATTATAAAAACAAAGGGGCGTCATCCTCCTGCTGCTAAAATTAATGGATTAATTGCTGATGTAGAACTTTTCTCTTTATGACTGTAACACCAGTGACTGTCTGACTGATGAGAATTTGGTGGAATAAGAGCACATTAGCCAACCAGTGACCTGGAGACAACAGACATTCATAATTAATACACTTATTTCTAACAACACTGTGACCTAAAAACTACTTTCACTGTTTTTATAACCATAGACATGCTGAGGTTTATGTACATGTTTGCATGTCAGCAGTGATGTTATTCTTCTACTGTTTTTAATATCATCCTATTTTAACGTTGCATTCGAGTGCTGCAGGGATTCACTGTTTCAGAGGACAGTCTACAGTCAGCAGATAAAAGCTTCCTGCAGCTTTAAAACTTGAGGATTATATTTAGTTTTGGCAGCTTCACACCCAGCTGAGATCCTTCTGTTTACAATATTCAGTCCAGAATCTCTCAGAATCTTCTGTGAATTGAGCTCAATGTGGCCAATTTGATGTTTATTTTTATTAACCTCGGGCCTTTAGATGATCTGTGTTCATAGTTTTATTGTGTCTCAGTTCTTTTCTAAACCCAGAACCAGTTAAAAGTGTGAATCAACCCGCAGAGCAGCTCAGATGTTTGCAGATCTCTGAGGAAACTCCACTGAATCACGACTAGAGGTTATTCAGTTCAGTCTGGTCGTCATGGTAACCCCCAGCCATCTGAGTATGATGGGATGTCTGGTTACTGTAGTTACCTGTCTTCCTTCAGAGACTCTCTGAGCTGATGGAGGCTGATGGTGCTGCTGTCGTCGCCATGGAAACACTGATTTACTGCGTGTGTGTGAGGAGGTTTTACTGAGGTTGTGGGGACACGAATCTGTTTACAGTCACTTTGTGAGGACAAAAACAACATAAATCACTGGTTTACGGTTCTAGATGTTAAGTTATTCCATCTTAAATCATCAGATGCCTTCTGCTCAACCCTCTCTGATTTGTTTGAAACTTTCAAAGCATAAAATGTGGATGCTTCTAAAGACATTTATGAATTTTTAAGTCGATAAATCAAGTACTTTCCAATATTTTTTTTTAAATTACCCACTTTTAGCATGTTTTTTTTTTTTTCGCACATTACAGTTTGAGGCTGTTTGAACAACAATATCTCAGAAACTATTAAAGATAAAAGCCTGAAATGTTTACTGTTTACTGTTATAAAGACCAACACTTTTGGGATTATCATGGCTTTTTATTACATTTCCAACAGAGAAGCAAGTAAAAAATGTTTTCTTGTGTTTGAAAAGTTTAATATCAAGAGACAAAGCCAAGTTTCTGTCTTTAACATCCAGTAAAATAATTCTGTATCAATATTAAATACTTAACACTAAATCTGAAACATCACTGCTGAAACTTTTAGGAATTTTAAGACATTTCTATTAAATATTCATCAGAGCAGCAACTAGAAAGTGGTTTCTAGTTCATTGTAATGAGACCCAGCTGGTTCTGAAGCTCATTTTCTGTCTTCAATTCTCCACTAAAATGTTTTTAGTAAAATAATACAATACTAATATTCATACTTAATACTTAAAACTTTTCTATTAAATTTCCAATAAGAATCTGAGAAGTGCTTTTCTTGTGTTTGAAGGGAAAAAAATAATCTAAAGCCTATTTTTGGTCTTAACACTCCAATAAAATTTCTTCAGTTAAATAATGCTACATTAATATTGAATACTCACTACTAATACTTAATATAAAATAATACTGCCAAAACCATTTTGGAATTTTCTGACTTTTCTAAAGATTTTTCAACAGAGCAGCAACTGAAAAGTGTTTGAAAGGTTTTTTGATAAGGAGCCGCTGCTGGTTCTCCAGGAGACTAACCGTATGTTTGCTGTTGTCCTGCAGTTACCTGGTGGGTGATGAACTCTGGGTGGTGATGGAGTATCTGGCTGGAGGTTCTCTGACTGACGTCGTCACGGAAACCTGCATGGACGAAGCTCAGATCGCTGCAGTCTGCAGAGAGGTGAGAATAAAACACCTGCGGTATCAATCTGTATCTGGATGATCTAGTGAAGGTTAATTATGGATCATTCAGGGATTAATGAGATGGGATTTTTGTGCTGGAGCTGCTGGTTCTGGCACAAATCCTCAGTTTCTTGTTATAATGACAAAGTTGTCTCAATTTTCTGAAGTTAAAATTTAACACAGAAGTGCTCAGTGTTTTTGAGTAGCTGTAGCTTTAAGCTTTCTTGTAAATAGATGGTCTTCATGTCAGTAGGATGTATGTCTTGGTATTTTCAGATTCTAAGTTCTTGTGTTTTCCTTGCAGTGTCTGCAGGCGTTGGAGTTCCTCCACTCCAACCAGGTCATACATCGAGACATCAAGAGCGACAACATCCTGCTGGGGATGGACGGATCCGTCAAACTCAGTCAGTTTAATCACTCATTCATCATTCAGTCACTCAGTGTTGGATTAAACCTCTTTAGTCTGTGGTTTTACCGAAAATACTCGTGGATTTTTAGGATGTAACTTATGATAAACACTGATTTCAATGAACCCTATCTGTGTTTAGAACCTATTACTGATAGTCGGTATATCAGCATCTACTTATAGTAATTTTGAAATGAATGTAAAATTGAGTTAAAAATTTAAGCTGTTGTTATTTCTGTTGGATGAACAGTTCAATCTCACCACTGACTTGCAGTTTTGTTTTTTGATGAAAATTCATGCAATGACATAAACTTAAACCTGAAATGTGGATCCTTTGTCGCCCCCTTCTGGCAGTGAGTGTAATTACATGAGCATTAAGGATCAACTAATATGACATACAGTTTGCCAACAGCGTGGGTCTCATTCTTTTTTAGACTTTAATTCTTCCTCTGAGTTTGTTTTCTATCTGGAGCATTAGCAACTTTTCTTGGGCTTTTCATGGTTTTACCTCCAACATACTCTGAGCTCCTGATCCACCTCCAGCAGTTTCTCTTTGGGTTTTCATGCTAGATGACAAAAAACACGTTGCTACCAGTAAACCAGAATTCAGATTTAACACTCTGGAGCTAATGGGATTTATCAGGACTAAGTGAACGTGTTTTACAGCTTTAAGTGTTTCCACTTGAATTTTAAACTTTGTTGTGTCGTCAATGTGCTGAAAAACCTCTTCAGTATATCAGAATTTCACAGACTGATGCAGAATTAAGGCAGATTTTTTCAATAGTTAATCTGAAGAAAGATTTTAGAACCCTGAGAGTCTGGACTAATCCTGTTCCGTTCTTCCTTCAGCTGACTTTGGGTTCTGCGCTCAGATCACTCCAGAACAGAGTAAACGCAGCACCATGGTCGGGACTCCGTACTGGATGGCTCCGGAGGTCGTGACCCGTAAAGCTTACGGACCCAAAGTAGACATCTGGTCTCTGGGCATCATGGCCATCGAGATGGTGGAAGGAGAACCACCTTACCTGAACGAAAATCCACTCAGGGTGAGAAACTTTTAATGGAGACTGTATTGTACTATATACTAATCCTCTGAGACTAAAGACCAACACAGAGGAGATGAGATGAGATGAGATAAGATCACAGCAGCAAAGGAGAAGCAAACTTTTAGAAAACATCAATTGAAAAATACCCAATAAAAAATACAGAGGAGCTGGTTTTTCAACATGTGGATATTGATTGTCCAAATTCCTCAGGATTTTGTGGATATTTGACATATCAGTGGTCTTGCACAGATTCTGTCATCAGTAGAAACACTGTTGGAGAAGTACTGATACTGCACCGATTTTATTTATATTACACAGAATTGTTAAACATACAAAATATTTATATTTCACAGATCTGAATGTGTTGATATTCCACCAAAATGACAGATTTTCAGTGTGTGGCTTGTAAAATCAGACAGATGCCTTTCTTAAATGTGATATTGGCACAAATATAAGACTATGTACACCAATCGGCCACAGCATTCTGACCACTGACAGGTGAAGTGAATAACATTGATCATATTGGTACTATGTGGTGTTCTGATGGAAAACCTTGGATCTTGACATGTGTGTTGATGAGACTTAGACGCCCAAATAAACATTGTCCCACAACAAACACACTCCCTCATGCAAATGGAAATCCTAAATGTCACTGGCCCACAGGAAAATTCACCCCACCACATGGAAAAAACATCAAACAATCAGGAACATGTTGAGGAACATGACAATGACCCAACATGTTGATCTGACCTTCAGACTTCCTAAACCTCATTGTGATCAAGCATCAACAGGATGCAGTGGAACAAGTTTGATTGACAGAGGCCCCACTGCACAAGCCAGAGCACCCAAAGGATCCAGTGCCAACGTCCTGGTTCCAGACCCCATAGGACACCCTGAGAGGTCCTCTTGTCCATGTCCAATGGTTCAGATCATTCTGTTGGTCATTAAATTCCAGATGAATGAGAATCAGCTGAAGGTGTTTTTCTACCACAGACTGAATCATTTGTCAGGCTTCCAGGGATTACTGATGGAACACAATCTCATAATAAGGAGCTTAACGAAGACAAAAACAAAGTGTGAAATATGGAGGAAATCATAGAAGAGCCTGACAGCAGAGAGTGGGAGTGTAGCTGACTCACAGCCTAGACAAGTGTTGGATTATTTACGGATTTCATCAAAGTATTTCATGTCTTGTGGCCTTAAAACAAAGACTGATTCAGACGAAGTCTCCAGGTGGATTAGTTGGTCGATGTGCTCAAATCCAATCAAAATCTCATCAGTGGGATGATTGCTGGTGTTACTTTTGTAAAGTTCTATTTCAACAGCCGTCCAGGATTAAATGACACATGCTGCCTTTTACAAAACCAGCCGATGCAGAACAACAGAATCATCCAGTGTGAGTCCAGTCTGTTGCTCTAATAAATGTAGGAGTTCCACTTTGTTCTCCAGCTGCTCTCTGACTGGCTTTGATTTGGTGAAAACAGCAGAAGTGAAACTGTGACTAACAGTAAATCTAATAATAATAACCACAAGTTTAAAGAGGCTCAGTAGAGCTGCAGGATTCTCTTCTATATGTTTATCATCACACAATACAGAATCATTTAGCTGAGAGAAATATTTCTTTATATTTTAGGCTGAATATTGTTTGGAATTTTACTACATATGTTGAAAAATGTCTGTCAGTTTTCCTCAAGTGATGCTCTTTTGGCTCTAAACACAACAGGAGCTGCAACAGTTAATTGAATAGTAATCAACTATTAAATAGTCGGCAACTAATTTGATATGATTTTCACTAGTTAATTGAATAAATGTGAAACTTGAACTCAAACAGGCCCTAAAAAGTGATCTCACTTCACTTATCACAAGTTCGTGACATTTAAGAACGTTGTTTGGAAGTTTAGAAGAAATACCTTTTATCCTGAGCATGGCTTATCCTGCCTCATCATCATCATCATCATCATCATCATCATCATCATCATCATCATCATCATCATCATCATCATCATCATCATCATCATCATCATAATAGTAATAACAATAATAATAATAGATGGCATCACATAAAAGCAAGTCTTTAAGAGTCTGTTTTGAGAAGTGATTTGTAAGAAAACACTGATTCTGCAGCTGGGTGTCCTCAGGTTGGTCGTTCTAAAGGGATCACTCTTAAATTTAAACCTTCAACTCTGGAACAGTCAGAAGGGTCCACATGAGGATGTTTCCTTCACACTACTAAGATTTAACAAAAGATGAAACTCAGAATAATAAGATGAAGAGTTTGAAAACAGTCTGTGTCTTGCAGCTTCAGTCAGTTCAGGTTTTCTCTGTTTATTGGTTTATTTGGGCCAAAGACAACCAATAACAACAGAATAAAAGACTCACTTTTACAACAGAAAATACCTCAAATTGTCTTTATTATATCTTTATCTTTAGTCTTATTGTACTTTTGTCATTCTTGTCCTGCTTCTTCCATGCCGTATTAGAATCTAGCTGCTGTAACATGTAAATGTCCCCAGTGACCAATCAGTAAGTCTGATCTTATCTTATCTTATCTTATCTTATCTTATCTTATCTTATCTTATCTGGGAATGTTATCCTTGTAATGAGCCTCCTTTTACAAACAGATGTCAGAAAGGGATCAGATGTCTAATACTCAGCTGGTTTTATTCTATATTCTGATCAGTGCACTAAATACTGTTGGAAACATCCACTTTACATTAGGCGGTCAGCCTCTGTGTAGTTCTTTAAGCCACCACTGGATGGCGCCACAGTAAAGCTTCTTTTACCTCCTCAGACTCTGACCAGGGGATTCTCTGCAGACTAAGATGTTGTTAACGTGTTTTTTGTTTTCGTAGGCTCTGTATCTCATAGCAACCAACGGGACGCCGGAGCTGCAGAACCCAGAGAAGCTGTCGACGATATTCAGAGACTTCCTGAACCGTTGCCTGGAGATGGACGTGGAGAAGAGAGGATCCGCTAAAGAGCTACTGCAGGTAGAGGAGCAGGATGAGGGTTAAAATACAGAAATACCGCATCAGTAACACCAGATATACTACATGTCTAACACCAGATATTATGATTATCATTTAGTTATCTACAGTCTTTTCTGTAGGTTGTGACAGTTCATACAGTTGGTGTTTATTAACAGTGATTTAATGCTGTCCTTTTGTTACTCCTGGAAAAAGTGATGATCAATATATGACAAGATACAGTCATGGTAAATAAGGATAATATAAAAATGATGAAAAAATAAGAAAAGGAGCACACAAAATATTGTTTGGGCTCAGATGTTTAATAATCAGAAGGTCATTTCTGACTTTGAAAACAGCAGCTGATGAACAGAGTATACTTAAAATTCACTTTTTCATTTCACCTTGAGATTGTTTACTTAGTTAAAAGAGACTTTTGGGGGGGTAAAAACACATTTTAGAAGCACTTCACTTATTTTAATGTCCCATTTTATTCTGTAAAGTAACAAACTTTAGCCATCGAATACATAAATATATTAACTAGAGACCCTTTTAATTTGATCAAACCGGCTGCAGCACCTGTAAACATGTGACGTTCTGGTGTAATCTATTACTACATGATTACAGGATCACTCAGTACTCATTGGTGCAACCACAGCTGTTATAAAATACCTAACATCTGCACTGATGTGTGGTGTTTGAGTAAGTAGTTCAGAATTCCAGGTGTGTTTCATCTTGATATTAGATCAAATTATGTGACATCTGCATCTATGTGTTGTTTTCAGCTGAAACTATAATTCAGAGAGTAGACGACGTGTTTCTGAGCTCTCAGTTCGTCTCCTGCAGCTTTTTAACAGATGAAAACTGAACCAGCTGCAGAGTTTCTCTGACTTCATCCGTCCAACCAGACAGTCAGTCGGTTGTGTAGGAGGAGAGACGAGGTGGAGGTGGAGGTGTAACTGACAGGCACAAAGAGTTGTGTAACTGTTGATGACGCAGAGCTCAGAGGTGAAACCAGCTTTTCTACTGTTTCACTGAAGAACTCCTTCAGTTTAATGGCTCCTTTGTGTGAGCAGGTACAGAGACCTTGTTCTCTCAGGTAAATGTTTGAAGGCTGCTTCCAATGAGAGCTTTAAATAAGAGTTCTAACGGAGGCCTGAACATATTAAATATCACAGATTACAAAGACTCTGCTGCTTTAAATCAACCTCACGGATTTCTGATTCAGAGAAACTGAAAGAAGAGGAGAGTGATGGAGAGGAACGATCACAGGACTTATGTTTTATTAAAACCTTCTCACTCTGGTGTGTAGAGCAGATTCCCAGTCAAAGATAATCATGTCTAGAGAGACTCTAGAACACTCCTACATTTACCACAGCGCATCTGAACCCCGACTGCTCCACTCTGTAACACAGGATTTCTATCTTTTCCTGTTTAATGCACATCTTTCTATGTCCGTCAAGAACTGTTTACCTAAACGACTCCACTACTGTTATTTTCTGGCTTTAGTAAATTATATGATAATATTTAGTAAATCATAGACATAAGCATAAATCTACATGTTAACCATTAAAAACAGGCCAAAAGTGTAAATAATGCCCACATTGAAAACATGTATTTTAAAATCCTCAATAGTAATTTGTTCTTTTACAGTGTGGGACCCTAAACTTAGAGTATTTTTATTGATTTTAAAGCAGCAAAAAACCCAAACAAAAGCCCCACATCATTTAACAGCTTGTTGCCATTATTTAAAAGAAGGATTGTGTATATTAGGGATTTTAAAAATGATTCAGATATTTTAGAATTCTGATATGAAACATTTTAAGCTTGTTATTTTACACAGGTTCCCTTTTTTGTTAAACGACACATGATATCTAGTAAAATCAATCAAGTGAATCACAATGACCATAAAATTACAGTTTTTGCTGTAATTAAAGCATAAAAACATTTCATATTAGATATTTGCTGTTATTTCAAAGGAAAATTATGATGTCATTTCTAACCAGTGAATTTAATTTTTGCTGTTTTTACAATTTTTGAACATTACAGTAACCTACTGTTTTTAAGTTGTTTTTTCCGGATCTTAAATTTTTTGTGGATTTCTTTCAGTGTAGTTTGTCTTTTTGCTCCATTTACTCGTGTGGTCAGTTAGAAGGGAACAGCAGTGTATACACACAGGGCAGCATTTATGTGATTTAGTGTTTTTCCTCAGTGATGAAGTTTTTTGTGTCTGTTTTGTTCAATGAACTTAAATATTTTCTCTGTTTCCCTTCCTCCCTTGTTGCTTCTTCCCTCCCTCCCTTCCCTTCGCCGCCCCTCCATCCCTCCATCTCTTCTCTCCTCCTGTTCTCCTCTCAGCATCAGTTTCTGAAGATGGCGAAGCCTCTGTCCAGTCTGACTCCTCTGATTCTGGCAGCCAAAGAGGCAGCGAAGAACAACCGCTAGCAAACCTTCAAACCTTCCCTCCATCCTTCCTTCCTTCCTCTGTCTGTCTGTCAGTCCTTCCCTCCTTCTCCTTCTTCTTCTTGTGTTTTGTAACTTGCTGCGATGCCTCTTTTACCCCCCTGACCTCTGACCCTGAGCTTATTGCCCCACCTGAAGGACAGTTTTCCTCCTGAAGGCTTCTTCCTCGATACTCCACCAGACTCACAGTCGGGGGGTGAGTGACGTCATCGGTTGATCTGTGATCCAGTGATGTCATCGCTGACATCCAACAACCCAGAGTGGGAGGGAGGGAGTCTCACCAGAGCCCAAAGACTCATGGGAGTTTTTCTTTTTTTCCATCAATGTTGGTTTGTTTTCGGTAAAACGCCCCGAAACACAGCAACCAATCAGCATCCTCTCATTGTGTGTGTGTGTGTGTGTGTGTGAGAGAGAGAGAGAGAGAGAGAGAGAGTGTACCTGTTTTATCAAGTTCAAAAAGTGCATTTGTTCATTTAGATTTTAGTTTTATTACAGTTTTTTAAAAATCTACTTTTTTGCTTGTGTTCGTTTGTGTGTTTGTGTGTGTGTGTGTGTGTGTGTGTGTGTGTGTGTGTGTGTGTGTGTGTGTGTGTGTGTGTGTGTGATGGGGGGATGTTGGGGTGTTGATCAAGTTGATTGTAGTGTTTCCTTCTGTAGTTTCGGACGCAGCAGTTGGACTTTGGTCCTTTGTCTTTGTGTCTGCAGTTTGAGCTGTGAGTTAGAGAATATTAATATTAATTATAACCAGGAAACACTGGCGCTCAGAGCCACGGATGGACTGAAGTTTGGACACACAGGCTTTCAAAAAACATTCACAGGTTTCTGCTTTCTGTAGGGTTTGTCTTAAAGTAAATAATTCACAGTTGCTGTTATTGGAGCAGCTTTTCCCTCAATAATAAAACCTGCAGGGCTCAGAATCAAGAGTCAGACTGCAGATTTCTTACTGCTGGTAGAGGAAAATAATGTATCTGAGAAGAAAATAAAGAAGCTGTTCCCTTATTAGAAATTAATATTACTTCTACAACGAGCATTGTGCGTCTATAACTCTGTTGGTGTCATGAGAGACAGTAAAAAAAATGACTTGACCTGCCTACATTACCCATGATGCAACTTTAGTATTGTGCTAGGCTAATGTAACCTGCCTCAGAGATGAGCAGCATACCTACAGAGGTTAGCATAGCTTCCTTCCTTCTACGTCCACATCTCTGCTTTTTTATTTTCAAACTTGTAATCTTGAACGCTGCAACTAATTGATCTTTTTACTGTTTATTATTTTGATCCATCAACATCGATCTATAAACTGTCAGAAAATGATGTTGATCAGTGTTTGCTAAAGCCCAAGATGATGTCCTCAAATGCCTCAGTTATTGCATTTTTTGTCAGAGGAGCAAGGAAACCTGAAAATATTCACATTTTAGAAACTGAAATAAGAGAAAATTAACTTTTTTCTCTAAAAAAATTACTCAAAGTTATTAATGAATCAGAATCAAATGAAGTCGTTGTCATCTAACAGTTGACGACTATTCGAACAACTGTTGCCGTTCCAGTTGTCTTCAGACCCAGACGCAGTGACCTGAGTGACTCTACCTGCAGACTGATTAGCCTGAATGAATCACAAACATAAAAGGTGATATTTGCAGCAGATTCAACCATTTAAAGCTGGTTGTTTTCTGCTAAAATGTTGAGAACAGACTGGGAGCAGAGCAGCTGTACGTAGTCATATGATTTCTGAAATTATATTACCTGGTAAACAAGCACAAGAGCTGCTGAGGATTAAAACGCAGACAAGTTCGCTGCTGTTTTCAGATGATCTGACATGTGGAGCTGTGAAACACAAACCGCTGCTTGTGAAGTTTATATTCCACTTTTTGAGAAAAAGTGCCAGGGAGGTGTTCACAGGTGTGTTCCTCCCACCGACAAAAATAGTGGACTAATCCTGGACAGGTGTTAACGTAGATCTCTTCTCGGTATTAAAGTAGCATCAGACTTAAATATAGACTATTTAGACTACTAGAAATCAAATCAAGAAGCAGAAGCTTAGACACTTGTTTTCTCCTTTAAGGCTGATGTGCTGCAGAAAGTCGGACTATTGGTAGCATCTCATGTTCTAATTCAGATTTAACTGGACTGTTCTGTGACCAAGGCTTCATAGACCAGCCTGAGAGCATCAGATCCGGTGTTGATCCTTCTGCTTCCATCTGTGGTTCTGGAGCTTGGTCTCTGGGCTCGACGCTGAGACTGGAGGGAGAATGTTGCATGTCAGCAGCTGTTGTTTTTATATGGTACGTTTAGAGAAAAAGAAAATGATAAGTGAGTTGTGATGACGCTGCAGCGATGGCTCATGAAGGATGCTTGGAAAGATAAAGATCTTAATCCTATTTTCAGAAGAATGACACAAATAAATGCTACGGTGGTACGATGGTTGTTTTTGTTTCCTGCCTGGTGACTGTTGATCCCGAGGTGAATATTTAAAACATAAAAAAGACGACTACAATCTGTTTCAGCCCCTTGTTTACACTGTTTTTTATATATGAAACTGAGTTCACTGCTGGTGTTTGATTTGGATGTAAAGATTTGAGTATTTGTTTTGGAACAAAGTTTATTCTGTTCAGCAAAAAATGAACTAACGGGTTTAAATCCTGCATCAGCTCAGTTGTTCTGCTTTGGAGCAACAGATTAATAATAAAAAACCTCCTGCAATGTAAATATTCAGACAGTTCCAAAACATTTACCCAAAAATCATCACTTTGATTTCTGCTTTTAGTTGTTTTTTTATTTTTATGTAATGTTGATGTACCTCTGGCCTTAAACTGTTTCAAAGGTGCAAGACTTTGTTTGTATCAGTCTGATGGTTGTGACACACAGCAGCATTTACAGCTAAAGGCGGATATTGATGACTGTTATCTGCTGATTAATGTCTTTCTTAATCGATTAATCTGTAAGTTGTCGTGAAAATATGTGTCCCAGAATCCAAAGTGACGTCTGAAAATGTCCTGTTAGAAGCGACAAACCCAGAGATGCTCCATTTACAGCAACATAAAACATCAGAAATAAACAGCATAAATGATTCATTGATTATCAGACATCTGCAGGTTCATTTTCTGATCATTGCAGCTCTGCAACAGCAAGAGGAACTGACGAATTTGATAAAATCACTTGTTTGTGATCTTTATTGTGGCCGCAGATTTGGACTCAGTGTGAAAAGTGGCTGCTGACGTGTCTTTGAGCAAAACTCTGAAGCACTCAGCTGCTTAGGCTGAATGAAAGTCATGAACATTTATATAAAACCGCCTGAAACTGCTGCTGTGTTTGTGTTTCCTGGTCTGAATCCCCACACAGAGCTGGGCTTAAAGGTTTATTCCGTGGATTGTATTTGAGTTTCTCTGATGACAGAAAAAAAATCATATGAACGTCGCTCTGTGTGATTTTTTTTTTTTTTAAAGCAAGATGCAGGAGCAGTTTGTTGATGAAAAACCACAGTATCGTCCTTTAAATGATCACATTTCTGATATTCTGATGGAGTCACTTTGACCTGGGGATGAAACTGTTGTTTTTACACCAGAATCTGTGCTGATATGATTCCTCAAACCTGCTGCAGCTACCAGATTAAAAAGGTTTCAGCATTACTGTCTTTTACATACGGTACAGTAAAACTACTATTACTACTATTACTACTACTACTAAACCCCACCCGCCTGGCACTGCAAGGACTTTAAAACAAACAGACACACTTGTTTTCTCCCCCCTGAACTTGATGTGCTGCTTTTTTCTTGCTAATGTGCTTCTGTTGACCCCTGATAAATGATTTGGTGTTTTTCTGTCTTTAAAGACAGAATGTGAGAGAAAAGTTGTTGATAATTACTGGATGCTGCATTTTAAAGTCAAATTTCAGAACCTGTGACCCCGCTGTGCTTGTAACTGGAACAAAAACATGCAACGCCTCTTTAGTTTGAGCTGTTTAATGGTACATGTCCACAGGATCCTTCGTTTCTTATCCATTGTCTCCTTGAGCAGCCTTCAGGTTTTGAGCTTGTTCATCCACCAGACTGTAGAGATACTATGGATAACAGTCCACTTCAGCACAGATTGTTTCTTATAGACAGTGAATCTGTGTAGGAGGGAAACGTTTTGTCCAAGATCATCCTTTGGGATCATTTTATATCTGTCAACAGAAACTGCTGTTCCTAGAGTGAAATCTGACTTCACATTAACTCCTGAAAAATCAGCCTGTTCAGGAAACTGCTGCTGATTTAATGATGTGTTATAAATACTGTAGGACTTGAGAATGAGCTCCGTCTATGAAATATTGTGGTAAAAAAATCCTTTTACTGTATGTAGTGACCGTTAACAAGCAGCAGCTCAGAGGGGGATTCAGACTTGGTACAGTCCAATGTTATGCTGTAAATGGTACAGTCCAGTGTGTGCTGTAAATGGGGACAGTGTCAGATGAAGTCTTCATCCACTCAGTGTATCAGAGCCATAATTTATCTGTTTTTAAGTCATTTTGATTTTTGAAACAACTCCAAAAAATAAAACTACAAAAACTGAAAACCTGGTTTGTTTGTTTTTCCTTTAGCTTTGACTGATCTTTTGTTTGTGGTCCAGAGGAAGGAAAATATACAGTTCTGTTGCACAGTTACAGTACGGCTTTTATTGCTTTTCAACATTCAATTATGATCAATTTAAAATCAGCTTTTGGAAAAGAACTCATGAAAAAGACTTTCATGTCAAAGTGAAAACAGATTTGTACAAAGTAATGTTTAAAAAAGTTAAATGCCTGGTATTCATATGTTTGTAACTTCTTGTCCAAAAAGCAAATTTAAACGAGGGATAAATACTGTTTGTGCTTCTATTAGGAAAACAACCAACTTGTAGTATTTTGCAGCACAATGAAAGTAAAAGACTTTCAAAAATGGTAAAAACAGTAAAAATGCCATTTTAGCTGATTTAAATACAGTGGAATGGTGTCATTTTATGGTCAGACACTGTAACAGATTACAGTAACAAATTACTATTTGTAAACACAGATTTTTGATGTGGACTTTATTTACTGTTTTGACCTGTTTTTTGTGGGATTTTTTTTTACAGTCAAAATATAAAATAGTTATTTCCCCTTGTGGTTTTAGTAGTGATCATTTATAATTCAGCAAAACAGAAAAACTATGTAAAATAAAAGAAAAGTGATTTTTCCATTTTTCAATCTTTATATATAGTCAGATAATAGCAAATACATGTAAAATACCATTATTTTTTGCTAATTTAAATACAATGAAAATAGTATAAAAATCAAATAGTTTTAGAATCAAACATTCGCATTTATTAAAATACAGATTTTTGTTGATATTTTATTAATTTATTATTATTTAGAGTTTGGGCCTGGTCTGTTAAAAAAGTAAAATAACAGTAAATTCTAATTTTTCTTTCTTTATTTATTGTTTAAATTCTGTTAAAAACTGCTTAAAATATGAAAATATTTTTAAAAAATTTAAAAATACAGTTTACTGACATCAGTAACTTACCTTATAGCCTACATAGTAAACTACACATGCTACCCTTTACATTTATTTAGTGCTTTGTCTTCATGTGAAGCCAAACGTGCTTTTCTCTGCGTTTTTGTTCTGAACTCTTCAATAATTCTAATAATGTCTTTGAATAAATGTCCATAAATCTGCTTTATGCTCCTCCAGGCTCCACAGCTCCTCCTAAGAATCATCATATTAGTAAGTTTCTTTACTTTTAAATCCAGTGACAGGTTGTTGTTCATTTATTAATTCAGTGCAAGCAGGAGCAGCTAATAACTTGGTCTTCATACTTTTAATGGTGCCAGTTTGCAAATTGTAAAGAAGCAGAATTTCAAGCATATCTCTCAGGTTGTGGCTCAGAGCTCATTTCACTGTAAACATCATAACTCCTGTTTACAGGATGGACACTTGATTCTCGGTGTTAAATAATATGTTAAATAATAAGGATTTTGTATTTATAGCCTGATTTCCTAACACTCCTGAAAACTCTAAAGCCTCTCACTAAGTCAGTTATGTAAACTGCAGTTCCTTGGCTGCGTCTGGGCAGAAATGAGCTTAAATCTGTCTGTCGGCCGCCTGCAGCCTCCCCCCCCCCGCTGAGAAATTACATCCCACCTACTTTTTTCTTTCTCCTTTAATTAACAGCGGTAATTACTGTTTGCCTTTCATCTGCAGGCGAACACAGAATGACTTTCTGGCAATGAGGCAGTTTTCCTGGTATGAATCAGTGCTGAGCCCCCAGTGGTCCTGGCTGTTGCATAATTTTAGAGTTTGATTAAAGCTTCAGCTGAGTGAACGGGGGCCTGCTGGCAGCTCTCAGATCTGCTGACTAACATGAAGCAGCTTCTCTTCACGGTGAGGTGTGGACGCTGACACGTGCATGAGGCTGATTTCACTTTGGGTTTTGTTATGTGAGCCATACAGTTACCTTCAGTTTTAAGTTTCTCAGTGTCAGTTTAAAGTCTTCAGTCTACAATTACTGCTGATTTAATGGTATCAGCCTTTTTGTCCACTAATATTAAGAAACTGAGCTACAGAAATAGAAGTTTGATGCATCATTTTTATTATATGTTTATGTTTTTTAACATTTCCTCCATTCTGTTGTGTTAATGTTGTTATTTATATTATTTTGTCATTAATGCTCATTGAACTTCCAGTTTCATGGTGTGTTTGGTGTCATTTCTAAGCCAGAAGATGGATCTTGAGTGACAGAAGCAATGAATATTCAGACGTTCAGGCTTTTGTACATCACAAACATAAAGAACTAGTTCTGTCAACATGTTGTATCATTAGTCTTCTTCAGAATCAGTTTCCAGTTTGAACATATTTGGCTGTTTTACGATTTTTATTTCATTGGGCCTCGGTATCAGCAGGCACCTTATATTGAAAGACTTGGATTGGATGGGCGGCAAAAAAAACTTAATCAAGACATCCCTGCACTGTAAAAAAAGTAAACCGTGAATATAAGGCAGCAAAGGTCATAGAAAAGATATGGTGGAATACTGTAATGTTTAAAAACTCAAAAACGTGGCTAAAACGGTAAATGTCTGAAAAATAATGATATTTCTATCAGATTTAAATGCAGTAAAACTGTATAGTTTTACAGTCACACTGTAAAAGACAATCTCAGCTCCTCACACGCCTCCTTGCTGAGCAATCTTTGCCCTCTAACATCCAAACCTGCTCATATCTCCCACCCTTTTCCATGGCTCACTAAAGTCACCAGAAAGCAAAGGGTGGGATTCAGAGCGACGGAAAGAATATGCCGTAAATCCAGAGAGCCCACAGACCTCAGTGACTATCGAAGTCTACTAACATTAGTCTCATCCAGTTTAAAAACTGCTAAGACCAAGTGCTCTCAGAACAAGATACGTGGCACATCAGATGCTTGAAAACTGTTCTCTGCTTTTAACTCACTCCTCCACCCACCTCCTCCCCCACCCTCCACTCTGCTCACTGCAGATGTGCTCATGTCATTCTTCACAGACAAAGTCTCGGCAATCAGCAACCACTTCTCTGAGCCTGCACCCGCCAGCTAATAGGGCCACATTCTCCTCATTCTCCCCTCTGACTTAAGAGGAAGTCTCCAAACTGTTGCTGGACTCTCATCTCACTGCCTGTCCACTGGGCCCGATACCGTCCAGCCTCTTACAAACCATTTCCCTAGCATTTAACCCTACAGTAACTCACATTATCAACTCCTCACTTGCTAGGGGTGTGTTCCACGCTGCATTTAAGCAAGCTAGAGTCATTCCAGTACTCAAATAACCTCCTCTTGACCCAGCCCAGATCGAAAACTACCCCTGTCCTTCCTGTCTAAAACACTTCAGCGAACTGTCTTCAACCAAGGCTCTGCTTTCCTCTCTAATCACAGCCTGTATGACCTGTATGAATCAGTCTGGTTTTAAACAGGGCCACTGTACCGAGACTGCACTCCTATCTGTAATAGAATCACTGCATTCTGCTAGAGCTGCTGGACAGTCTTCAGCTCTGTTGCTGTTAGATCTGTCAGCATCCTTTGACACGGTTAACCACCAAATCCTCCTCTCCACACTCACTGAGCTTGGCATCTCAGGATCTGCCCTCTGCTGGTTCATGTCCTACCTCTCAGGGAGATACTTCAGAGTATCTTGGAGGTGAGAAGTGTCCAAACTGCACAGCCTATCCACAGGGGTTCATCAAGGGTCAGTGCTCGGTCCCTCCTCTTCTCAATATACACAACCTCATTTGGCGCAGTTATCCACTCCCATGGTTTCTCATGCCATTGTTATGCTGATGATACCCAGCTCTTCCTGTCGTTCTACCTGGACGACCACACGGTCTCTGCCCAGATCTCTTGCCAATATCTCGACATGGATAAAAAAAATGCCTCCTTCAACTCAGCCTCTCCAAGACTGAGCTCTTTGTCATCACAGCCAGTCCCTCTATACTACAAGAAATCAACATCCAGCTTAAATCAACCCACAAACCCACAAAGTCTGCCAGAAACTTGGGTGTCATCACTGATGACCAACTAATCTTCAAGGTTCAAGTGGCCTCTGTTGCTCGGTCGTGTCGATTCACCCTGTACAACATCAGGAAGATTAGACCCTTCCTGTCTGAACATGCAGCACAACTCCTGGTAAAGGCTCTCGTAATATCACACATCGACTACTGCAACTCCTTACTGGCAAGCCTAACCGCATGCATGGTCAAACCTTTGCAGATGATCCAGCATGCAGCAGCATGTCTGGTTTTCAACCAGCCTGCTGTTCAGATCACTTCACTGGCTTCCGGTTGCTGCCTGCATAAAACTCAAAACTCTGAAACCTGCCTACAAAACTACAATGAAACAGCTCCCTCCTACCTGAACTCTCTCATTCAGGTCTACACTCCCTCCTACTCACTACGCTCAGCCAACAAAAGGCCCCTGATACAAACACCACAACAGGGCCCAAGGTCAATAGCTAGACTCTTCTCCTCTGTGGAACGAGTTACCAAACTCTGTTCAATCTGCAGAGTCCCTCTCAGTCTTTAAGAAAGGACTAAAGACCTAGCTCTTCACCGAACACCTTTGAACTTAACAGACTGCAAAGAGCAACAAAAAACTATACAGTCCAACATACTACCTCCTGTACTGCCTGTAGGCACCAAGGTCCTATCACCCTTGACCTTGTTTATGGCACTTATCCAGGCTATTTTCTCCTTACTAGATCCTTGCTTGTGTTGCATCTACTCTCAGATGTACTTCGCTTTGGATGAAAGCGTCTGCTAAATGAAATTGTAGAAATTATAAAAGATCAGATTACTATTTACAAAATGAATTTTTTATGTGGACCATTTGTTTTGACAGTCAACATGTAACTTAAATTTCTGTGGTTCTACTAGATATTATCTGTAATTTAACAAAACAGGGAAAATCTGTAAAATAACTATTAAAAAATGTTTTGCAATCTTTATTATGCCTACTTTTACTTTCAAATAACAGCAAATATCTGTAAAATACCATCAATACAGTAAAAATAGTGGAAATTTATGGTCAAATGTTTGAATGAAGTACAATTTATAAATATACAGATTTTTGATGTGGACATTATTAACAGTTTTGGCCTGTTCTGTCATGCTTAACATGTGATATCTGTAATTTCACCAAATATTATCAGTAATTTCAAAACAAAAACAGGAGAAATCAGCAAAAATAGCAGCCAGTTGTTCATAATGTTACAGTTAAAATCTGTTAAAAATGCTATTTTTTACAGCATACCTGAAACTTTTTTGCTATATTTTACAGCATTACAAGAGTCACAATTCACCGATATAGTTAAAATTATGAACATATATGTTATGGTTGAATTTCTCTTCAGGTCTTGTTCTCAGATGTTTTCTTGTCTCCTCAGACTCTGAGCTGAATGCTGGTGAATCACGTCCAGCTCTCATTAACAGGCTCTGACTGTCCTGCAGACACAGAAACAGCTGCAGGATTTCTGTTCTGCTTCTTCTTTCCTGCGTTAGAAAAGTCAGTGTTCATCTTTAAAACATCCAGTCGAGTTTGTGCTGCTGCAGTGTTCAGATGAGTGAGGCTGGATTCTGCTGAGGCTGCAGACAGAAGGACTGACGGAGTGACGCATCACTGACGAGGAGGAAACACCGTGAGTGAAACTGAAACTGAAAGTCCAAAAAGACTTCAGGTTTCATTTGACAGAGAGGAGGGTTGGAGCGAAGCAGAAAGATTTAGTAGAAGCTGAGAGAAGAAGAGGTTTTTAAAAAGTGGCAGGAAAGTGGAAAAAAATAATTTAAAAAGGTGAAAAAAGAGGAAGGACTGTAAGTTTGTGTTGACATTAGGACAAGAGAAAACAAGAGATTATGGATCAGACAGGACAGAAGGGTGAAAAGAGATACAGAGGAGAGAGAGTAGATGTCCACATGATCAAAGTAACACTTTACATGTACAAATATGAATAAAAGACACATGAATCTTTGTCACATTAAACAGTCATGTATTTTAGTTTTTTCATAGATTTATTACAGATCTTCTGGAAGTATGACAAAATCTACTCAGACTATATGTATATCCATCCATCCATTATCTATACACTGCTTATTCCTCTGTAGGGTCGCGGGGGGACTGGAGTCTATCCCAGCCGACTCAGGCGAAGGCAGGGGACACCCTGAACAGGTCGCCAGTCTATCACAGGGCTACATATAGAGACAAACAAGCACACTCTTATTCACACCTACAGACAATTTAGAATAATCAATTAACCTCAGCATGTTTTTGGACTGTGGGAGGAAGCCGGAGTACCCGGTGAGAACCCATATATATATATATATATATATATATATATATATATATATATATATAGTCATAATAATATTTGGTTCAATGTCCTTTTGTCCATTTTCATCTCAGTTAGATTCGTTTAGTTTTCATCTATAAGTTTTTGCCTGTATCTGTGACTTTTTCTTTGACAGAATTTAACTAAATGTTGTCTTTCTGACTCAGACTTGTTTCTTCATCAGTCCACAGGTTCTTGATGGTTTAAGTCAGGACTTTAGAGAGGCCAGTCTAAAACCTTCATTCCAGCCTGATTGAACCATTTCTGTACCACTTTGAATAAATTTGGGCTCATTGTTTGGTTGAAACAACTGGCTGTGTCCAAGATCAACCTTCTGATGATGATGTTAGGTTTTCCTGAAGAATGTGGAGGTAATCCTTCATTATTCCATAATAACACAATGAGAGAACCAAAATACATAATAGTTTTTAATGACAGTGATGGACATTGTTTGAATCATTCCATCACACTAAATGAAGAGTTACTGGAGTCATCAGAAGCTCAACATTTCATAATATACATGGATTTTACGAGTGTAAACTTTTGTTCAATGTGTGCTGTTGGACTGTTTAAAACACCACCAAGGTTCAACGTCAGACGTTACTGACAGTGATGAGCATTCATGGTCTCGGCTAGCTAACATTTACTTAGAAGCTTTATAGAGGAAGTACAGATAAGGATGATGGGAGTGTAATGACTTTTTGTAATCTGACTGATTAAAAATCTGCCCTGATGAAGAGATCAGATGAAAAGTCAGAGGATCACCATCTTCATTTAGATTACTGTCTGAGTGCTTTATAGTCATATGTCTAGTAGAGACTGAAAAAATCTTTTGCCACGTGATGCAGTACCCAGTGGAAAAGCAATAAGAAAAGAAGTACAACACTGACATGAAAATGAAATGTCACACATGACACTGAAACTGATGTCGCCTTTAAGAAAAGTAATCCTGGAAACGATGTCATTGTTATTGTTTAGGTTTCAGTGTTTGGTGTTTCAGTTGTACTTCTTGCAAAAAGCAAAATACATCTACATTTTGATCATAGAAAAAAAAACCTCCTGTGGTTTTCTGTGCTGCTTTAAGGTGCAGAAAAAGTGAAAACACAAATACACTGATAGCAGCTCTAGTTAGCCACCAAGTCAGAATTTAGACTAATGTCCATGTACTGTTCCTATATGGGCCATCATCAAGGAAGATGAGCATCAGCTTCTGGCCACATAATTAATTCTGCACCAGAGTCTTGTGTTTGTAATATTATTATAATGTCTTGAAGACAAACTGCATCTGGCTTCTCAGAGGAAACTATGATTCATAAAGAGAAACAGAGACGACAGCGAAGGTTAGAAACAACAGAAGGAGGTGATTGATTACCATGTTCTCTGTGCGTGTGTGTGTGTGTGTGTGTGCGTGCGTGTGTGTGTGTGTCCGAGATGCAAAGACACAAAGCATGGCTGAGTGTATGTGTGTGAATATGCCCAACTGTGTGTGTGTGTGTGTGTCTTGCAGTAGATCGGTGTTGCATAACAGCCTCCACTGCAGAGAAGCAGCACTGCAGACTCCTCATTCACACTCACAGCTTCGGTGTTTCCATCACTTCTGAGGACATTACGTCTGTTTACATTCTTTTATTTCAGACTTACTCTAACCTCAAACCAAACCTTCATCTTAAAATATGATGATTTATGTTGCGCGGATTTGGTTTTTGTGCCAAAAGTGAGTCGAGTCTCCATAATGTGAGTCTGTAAACAGATTTATGTCTCCATAACATGAGCAACACACACACTCACACACTATAATGCCACAGTAAGCAGTAAAACCCTGTGTGTGTTTACATCCTAATCATTTATTTCATGCTTTAATCACAGTGCAGGTTGCAGGTTCAGCTCCATTGGGAAGATCTGAGGATGACAGTGAATCCACTTTGGACCAAATCATCATCATCTTTAGATCAGTTTCGGCTCGACCATCTCCTTGATTTGCATGAAATTTTTATTGAATTAACTGGATATTCCGAAAGATATTTTTTAAATTTTAGCTTTATGTATATTAAATACTTTGTATATTATAAAAATCTTTTAAAAATTGCTCATCAACCCCATTTCAGCAGGTTTTCTCTCCTGTGTTTGAACAACAGTATCTCAGGAACTACTGAAGATAAAAACCTTAAGTATTCACTGTTATTTCTCTTCATGTCATTGATTTAGAATCTGCAATATTGGACAAGTAGATCAAAAGACTAAAAATACTGATGAGATGAAATATGAAAAAAAACATGTGTTTTTAAAATGAGGATATGAATCGTTCTTTTTTAACTTTTCTATTCTAGTCTTAATAAACCTTATTTATTTTATTTCAGTAATGCACCATACTTATATCTTATTGCTTTTCTACTAGCTGTTAAGTTTATTCTCATATTGTGTCTTTTTGTCTTTTCTGGCACTATATCTGGGACAATAATTTCCTTTGGGATCAATAAAGTTTTATCCAGTCTCAGCTTATCCTAATCTCCTGTGAGTGCAGACTGTCTAGTGTATCTAATGATCCAAAGTCAGTCACTATAAGTCGTTAAGTTTCTCTGCTGAGTGATGAACTATACCTGTAAATTAACTTGAGCTCTTCTGTCCTTGGTTTGCATTTCCATGTGTTTTTGCTGCTCAAGTTCCCAACTGACAATTAAATTATACTCAGATAACGCTCCATAACGCTGTTGTATGAGGGCATAATTTAATTTAGTGAGGAAACGTGTTGAGCAGCAGAAATCTGCAGAGTGAAAGTGATCATGGTTCTGTTTAAAGCTGCACTGGAGGCCTGCAGGGATCCTGATGGGCTTTTAAAAAACAGCGTGACAAGGAGGAGAGAGAGGAGGAGGAGGAGGGTTTAACAGGAGCTAGGATGGAGAGTGTGGAGAGAATAATAAACATTAAGACGGATAGATTTCATTTTTCAGTTTAACCTGAAGGATAAAGAACATGGACAAGGGATGTTTTCTCTTTTTCTTTTTTCTTCTGTGAACTGAATGACGTTTCATTTCATCTGTGTGTGAAACTAAAAGAGAAACTGAGTTTGAAGAAGCATGACGTTGTTTATTACATGCTGAGTCTTTGTAATCCACAGTGAAACATCTGTTAAGAGTCTGAAAAACTACACTGTTCAGTGAAAGGACACTGATTTTCTTCTGTCTAGAGATGCTCTCAAAGGAATCTTTAGAACCTAAGCATTTTTATAGCAAGTAGTCTGACTCACTGGATGCAGATATAAACCTGCCTTTGTGTCTGATTTCAGGCAGCTTTATCCTTCACTTCTTCTATCTGTATGTTAACATTTCTTCACTATAGGCAACAACAACAACAACAACCTTACAGCAGCAACCTGTCACACTAAAAACTTCAAGTTTTGCAGAGATTTTGGAACACGCAGTAACAATTATGTGCTACAGTTACTACAGAGCATGTTGGCAAAGTGAGACTTATAACCATGCAACAAAAATAACGGGTCTTTTTCACAAGACAGTGGCAACTATGGTCAGTCTAGATGAAATATCTGAAGATGAAAAACTACTGGACGAAGAACTATTAAACTTGGTTCAGATATTTATTAAATGGAAGGGATAAAACCTACTGACTCTGGAGATACAGTGACTTTTCATTATCATCAGGTTAGAAGTTTAACTTTACTGATATCATCTTTAAGCAAATCAACTATTAGCACGCTAACCTGGTAAATGGCGTTGGTGTGCAGACAACTCCATCCATCCATCCATCCATCCATCCATCCATCCATCCATCCATCCATTCATTATCTACACACTGATTAATCCCCTGTAGTATGGTGGGGGGGTGATGGATGAAAAAAGTTGTCTTGCTGTTAATCTGTTTATTTAGTTTTAGTTCTTATATTAGGGGTTATTATTAAGGTATGTTATAAATAAAGGGGTTTGGTGACTGTACTGCTGTGAGACTCAGATCTCAGTTTCCAGCTGCTTGACTTATGTGTTTAAAATGAGAACATTGATCTGTGGTCCTAAAAGATGCTTTAGGTTGGTGGTTAAACACAATGAAACACTTGTCGATACGTAACTATCGACTGCTGTATCAGAACAGTAGAAGCAGCTACACTCAGATAAAGCTCCATCTGTCAGGACACGGTGTCAAAGACATATAAAGTTTTCTTTGACAGCAGTGTGATGGATGAAAGCAGCATCATTACTTGAAGCAGTGTGTGGCTGTGAACTGAGTAAGTGAATAAAAGTGAAACTGACATATTTTCTGCTGACAGCATCTGATACACAGCAAACTCTGGAGAGCAAACAGGCTTCACTGTCAGTAAACAGTCAGTTACAGACCAGGTCTTCTTTGTAGAGGTAAAATAACTGAAAAAGCTGTTTATCAGCAGCAGTAACTTTCATCCATCCATTATCTGTACACCGCTCAACCCTCTGTAGGGTTGCAGAGCTGGAGTCTATCCCAGCTGATCCAGGGTGAAGGCAGGGGACACCCTGACAGGCCACCAGTCTATCACAGGGCCACACAGAGAGACAGACAAGCAATTCACACCTACGGACAAGTCGGCATGTTTTTGGACTGTGGGAGGAAGCCAGAGAACCTGGTAGGAACCCACGCTGCACAGGGAGAACATGCAAACCCCACACTAACCCGCAGCAGTAACTTTTTAACCTTAAACATTTCACAGACAATTTTCACAGGGCTCTGAATGATATTCATTTAAATACCAATTCAAGTATTTTAGTTTTTCTTGTCCTATTAGATTTAAGTGCTACTTACTTTTGTCTGGTTTTTATTTTTATTTTTAGTCAGCTTATAAATTGATATTTTTCCCTGTGATTTCACTATTTATTATGTGTAATTTAACAAAACAGGGAAAATCCATAAAATAACATTTTTAAAAATGTTCCAATCTTTAATATACATCGACTTATTTCAAATAACAGCTGTTATTGGTAAGACATTATTTGTACTGGCTTAAATACAGTATAAACAGTGTAACTTTATGGTCAAATTGTATAAAAGTACAGATTTTAGATATGGACATTATGTACAATTTTGGCTTGTTTTTTATGCTTAACGTGTAAATCAACTCAGTGGAAGAGTCTAAACTAAACAAGGTGCATGAGGTCAGGAACATCAGGAGCTGGACTGTAAAGGCAAAGTTGTATGGTAACTTCCTGAAGAGTCTGAGGGAGAACATTTGGCACAAACAACCTGAACTGTGATGTGACGGCATGTTGGTGCTTCAGTGCACTGTACATGTGCTCACAATGGTGGTTGAGCAAAAGAGCAACACAATTATCTCCATCTCCACCTGCCCTACTCACCAGACTTGGTTTCCTCTTTCCCAAAGTAAAATTCAAGTTGAAGGGTCAACATTTTGACAGTTTAGACTCATTCATAGCAGATTCATCACTCATCACAGCCACTGCTTGACATGCTTACCAAACGGGGCTTCTGGGTAGCTTTAAAAGTAAGTGTTGCAGGAGCCCTGGGAGCAGAGTAACGGTGCACAAGGAGACAACTTCAGTGAGGATAGCGGCTAAATTTAAATCAGATACGGTTTTAAATTTCATAGGCACAGTCTCTGAACTTTCTGTTGACCACTTGTGTGTAACTGACCTTCATGTGACCTCTTGACCTCTAATGGCATCAAGTATAGATTAGCTCACTGTTCCCAGAGTCCAGTCTGAACACAAAGAAACTTTATATTACTGTGCATTAGTTACCAAGTCCTAGATTGAACCCTGTTCTCATCATGAACCATCTTTCCCTTCGGTGTTTATCTCTGTTCTTACTTTGTAAATTTCCTTAAAAACCTGTTCTACTTTTTTAACATTTTGGTGTTATGTGCAGGTTTCTTTTTATCTTTTGATGTTTTAATGCGTTATGTAAGGCAGTTTGAATTGCCTTTGAGGATGAACAAATAACCTTGCCTCGGCTCACAGTGTTGTAAGAGTTCTGACAGATCGTGAAGCTCAGCATCCAGAGGTGTCAAAGTCTCTTCTTTGAAAATGATATCTGACAGCAGCCAGTGTGCTGCCTGATGCGCTGAGCTCTGACACAGTGACTGAACTGTTTGGAAGCCGCAAGTTTGATGTGACGATGCAGAAGGCGACAATGTTTTGTCTTCATGTGTCAATTATCTGAACTGATTGTGAGTGAACAGATGTGTCTTACTGCCCACCATCGCTCTAATGAAGCTGTTTTCTCTGTGTGCACATGTGGGAGGCGTCTCCTTTGTACAGGTTGTAATGGTTCTGTTACCGTGGCGACCCGTGCCTTGTTGACCAGATTCAATGCATTGTGATTAAAGGTGCACAGAGTCGCCATGGCAACGTCCTGCGTAGGAGTTACATAAGCGTAGAGAGGAGAGCCCAGTGTGTATGTTGATATCAGCGTGTTCAGCCTGTGTGTGTGTGTTCAGCTCTTCTAACCTTTTATTGTTCAGGGAGGTTTCATTTCTTTACATCCTTTACTCACACTCACACCTGGGATCTGCCCTGTTAAACCACCGTCTGCTGCTCAGAGCTGCTCGAGGAGGCCGCAAACAGCTTCGGCTCATTTTTAACCTTGAAGGCAGCAGTTGTCAAAACAGTCTCACCTCAAGGTCCAATTAAAGGCTGTTCTGGTCCTTTTGTTGTGATATGCAGTCTTCCTCAGCAGATGGAGTCTGCACAGTTATCTCACATGTTCAGATTAGTATTTCTCATCCATGTAAACTGCACTTTAAATTCATGTTTGACTTTGAAACAGCAGTTAACAGTGCTGTCTCACAGGATCTTTTCAGTAAGTGCTCTGGAGCTTTGTTTCTTTCTAGACAAAGTTTTGATGCAAAGAAAGAAAGTCTCACAGTTACTTCTGTTACTGTTATGACACCATACCGCATTAGTTCAGTGAATGTGAATTTCATAAGTTTTAAAAGTTACAGTTCAGTTTGGCTGATGAGGTATGAAAGACAGTACATCATAGATTCGTGTTTTACATAAAAAGCCAGTCCATCTGTGCAATATTAGTACTTCTCTTAGTATTTCTATTCATGAAAGATTATGTGCAATACTACTGCCATGTACAATACTGTTATATCCATAGCTAGTGCTTATATATACTTACGTATATTTTGGTTTATTTTAATTTTTGTTATACATTTCCTAAATGTTTGCTGCTATAACACTGCAATTTTCCCCACTGTGGGATTAGTAAAGGCTTATCTTATCTTCTTATATACAAATTTAAAGAAAAATTAACACGTGTGACTAAAGAAAAAAGCCTATAAATGCATTTGTGCTGATAAATTAAAAAACCCAACACATATGAACATATTTGCAATCTAGTGGTAGAGCCAGACAGTTTTTATAGTGGTCAGGCTGAGATCATCCTGTTTTAGTTTTTTTTCCCACCATATCACTACAGATAAAACAGAATTTTTTTGGTCAGTAACTCTTATCATTGGTTTATGCAGGCAAGACTGCCTTGTAGAAAGACATATTGTCACATCCTCCACCTCTGATGCCAGGTAGTGGCAGCCCTCTCTCCCTTCCCCCTCTCCTCTCTCTCTAGGTGGGCATGAGCAAGGGTGACAAGGAATGTGGGCAGGTGCACCAGATGACTAATCAGCTGATGAGGCGCACATGTGATTGGTGCTCTCGGCTGAGCCCACTTTCCCCTGATGAACTTAAGTGGCTTTCAGTCCATGACTCGACGTCAGACCGTAGCATTGCACAAATCAGTAGCCTGATTCCTGTTCTGTTTGGCTTCTCCTGTGTGTTGCTTGCTGCTAATGATTTCTCATTTTGTGTCCAGCTCGGATCATTCACCTGTCGCCGTTTGCCTGCTCAGTTCCGTCATTCCATCGTTCTGCCTGCATTCTCCTGTCATAACTTGGACTGCCACTGGCATTACACATCTGGCCCGCCTGCCATCTCCACAGGCCGTCTCGGCCTGCCACCATACTCTGCCATACTCGGCCTGCACATTGTTGCTCTCCCCTGCTCTCCCTGCTTGTGCTTCAGTTCAGTTATTGTCTAGTTCCAAGCGAGCTAGCATCCTTGGGGTTAATTTGTGATGAGTTTTTGTGTCATGCTTAGTGTCACGAAAGTTACAATAGTGGAAATTGTTTAGCTGGAGTCTAGTCTGGCTAAGCTAAAGAGCCTCACATTCCTAGCCTGGTTGTACCTGGTCCTGGTCTGTTCACATTACTTGTTTGTCTGTAACTCTGAGCTTGTATTTATTAAAGTCTTTAAAACTGAATTTCATTTGCTGTGTCTTGTCCTGCACTTGAGTCTCTGTATCCACCATAACACGCATACAGTATACGGTATCTTTTTTATGTAGCCCTTAATTATTTTAAAATCTGGAAATTATTCTTTTTAATTGTTAAAACTTGTAAAATAATAACATAAATTACATAAGATAAGCATATGTAAGAGTCTGACATTAAAAATGTTCTGCTCAGACCATCCACCCTGTTAAAGCTTCACACTGTGTCCATCCAGGCTTTTTGTTTTGCCTTTTTATTCTTTTGGCTGCAGATTCTGGGTCTTGCATTGCTCAGCAGTTTGTTTCCAGAACCCTTCAAAGTAGGTTTCATCCCTGCAGTCTTCAAGAGTCTGTACAAGAGCTTTAACTAAATCACATTTAAAACTTGAATCAGACACACTTTAACTAGAAAAACATGCACCAACACATTTTTTATTTACATATGAAATCAGATGTGTCTTCTGTCTTTTCAACAACAGTAATACAAAATCTCTTGCTTTAGTGTTGGTTGGTCAGAACTACTTGGTTGTATGTGGTTGAATGGTTGATGTTTGTGCTGTTAAAATGCATCTGTATAGGAACAATGACTGTACAGAAATGGTTCTACAGAAAAGTTCTGCCCAAAAAACAGTAGTTACTAGATGGAACTCCAGTATTATGAATATGTGTGTATCCCTCTGATGGGCTTCTCTATTCACTTCCTCAGAGAGCCATAAGTCTGTGTTGAAATAGCCTCAGCACTGGGTCCCATTTGAGCGTCACAGATTGAGGTATATTTTTCCTCTTTAAATGATCTTTTCCCCTCTCAAGGCATCAGTTGTTGTGGTAATTAAAAATTTACAAATCAACCATGACATCACCCGTAGGTTTCCTGAAGAGTGGTTTTGATCCAAATATAAGCAAAAGCATGAAGTGTGAGAAGAGCTGAGCTGGGCCACAGACTGTCCTATTACATCATCCACCTTTCCACCTTAATTATGCATAACTTTAATTCTTAGTAAAATTTAAACAGGCATGTTTAATAAAAATTCACCCACCGTACAGTTGTCTTGAACAGGAAAATTAGCTACAGAAGCCAGAACCAGTTTTGTACCAGGCTGGAAGCATGTGTATTTCTGCCGTAAAGCTGAACATTTTAACATGGAAGTCTATGAGACTGACTCGCTTTTGAAGCCTCAAGAGGACATTTGAGGAACTGCAGCTTCTTAGCTTCATTTTCCAGCCTTCGAGGTTTCTTGTAGGAAACCCCAGAAGTGCTCCTGTTTTTCGTTTTCCTCTTCACTTTACACACAAGTTTCCAAACTGACTTCCACCTTTTTACCCTTTTGTTTGCTCCCTGAGTGTTGCTCTGAATGAGCTCTAAAACATAAACCAAAATTCTGTTGCTATTTGATCCAGTGCAACAAGCATATTTGTCAAATATCTTTAGCTAAATGGAATACATTTGATTGTTTGATTTTAGCCTTGTTTGGAGTTAATCTTAATTAATCTCTAATATTGTATTTGTGTGTCTGCTATCTGTGTTCATCCAACGATGCAGGGGCAATTTTACAAACAGCCAGCAGGAATTATGACACAAACTACTAAAATATGATTGTGTCAGTGTTTATAAAGACATGACATTAAACACATTTTTAATATATAGTGCATTAAACTGCATTATGCGCATATTTGTGGCTCCACTAACTTCTCAGTGTGTAGACATGCAGTTTCATTTGCAGACTACACATAATTTTATTTTAATGAAAATACTCATTACTTAGTTTTATTTTTAGGTTTCTTCTTTCATTAACAAGCTGTAGATCTTCCCTCCGCCTGCAGCACAGCTCTGGTTGGGATGTTTCTGAACCTCAGTTGAAACTGTGTAGATAAGTTGAGTTTGTCAAAGTGATTGAAATTCGGATCAGGTCCAAACTAGCTGTTATGTAATAACAACTGTTGCCTGACATTTCCTCATGTTTGAAAATGTGTCCTACTGTGTTGTCAGCAGGGAGTTACTGCTGTTCTGCCCCATGTAATGGATTTATTACCACAACACCTCTACTAATGCAAAACAGAGACACAAACTCACCATCACCACAAACACTTAATGATGTTTGTTGTTCTGCTTGTCATTAAATTCTGTTTTGATGCATAGACAAAGTTTTCTATTACATAACAGAACTGATGTGGAAATGAGACATGCATGGAGGAAAGTCCTACTGCAATCTGTCTGCATGGCAGAATACAAATATTATTTTGGATACAGAGTTTGTTGTACTTTACTCCTGCAGATTGTGCTGTTCTGTGATACATTTAATCTATAACGAACAAACAGTATGTGCAGATCAGTATGTCACTAACATGTCACCAGAACTCTTTTGCATATTCAGCTATTGTGTCTTCACTATTTGAGGTTAAATTAGTCATATTATATTTGAGTCTCAAACAAGACCACATTTGATAACAGTCTGAAACCACAATACATCAAATGTGCAGGAATGTAAGACCAAGAAAAGCAACCAATCTCACACTTGATAGCATCAAACATAATATTTTTCACTCTACCTTCCACTTAATCTGCATCTAACTGCTATTTTGTTGTTGCTGTTTATTGTGGTTGCTAAGTCCTTACATGTTTGTTTTATGTAATTTTATGTGATCCTTTGGAATTTGCCTTATTTGGCTTTATTTATATAGGAACTCTTGAAGACAAAGTTGTAAGGTGCTTAATAGGGGAAACAAATTGACAAAAATAAATAAGGTCGTAAACATGCAAGAAAGTAAACAAGATAGAAAAGTTACACCAAGTCAAGTCCAACAACATTGTTATATAGCACATCTCAGACAGCACCTGCTGTGTTAAAGTACCTTCCAGTAAAAATGATTATGATACAAAAGTGTCTTAGCAAGACTAAAGATTGCAGTAAAGACCTAGTGTTACTGAAGGTGTGATATACCTGAGTAATTTACATATTACAGATTAAACCTTACAAAAATTATATAAAACCCTCTTTACTTGACTAGATTACATGTAATACATTACAGAGATTTAGCTCACTAATATACTAACCCCAACCAGTCGAGGTAGATGTCTGCTCTCCCTGAGCCTGGTTCTGCTACAAATCTTTACCTGTTAAAAAGGTGTTTTTCCTGTTTAATGTTACCAGTGTGCTGCCCATAGAGATTTTTTTAAATATCTAAATCAGATACGAGTCTCTCAACACTGAAGGACAAATGTTCAAAATTTTTCTTTTAATTAACCACAGGTGAAACATAAAAAACAAAAGCAATTCAACAAAACTTTGAGTTGGAGTTTGTGTTAATTTAATTTTTGACACCAAGATTTTCATTTATATTGCAAATGTATCAGTTCCAAATATTAGTCTCCTTGATTGCTAATAATCAGTATTGGTATTGGCCCTGGAAAAAAATCATAGTGATGGACCCTGAGGCTAAACCCTCATATTAATATATTTAATAAAATTATTAATTGTTTAACATACTAGCGAGGTGAATTGTATTTTATATAACATTGCTGGTTCTTAACATTAATATTCATAATAATCTGATAAATTTAAATAATTAATATTGCAGAATATTATTCTTAATATTTAGGTTAGTCAGGTGAAATTATATAATAAATAATATTGCAGGATATTAATGTTAATGTTTAAGTTGGTCAGGTGAATATATATATAACTAATAATAATATAGTAGGGTCTATACCTTAATGTTTGATAGTCAGGTGTATTTAATTAATAAATATGATTGTAAGGTATTAGCCTTGACTTATCAGGTTAATTTGTACAATCAATAATATAAGGTCTTGACCATAATATTGTGAAGTAAATTTGTGCCACTAATCCTTTTCTCTACTGGAAAACACAGTCTGTTCCTTTTAAACGTTTTATGTAAATAACACTGACCAGACTATTTGATAATAGTAATAATAATACTGATTATAAATAGTCGATTAATTATCTAATGAATAAACTATTTAATGAAAACGAATAAGTGTGCTGTATAAATAGTGGTGACTTGACTGATAATAACAACAGCAATAACAGCAGCAGCAGCAGCAACAACAACAACAATAATAATAATGATAATAATAATAATAATAATAAATATTATTATTATTATTATTAGTAGTAGTAGTAGTAGTAGTATATTAATTGACTAATTGGCCAATCAATAAACAAATAAAGTCATAAGTTAAATGACTGCGCGGTGCTACAGGAAGCAGGACGTCTCCATGGCTGCGGTGACGTAAGCAACAGGTTGATTGGAGCCCCTCTCGTGCGCGCGGTTCTCCTCCTCCCGCAGCCGGAGCGCGTGCAGCACATCCCGGAGTCATCACATCACTGCGCGGCGCTGCACGAGACCACTGCAGTAGCAGCTCTCGGCTCGTGCCTCGTTCTTAAAAACTAACGGTCGCAGAACAGCGAAGACAGAAAACCGGAGAGAAAACCGGCAAACACACCCGCACAGTCGGTAAGAAAATAATAGCTTAATGTCTGTTTTACTCGGGGATACTGGTGGGCTTTGGTATGTTCCGTCAGCACTCCCAACACACCGTAAATACCGGTGTTTAACGGACTGGTTTAAACACCGTATTGTCAGTTTTAACGTGGAATTCAATCACGGGGCGTCCCTCCCGGTAGGAGAGCTACTTCAGGTCGTCGCCAGCTGAACGGTAGCACGGTGTTTAACGACAATACTGAATCTGTTGTGTTCTTCCTCCTTCTAGTTAACCTTTATTTTTGGAAACTGTAAATTTTTGCCGTTTTCTGTAGCTAACATCAGTTGTTTGCGCCGTCTCTTTAATGCTAAACTGCGTCTTAATTTAAGTTGTTTGCCGCTAGCTTGTTCCTTATTAAGTTAAATTATGAATTAGTGCGAACTAGACTTTAATTGTTTGTTGATTTGTCTTTTCTAGATGCTGTCAAAGTGCACTTTCTTATTCACGAGGATTATAGTTGCAAAACGTTTTCATTCAATCTGTCAGTTTTTCGAGACTGTCTGCTGCTATTTCCCCCCATATTTCCCCTCTAATATCTTTAAGAGAAGCGGCACCAGTGCCTCAGCAGCTGAAATTAACTCACATAGTACTAATTATTCTGTCAGTTTTGAGCTAAAATATCTTTGCTTGTGCAGATGGTTGATTTAGTGACACATTGTTGTGTTTTATTTGGTTCACAAAAGGTGAGTCACGTTGCTGTCCGGCTGCCTTATTGTTATCCCATTGATTAATAATGATCGATCCACTGTCTGAATCTCTGTGGAGGTTCAAAATTGCCAGTTATTCATTAGGAATTTGTTTCTGATCTGAATCACGTGGCAGCACATCAGACACACATTTATGCATTTATCACCCAGTCAAGGTCAGTTTTTCACCGACGGCTGTGAAAAGAATAATGGATATATGCTCTTGTTTTTATTATCATCGAAGAGTGTTGCTGAAAATTGCCAGGAATCTTTGAAAGGTGACTGAAACAGCTTGAATCAGGACACACTCACAGTGTGTTTATCTGTACAAGACTGTTTGTTTACCCACAAGGAGCAATTTAATTACATCGACAAACTAATATTACATCATCAGACATCAGCATTTCTGATGGTACGCGTCCACAGGATCCATCATCTCCACGCTACCCATTCATTGTCTTTTTTAACAATTGTGCAGTACATTCTGATAGAGCCGTGTTGTGTTGTGAGAGATGGTGTGTCACGTTGGCTGCTCCTTGTTTATATAAAGTTGAGCTAAAAGGCAACTTTATGCATATTTGGAGCGTCCAGTGTGACTCACTGCCTCTGGAGACTCTCGAAAAAAACTTTTAAAGTAACTGTTCTAAAATCAAGTAGATCAAGTGGGGCCAGTGTGAGTCAGACACATTTGGAGGTACATGTTACGACTGACTTAGTCGTTCATCATTGTTGATGACTTTTATGATACTGTAATGCACTCTTAATCTTTATATAAACCTTATGAAATTGTTTTATGTCTGCAACAGAGCTGATAGGCATAAGTTTAAAGTCACTGCAGTGTCATTCAAAGCATGACTGTCACACAAAGAAGATGGCTTAAATTTGTGCCTGTTATTTTACACTGCTGCTTGTCTTTACCAGGGATGTTCATGTAAAAGAGATTCTTAATTTCAATTAGCCTTTTTTCCTGGTTAAATTGAGGTTGAAATAATTAAAGTAAAACAACAATATCGTGGTTTAAATTTTTGCCTCAAATGTTGTCAGAAACACATTTTGATTATATACTTTGATGATATGAGAGAGAATTTCCAGCTGCAAAAACATTTCATTATCTATTGGTTCCTTTTTCAGTGAAATAGGCAAACCCATCAAACATTCACTATTGGGAAGAGGTGCAACAGCTCATGGCAAATGTCTAGTATGGCTAAGCAGATGAAACTCCAATTAACAAAATTAGTTACTTTTTGTAGTTACAATTCTTGTCATTTTGACAAGGGGTTAATACATATTTTCCTTTGTGGGCACCTAAAATTTTTCTGCAGAAAAAGCCCTGTTCTTAGTGAGATACTGTTACATTTGATGTGCTCTTAAAACAGCTGTGGCAAACCTCTTGCTGCAGAACATAAACAAAAGGTGCACAACATTGCTATGCCAGTGTTAGTTGAAAAGGAGTGGCATGCAGTATGTAGGTGGCACACAGTAGTGATTTAGCAGGCTTAGAGGTGCCAGGATTCCAGTGTCTGAAATTTTTTCGAAATGATTAGTCTTGGAATTGCAACATGAACCTCTTAAGCCCCCATATTATTTTGGTTTAGAAGGCTCTCGTTTTTTGTTTTTTTTTACAGTGTAGGCCCATTGTTTAAAAAAAAGAAACCTTTTAACTGCAATTTTTTTTGAATAGCTTACTGTTATTTTACATATTTTTCTTGTTTTGTTAGATTACAGAGAACTAGTAAAGTCTCAGAAAACAGGCACTAATTTAAACATTAACTGTAATAAAAAACAAAAACAGGCCAAAACTGTAAGTAATGTTCGCTTCAAAAATCTGTGCTTTCAGAGTGATCATTTATTCTGCTGCAATGTTTAATCATTAAATTACATTATTTTTACTGTATTTAAATCATTAAAAATAATGAATATCCAAATAAATGTCAACATCAAAAAAGCAGTTTGTTGTTTTATAATGAGTTACACTAAAATTACACTGCTTGACTTGATTTATATCAGCTAATAATATTATTATACAGACATTTGATGTATTCACAGTTAGAACAGTTTTTGAATGTTGCTGTAATGCAGTTTTTTTAGTGTATTCTTAGCTTTTTACAGATTTTTTTTTACGTTGCAGTTTTACTTTCTCGTTCATATTTATGTCCACAAGCAACATACTCAATGTTTCCCTGACAATGGAAGATGATGGGTACAGTGGTGTTGTGTATTTTCACATTGCTTAAAAAAAACAGGCAGACCTGCACACCCATACACAGTGCTGGATCATTTATAAGTTCCTCACCTGGAGCAGACATCATGTAAACACTCTCAGACAGCAGACAGACAGAGAGCATCATGATGCAACAGATCCTCTAAAGCTCTGCAGCACAGCCTTAGACTGACTCTAAATCTTTTTACAACTCATAGGCCAAATTAATGTTGGCTTTCAGCTGAGCTGTTTCCAGAGCTGTTTCATCATTTAAGGGTACAGCTCTGACATCAGTGGTGCTCAGGGATGCCCAGGTTTCATGTTTAAAGACATGAGTCAGTAATCTGAGCGTAGAGAAAGAGTCAACCTCACAGTAAAAAACTGCAGTAGAAGTGCAGATATTATGTCCATAAGTTGAACTATCAGTCATATATGAGAACGTTAAGTACCTGGCATTTAATGTTCAGAAACTACACTGTAAAAAAAATATTAAAAAATATAGCAGTGAAAATCTGGTGGCGAGGATGCCAGAAAACAACAGTGGAATTCTGCAATGTTCAAAACAGCAAAATTGTGTAAAAACAGTCAAAATAATGACAAATATGTGTAAAATAATTCAAGGTAAATACTGTCAGAGTGAATGAAATTAGGGTAACCTGTAAACTACTCCCTTGTCAGTAATTTTAGTTGTCATTATCTGTAATTTAACAAAACAGGGCAAATCCGTATAAAAATTCTTTAATTCTTCAAAGAATTTAGGTTCAAAACTGTTAAAAATGTTAATTAATTATTTATTTAATAAATTTCTAGATAAGTAAATAGTATTGTTGTTTTGACAGCATTGTTTATAATGCTGTTAATTTTAATGTATTGATAACAAACATGAAATATTAGCTGTTGACAGCAGTGGCTTTAGTCTCTATGCAGGGATTTTAAATCCGCTACCAGTCAGCACGACATTTGGAAAGTCACAGGAGGACTGAGCTTTTCTCTAGAGATTTATTTTTCACATGCTTTTGTGTTCATGTTGACATTCTATATCTTCTCTTGTTTGTGACCACTGATGATATCTGGTGAACTGACTGTGATTGTGTTAATGCTATCTGCCATCTAGAATCATATATTTTTGTGAATGATTTAGGTGTTTTTTCTGTCTGTAAACAAAGTTGAAAAGAGAAGGATAAGCCTCAGTTGGATTTTTGTCTCTAGCGTCAGCAGCACAGCAGGTTGAATTGAGTATCTTGCCTAAAGGCACGTCATTCTTCACAACGTGTCTGAGGAATAAAATCTGCCTCTTACTGGGCCTAACCTAATCCTTGACCTTCTCAGATAGGTATGTCTACAAAGGTTTTGTAGTTTGGTCTTTCTTGATAGTTTTTCCCCAGAGGACAGTCAGAAAATATAGTATACAAAGCTTTAATACTGCAATAATTATATGCAGATTTCGAGCCATATGGTTGGAATTGATGGTTTTTACAATGAGATTTCCTCTGTGAATTGTTTTTACATGGTGATGTGGTGCTTACTGCAGTAATATTTTACATTTCTTTATAAGTTAATAAGATTAGTTTTATTACTGTGAATGAATATTTCCGCAAGTAACGGAGATCCCCCTCTGACAGTAAAATCAATTAAAACATTCACTGTTATTTCTTTCTCACTGAGAGTTTTATTTAGTGACTGTGATGATGAACATATAAACAGCTGCTTGATAAATAAATCAGTATTCTGGTCAGCTTATCATTAATTTACCCCAACGCTTTAACATCTTCACAACCTCTATGAGCTTTGCTGTCTGGTCAGTTCAGACATTGACAAAATCCTGACTAGATTGTGGTGTATTTTGGTCTGTTTAGTTAGTTAATTAATGCTGTTTGTGTCAGTGCATTTGTTACATTACCTTTCAAAATGCATTTAAAAAAAACTTCTTATGTTAAAATAAGAAATTGGGGGATTTTGATTACTTCAGTTGCGGTACTTTTGAAAGATCATTGCCAATATTGCATTGGCAATATTGGCAATGCAATATAATACTGATACTGATAATATTATTATACTATCATGGAAGCTTTCAGTGCAATTAATAATGGTGGTGACAAAGTATTTGGTTGATGTTGGGAAAAATTGTTGTCAGAGATAAAAACACAAACTTGAGCCTTTGACGTGAAAGTTAGCAATACTACTGTGTTCACACTCTGTAGTGCTTTCTAATTAAACACATAGTTTTAAGAATAATTATCACCATTTTGTTGACAAAGAATGACTGTACTCTGGAACGTTGACACCAGCACATGCCTGGTAGTTGGTGGTGTTGCTGTGTTGTTGTTAGCTGTGGTGTGATGTGTTTAAACAATGAGTTGAACAGCAGACTGGTGTGGACACAGAGGGCTGCATTGTTTAATGTGTACAGTCTCCTCTGCTCTCTGTCCCTCTGTCATCTGTCCATCTACAGTATCGCACTTCTTTTGGTTAGTGATGTGTACATAAACTCACATAGATAGAAACCTCAGAGAAAGACAGATTATCTACTTGTGCTTCATGTTTAAGCCTGGATTTTGTATGAAAGTGTGGTTTGTTTTGGTGTGTGTTTGTTATGTGTGGAGTTTTGGTGTACTGGACTGGTGTTACAAAAAATTATCATTATTGATATATCTGTTAATACATATTTCTCTGTTTATATAGAGTGAAAGATAACTTATATCAAAAGCATTCTGAGGCAGCAGCAGTGCACAGAGGATAGTGTCATAATTTCTTATCAATCATAACCTGAACACATAGTCAGAGACAACTTGCAAGACATGATGTAAGAAAACATCTCATCTAAAAAAAAGATATGATTTAATCAGGGTCATGTGGGCGTAACTCCATTGCCTCCATGTTGTCTGCACATTCAGTCATAAGTGTTGTTTGTTTTGCTATATCAGGTTTTACACGGAACTCAGACTGAACACTCAAACACTGAAACACACATGCTCTGTACAGACCACCTCCAGCACTGTGTGTTCAGTATTCAGATCTGTGATTGCTTTTATTCATCACCACCATTCCTCTGCTCATTTTACCGGCAGTCTGGGACTAATTGCATTCAGCTCCAGGATCTGCTTTTGGGTAGCAAAAAAGAGCTGCATGTTGGGACCACAGTAACTCATTTCCTTATTTACTTTTAGCTTGTGTCATTTCACATGCAAAGCAATAAAGCTGACGAGCAATCTTATTTATCCACTGTACTCCCAAATGTCCTTGTTTATCTTAAATATGTCCTCAGTACCGTCCTACATCACATTTCTCCATATAATACTCTGTTTCCCCAAAGGGAGCACTGAAGTTTAATCTAGTCTTGTGCATACTTGTATCCTGAAACCACAATTGTGCAGCTCCACAGGAGCAGCAGGGATTAATAGCTATGTGTAAAGGGCATTTCACAAACTCTCTGGGAATTCAGACTTTCTTTTTAGATGAAACAGCAGTTGCACAAGTTTGACACTGTGAACATTTTTTAATTTGTATTTTTCAACAATTTACAAATGTTTTGCAGTTTTTCCATGTTTTGTGAAATTACAGATAATAACTTGCAAAATCACAGAAAAAATTCTCGTTAATCCTAAAAAAATGAGACAAAAGCTTTAGTTTCCACATCAAAAATAACAAATATTCAGTCGTTGTGGTGGTATTTGAAAAATACCTCAGGAGATCCATGCTAGATCCATGCTAATGCCGTCGGAATCTGACAGTGAACACCCCCACTCCCCCGGACACCGCGGCATGAACTGAATATTCACTGAATACTGGACCAGAATATCCGAAGGTTTTCACTGTTTTTTTTGTAATTTGTGTATTTTCAGGGCAGTTAGCTGACAGTCCATGTTGTTTCCTTTATATACTAATTGTTTACTGTGCTGAGGTGCTGCTATAGTGAGTAGTTATTCATACTTTTAAATGCTGTACCCAGTGTGTCTATGATAAAATTCAGATGTATTATGCACACTGATTCAGCTCACTTTGCTGATCTTTGATCTGTATCCACTGTAACTTGTACATGAAACAGGACAATATTACACAAAAGAAAAAAACACAAAGTAGTCATGCAATAGAAAATATGGGACATGGTGCACAGCAGTACATCTCCAGACAAATCATCGACACTGATAAGCTGGTGAACCTTGACCTACTTAAATGCAACCTTCAAGATGTTCAGCCTGGCGACGACTTAATCTTGTTTGCTCGATTTACCTATTGTTGTTTTCACATTGTTATTTCCTCTTGTTGTCCGGAGACAAATGCTGTGGGAGTGAACTGAAAGAAATGCATTAGTTGGTTTTATTGTAGCACTGCTTGCATAGTGTTACGACCCTGGCTCAGGGGGGAAGGGAAGCAACATAAAAACCAGTTGTAATTGGTAAAAAATAAAATTATTTAATATTGGAGAACGAAAAGAAAGTGTAAAATTACAAAATGAGGCAAAACGCTAAGGAAATGGGCCGGTGGGTGCTGCTCAAATCAATGAAAACAATAAAACATAAAGAGAGTCCTCATAAGGAGAACTTAACACTAAACTATCTGAAAGCTGAACAAAATGAAACAAAAATCCTTACTAAACAATGGTGACAACACAGAAATACAGTGGAGTCAGCACCCCTTTAACCTAGTGTAACTAATACAAAACAAAAGTACCAGTATGCAGGCGACCATCAGTTTATCATCCTTTAGACACACAGTCCACACTGCACCTCAAAAGCCACACAATAACGATGGCATGCTGCACATCAGCAGCCACATTGGTTTGTTGAGCCAGCTTTTGTAGGAGCTGGCAGATGATGATTGAAGGGGAGCTGACCGACACCAATCACTACCTCCAGCAAGGACCACACCTCCGTCGTCATCCTCCAATCACAGGCCGGCATGCAGTCTATTTGCATATACATACAGGTGAAACACACAGCGAAGTAAGAGCAGGCGCTGGCTGTAACACATAGAGACACGGGCACATTTACATAAACATAAGTGAAAATATGTGTATTGTCACTACTAGTAATTCATCCTTTCACATCCACACACTTTTCAGCTTTCAAGTTGTCAGTCAGTTTTGTGTGTGTTAAAAATATCTTAACTGAAGTACAACTGAATTCTGTTTTGTGATGAATCTATGTGTCTGTTTTTCTTTTTTTTAATATTTAGTATGCCTGGAGCCTCTCTTCTTACTGCAAGATTGAGAAAGATTGGCCTGTTGTTTTGCATTCATCCTGGCACTGACTCTGGAAATCAATCTGTTCAAACTGAAGTTGATATTTTCAGAGTATTGCACCTCACCAGCTGGTGTGTTCAGCAGTCTGGTAGTTGATAATGCTCAATTTATTTCTGTGCACGTACATGCATATGACGTATTTGACACTACTGATTATGAGTATCTTCACTCTGAGGTTAGTTTGACCTTGCATTAGTATGGAAGAAATGATGTGAAGTTTTTATAAAAATATTTCTTAAAGATTGTTTTTATATATATATTGCAGCTCAAGACAACACTGTCACCAACCATGACCTCAGTTGTAAAACATAAGCTAACTAACTTCTCTATAACAATGTCAAAAAGAGAAACAATAGACCAGTTAAATACTAACATACTTGTGTGCAGTAGCAGTTCCTAATATTTTTATACTGAGGCCAACCAATAGAGATGTGTTAGGGTTTCCCTGTTTTTTTGTTGTTGTTGTTGTTTTTTAGCTTTTTGTTGGTCATTTTGATTTACTTGCTAATTATTCCCACCTGCACTGTACCCAAGGATGAATGGCCACAGTTTTTGCATTATTTTTATTACTGAGGAGAACATCTAAACTTAACATGAGGTAAGATTTAAAATTAAAAGGTGCACTTGTTTTTTCTTTGATTTTGAAACAATTAAATATCCCTTCCTGGTCTCAGTGTGTCTATGGACTTGCTCTGCATTAGCCTTCAGGCTCCCTGGATGCTGTAAGAGAATGGTCCTTGTGAATAGGTGCCATATTTCCAATTGTACTCAGCCCTGTCAGGTTATAATTTCATTTTTGGCGGCGATACGAGGCAGTCAGCGATCCTGTCTGATGTAATGGATCAGAGTAGGCAAGTGAAACATGACATATTGCTAACCTTTTCTCTATTCAGCTGCCTCGGTTCGCCACATCACACAGCGATTAAGATGTAAAATTGACAATAGCAGAGCTGTTTTGGTGTGAAGGTGCTGCTACAGATGCCACTTAGAAGATAAACTATATGGTTCATACTATGTGGCAGGTAGTTTTTTTTTTTTTTTAAATGATAGAATCACAAAAAACAGACTTATGGTGGGATCATGGTAGTCCATGTAGTTATTCCTGCCTGCTGTTGGCGCATTGCAGTTTTTGAACTGCTGAGTGGACTGCCTTGAGGCCAGGAGGCTTTTTGGAAAAAATATAAGCTCACATTTGGATCAACTTTCAACATCTCAGAAAAATCCAACTAATAAACTGAACATGGATAAAACAGCCCTGCCAAGGACTTTCCAGACTGTAGCTTTTTGAAGGGATACTGTAGAGATTTAACGGAGCCACCTGTATAAGTAAAGCAACACATTTGACTGATAAATTGTTCACTTTTTGCACACTCTTTAAATCGTTTGTTGTTTAGTTTGTATACTCTTGGAGAGTTTTGTGTTAAGTGTTTTGTATTTCGCTGTGTGTGTTTAATTTAGGGCCTTTAGCACACAGAGTCCAGAGTCCTTGTTACGCCTCACACTGACTGCAAACATCATGAAGTGCAGGTTTTCTAATTTTTGAAAGTTAATTCAAAAATTAGAAATTAGAAAGTCTTTAATTTCATTTAAAGACTCGGGCAACTCATTACAGGACTGAAATCAACCAAATGTGATGCTGAATTCCTAATTTAAGTGTTTTTGACACCTGCCATGCCTTTGTATATTTTTTGTCCAAAGTACACAATATGGCGCAGTAAAGGTTTCTTAAGTTTATACCTGTTACAGCAAAAAGCCTTAACTTTGTACAATTAGTATGTGGATTGTTGGCGTACTGACAGTACTAGCCCTCAATGATGAATTTGTCTTTTGTGTTTGACCTAAATATTGTCAAGTCCTTGGTCTCAATAGAGGAGAAAGGCAGACTTTGTTCACTAAACACTTTCTCAACAATACGTCCTTTTGGAAAAGTAGAGCAAAGCTTTTGGAAACTGGAACAGTACTGGGGAAGAAAAGTTCTTGTTTTCCCAGGTTGCAGCTGCTGTAATTAAATTGTGCAGTTATTATCAGCGAGTCATTACTTGCATGTACTTTTCTTTGGGAAGATATTAGGTTTAGTATTATCTTGTATTCATAGTCTCTTGTCTATGACAATTCTGTTTCATACATATATATTATGAGTTTTGATAGATTCTATAGTGTTTACTTGCAAAGAAGCTTCTATTTAAACTGGTTTACAATTGGCCTTTAATTGATATGAGTTAGTGTCATAATTTTCTTTTAAAATATTGATTGCATTAGATTACTTGATTCACAAGTTAATTTAATTTGATTTGGTTTAATGAAGGCAATTGTTTATTGCATGTTCTTTTAGACCTGCTGAAATAATTGTTTTCTTAATTAATTGGTTAATTTTTTGGTCTTTACTGTGCCAGAAATAGTGAATAATGTCATTCACAGCTTTCTCTCCAAATTACTTGTGTTCTCAATCAAAACCTAATGCATTTTTGGCATTTTGGCATTGGTTATCGTAATTGTCGTGGGTTTATTTCTCTTGACTAACTAATCAGTTAACCTTTATAAAATGTTCCAACAGAGATGAAGGTTCTGTGATTAATGGTTTTTGTTTAAATTGACTTTGACCTGGTTCTGTGGTGGTGTATGGCAAAGAAAAATGAGAGTAAAGCTTAAGGTTGTGTAGGAGTCACTTCCTCATCTAACACATGCTCGAGCCTGAGCTTTAAGAGACGGAACAACTGAAGCAGGACCTGGAAAGATGAAGTCTGGAACACATGCCAATATTAGGAACTACTCCAACGCTAAATAATCATAACACATCTGAAAAAAGGAAAAAAGGAAAAGAGTCTATGATTTTTTTAGTTCACTTGTAGATTTATTGTTCACTACACAGGGTAGCCTGCAACAAACTAAGCTGGTCTCGAGGTCAACTAAATTGAACTTAAATATGATTCTTTACCTGTCCAACGTGCGTCATAGAAGTCCCCAGAGTTTGATTATCACCTGATTCTCGCCTCGTTGAATGAGCTGCGTCGCCACATTGTGTGTGAGCATCTTCACAGGCTTTTGTTTACATTCAGACTCCATCTTGTGATTTGAATGGCTCTTACTAAGCGCAGTGTCTGTATCACAGCTTCTTTTTACACTTTGCGTATTACTCATCTATTTAATGAGCCCTATGGCGTTTTTTTATTTGGCTATATCATCAGTACAATTTATTATAGGATGATTTTCAATCTCCTAAATAATTCATATCATTATATTTTAGCTTCTGAGATTGTCTAGTATAGCATATCTATTAATTATATGTAAACACATAGTTAAAACTGTTTTCTTGGACATACACTTGATTCTATTTTCCGACAGCTGGATTGTTTGAGATTTTTATAAAAAACTGCACTGTATTTGTGGGAGGGCATACTCACTCCAGGCTGTAATGGTGTGATTACAGTGCTCATCCTTTAATCCCTCTACATTATAGATGTAATAAAGCCTGACATGCACTGGAGATGTTGTCAAGGGCATCTCTATGACAACCTTACCACCTTGATAGCAGCCATGTTTCTTTTGTTTGTGCACAACTATGCCATTGATGTTCAGATGTGTATTCCTGTGTATATATACATAAAGAGCTTCAGTACTTAATTACCGTGTACACTGTTGTTTGGAAATACACAGAGTCCCTCAGAAAGAGCCACATATGGTAGGGTTCCCACCTTGCCTTCTGTCAGTGGGATCAGAGGAGTGCTGCTTGTCTGACGCTGTGTCAAACACTGACTCTTACCTGCGTCATGTTGCTCCTGTGGTGCTGCCGTGCTTACAGCTGTTGGCTTACAGCCTTAGGGACTCAGGGTTCTGCATTATGTTTCGCCCGCCAACTGAACTGTGGACATACCTTGGTGTTGATGTAATTTTCAGTCATTTCCCAAAGGAGAATTTTATTTTCAATTATGATTTTGGCTTCTATTAATTATCAAACCGAGATGCTGAGATAAAACTATCATTGTGCTGCATTCCATTTCACAATAATGCGCTTACTTTTTCTGATGCTGTGAATCCAGCACACCCTTTTCTTTATAGTGGTGTGTTTTTGTCCCTACTTAGAGGCCCAAACCAAATGTTAGATTGCCCAGTACTAATAGAGAACATGACCTGGCCATATACCATCGTGAGACAGGTTAGTTTTACCCTACCAATGATGTAGTGTTCCAATGAAAATCTTGTTCAGTAAAAGGGGAACTGCAGGCTCAGATGTTGGGTTTTAGCTTTTTTTTGTTCATATTTTATACTTAGTAGTTCTGTACATATTTTTCTATGTCACTTGTTTTACTTACTTAGTATTCCATATACTCTTTGGTTGCACTGTCGACTTAGTTACTGTAATAGCCAGCTTCTGCTGGTGCAGAGAGCTCTGGTGGCAGGGCTGGGGTGCAACCAGATCATGTCTCCCCTGTTCTATCTCACATGTTTTTGAAGAACTTGGTGCTAAATCCCTTGCAGACAACATGATTTATCTCATTTTATATTTTTGCACTTATTTTACTTTGTTTTTCAGATTAATTATATTTGAAGTTCAAGGAAATTCACTGTTAAGAGGATGTCTTTTTTCTTTTTTTTGTTCGAGAAATATTCCTAGAGGAATGCACTGATAGCTCACCTAGTTGAGCAGGTGCCCCTTGTGTTGAGACTATAGTCTTTAACACAGCAGCCTGGGTTCAATTTCAGCTCACCATGGTGCATGTCGCCCCCTCTTGCTGCACCTCAATTGCTGCTATGCAAATAGCAAACAGCAAAAAAAAGGAAAATTAAATATTTTCAAATCCATTGTTGCCCTAGTCTCCACCAGTGTAATGTAGCACAAGCGCAAGTTATGACATGTAAATGGTCATCTTTTTCTTTCCTCTCCAGATCATGAATACTGCACTGCTTCCTCATTGTACAATGGTTACATAGTCAGATACACATTTTCTGTGTCACCTGTGATGCATGTTGAATTAGGCTGCAGCCCCAAATCACTGTGGAAAGTAAAAAACTGCTAACATTGAGTGGTACTTTATTAATGTCTGTAAGTAGTTAATCAATACGTTGGTAGTCTCAGAATAGTTGACAAAGTTGCAGGCTTATGTTTGACCTCTGGTGTAAATTAACTGTTTTAGCTGACTATAGAACATTTCCACAAACATTTCTGTAGTGTCATTGTTGAATTAAGGCAGACTGCCTTCTATAAATACACATATATAAATAGAAAAGTGTGTGGGCAGGTGACCTTAGTTGACTTTGGTGCTGAAGTACTGGCCAGTGTCCAGAGAGAGGAAGGGGAACAGTGACAGATGGACAGGTGAAAGGGAAGAGAGGATGGAAGAAATAGTATGTCGAGAGAGACACAGTGACGTAGGGACAATAAATGAACTGAAAGTGAAGAGGCAGATGCAACGGTTGACAGAAATATTCAGATCCCTCTGTGGCATCATAACAACTTAAAAACCACCAACATCTTCACCTCCTCCTACCTACTAGTGGTCTTCTCCTCTATTTTTCCTTTCCTACCTTCCTCTGTGCTATCTTTGTCTTTACCCTCACTTCATGGTCAGCAACTTTCTCAACCTAGATTTGAGAAGTGCACTCTACTTTTGTCTCAGGAGCTCAGAGGATCCTTTAAGCGTGTCACTGCTCCTTTCATGTCATCACCTGTCACACATATGACCCACTTTGGGTCCACACACATTGTTTATTAAGCAGTTTAAAAGATGCACCAGTACTGACAGGAGATAAGAAACATTTTCATCAGTTGTCAGAAATGTCGTTCAGGTTGGTGAGTTGAGAGACAATTGAGTTTGGTGCTAAAACACATACTGGTTGTGTTGTATAAGCCCATAGAAAGAAGGTGACTGCAGTGTGAAGGGACGTATTTAGAATGGATATCATCATTATCACAGAACACAGTGGAGGCACAGAATTTGGCTTCAAATCAGAAATGCATAAATCCCAAAATCAGACACCTCTTTTGTCCAGCTATCCATCAGTCTGTCTCTCATAACCTAAATTCAAAGAAAATATGAAATTGTTGCCAAGATATTTGTACCTTGTCAATATCAGAAACATTATGAGGTAAGCATCAGGAAATGTTGTGAAACTAAACTGTCTCTGCTATGCTTTGAGTAACAGCCTGTGCTGACCTGTGAGGGGAGTACATGTTCTTTCTGTATACTCTGACACCTGCACCTGCTCACTGACAAAACACACGTCACAGTCCTAAATCAGCCAAACAACTTTCTCTGAGGTCACTTTTAGTGTTGCATAATGTGCTTGACTGATTGAATGGTAAGATGAAACGGATAGAAAATGTGTACACTTTAAAATAATGATAAAAATAATAGCCCTAAAAATAAGTCATAAATAAACAGAAAAAATTACACATTAAAAGGACCATAGGAAAAATGTTAGACCATTATTGCAACTATTACTGATATATTTCAAACAGTTAAATTAGTCAATCAAGCCTTTAACACTATATATATGTTCTTTCTCATAGTCAAGTGCAATTAAACTACTGTAGAAAAGAAGTTGCAATGTGATGATGTAATTGAAAAGCTCCAGTCAAATCTGAAATTGTAAAAAAAAGTATAAAACATGATGAATATGCTAATTTACTTTAACCATTATTGATTCACAAAGTCTTGCTTTATCCCTGCATCAATTTTTCCACCTCTGCAAAACATAAAAATCTTTATTTCATTTTGTAAAACATGCAGAAAAGCTGGTGCACCATTTGAGGTTAATATGATTCCTGTGCATCATGACTTTATGAAATGAAAGTATTTTTGCATTTGATTGGTCAGTGGTGAGACTTTGGCGTTATTGATTAAACCGGACAAGTCATTTACAGTCAGGTAACTGTCAGTCATTTTTTGCAAACTGAATATCTTGAACTCCTATTTGTCTTATATATTTGTGTCTTTTATCTGTTATTGCACCTAAAATCTTTATTGTATCACATAAGCTTTCCACACTTGTTTCATATGTCTCTTTTATCAGTTCTGTTTCTCACCAGGATCCTTTTCCTTTATTCATTCCTTCCATTTTGTTAAGTCCATTTCACAGTCATAGATTAGACTTGTCTGCATGCTGACATTTTTCACTAGAAATTTCCATTGCAATAGACATCTGCTATTTTGCTCTTTTTTGTCAGCATGCGGGTGCTGATTTCACTCACTTTATGTGATTTTCTTTTTTTGTGTGAATTTCTTTCTGGATTATATATCTTATACTATTTTATGCAACTGTATCCTCCTCTAAAGTGCACTTTTGTCTGAGTACATGTTGATCTGAGTGTGTCTCACCCTCCAGAATACGTGTGGCTTTGTGTCTAGTACATAACAGTTTTGATGACGCCTGATCATAATTTCTCGCTCACGCTTTCACCCTGTCATTTCTTCAGTCTCCCCCTTTTATCAGTCCATCTGGTTCTTTCTTGTTTACCCCACCTCCCCTCATCCTTTTCACAGCATTAATAATAACAGATCTGATGTCACAGTTGCCATGGCAGCTGTGTGATAACTTGGCTGGTTGAATCAGCTCGGTCGTCTGGTGGCCGACTTCAGTCACAGAGGCAAAATAGAAATAAAGTGAACAAAGATGAACTGTCGAGAGTATAGAAAATTTTTAAAAGAATCCATTTAAATACAGTTAGTTAAAATAAGAAATGATTATATACATATCAGAATATAATTGTTTGGAGCAGGTTACAATTTGTTAGATTTGGCTCAAACTATAGGCTCTTAGATACTTACTGCATAATGTTTGCAGAAGAAAGTGTGTTGCATTATTTTGGTTTTACTGTACATAACAGTAATGAGCCTACAGATACTGTCATTGTTTCACACTACAGATCTTCGCTGTTAGAATAATCTGTGACTGTCTTTTCTGCCTCAAAAACGAATCCATTAAAAAATAACAAACTGCTGTGATTATCTGTGAAGTCTTTATACAAAGTAGCTACTGAATGATAGTTTTGTTGTTGCTGTCGTCTTGGCCATGTCTCTCTTGTAAAAGAGGTTTTTAATCTCAATGAGACTTTTTACCTGGATGAATAAAGGATCTATCTATCTATCTATCTATCTATCTATCTATCTATCTATCTATCTATCTATCATCTATCCATCCATCCATCCATCCATCCGTATGTGTGTATATATATATATATATACATATATATACGAGAGAAAATGCAGTTACAAATATGATTACAATAAATTCAAAGGCAAATTATGAATAATACATTGGAAGGAAAAAGAAATTAACAAATAAAGTGAGTGAGATGATGAGGTATCTTGCAAGACAGTCAAGCATGAGAAGTCAGTGCCAGTAACATGCACTCAAACCACATGAGAGCCCTGAAAGCCTGCAATTAATTACCCACAGCCTTGTAAAAAAAATATTTGCAGGTCCACATCTGGCATAGCAAATTTATCAGTCTTTAAACAAGACACTATGCTCAAGTTTCTTACCATCTCCACAGTGCTCCTTGTCTAACACTGAGAATGGCAAAAGGTATGATAATGTCAAAATTTCAAATAATCATGAAATTTATTTTTTAGTGTATTCCCTCTTTTTTAAGGTGACCCAAAAAGCTAATTTCAGAAGCTGACTGTGTCTGCACAGAAATGACATTAATTTGTCATTTAGCATTTTAAGAGTTGATATCTTAAACTCTTTTTAGCAGTTAGTAGTTGCACAATGTTGTGTTTTTAATCAGTACTAGACATTTATTCAGTTCTCATGTAGTGCAGACACATGGTCACTGTGTTTAGGATTAACATTGTACATTACCAGTTTACTGACCGTCTGCTCCCTAACACATATATCCTGTTTAATACACCCAGTGCTCATGTTGGGTGGTGTAATACCAGAACTGAGAAACAATTCCAGCATCACTAATCTGCTTCTCAGTATTGAAACTATACATCCTGAACTAAACCAGTTCACTCCCTGGTCAATAGGGCTTTTATAATGAGAGTGTGTGCCAAGCTGTCAGGCTGACCTCTTTGTTCTTAACTCAGACACACTGTTAAAAGCTGCTGGTGGACCTACATTAAGTAGATTTAGGCCACTTATTTAGGTCTGTAACACATTAGGATCAAAGTACGGTCAGAGGTTTGCTGGGGTTTGTTCTGTCATTTAGGATTAAGTGAAATTTTTAAACTAGAAAAAAAATTGTTAGTCAATTAAAAAATATGATTGGTAACAGTTTTTTAAAATTTATAACTAGTTACCTGTTTTATACTGTTTAAGCAAGGTGACAAAATTATCTTGTTCCAATATCTGAAATGTGAGGATTTAACATCTTTAAATTCTATTGACTGTGCAAAACAAGCAATCTCAAGACGACATAGTTACTTCTGGGTCTAATTAATTTTACATTTAATTTGTTCCATAAGATGACAATTTTTGCAAACATGAAAATTTTATGAGCTGGTGATTATTTTGGTAAGATGTCTGGATGTTTTTTTGTAGGTGCTATGAACTTATGGTTTATCCTTGATGTAAGCCAAGGTAGGCTGTTATCCTGAGAGATCTGATTAATTTGCTGAAGTGTTGGCTGATTGAGTAATTGGCCTGTTTCACCAGTTTGCCAAATGATTGTTGTTTTCTGTGGTATTTAGTTCAGTGAAGCAGTGGATGTAGAGCTGTTGCATAACTATTATTATTAAGACTATTATTATTAAGACACTTTGCTGCTGCTGTTGTTGAGGTGTCAGACAGCTTGAAGAAAACAACCTATATTTTTTTTTTAAAGAAACGGCAGAAATCAATTAAAAAAATGCACTTTATAGCCTGTTCGGGCCTGAAAACAACAGTATTTATTAGCATTAGTTGTCATTTGGCTTAGCCTACTCCCAAGGAGAAGAAAAATTGTAGAAATCATGTTAAGATGTTAAAATTACAACCAAATAGCTGAAAGTAGAAACACATTTTGAGATCAGCATCATCAAAACAGTAGGGCTGGTCCCGAATATTAGAATATCCAAACATTAGTTCGTTGTGGTGGTATTTGAATAATAATTTTGATATTCGAATATTTGTGCGGGCTGCCGCTGGGCATTGCCAAGCATCGCTGAACACTGCCAAGCGTTGCCGAGCATTGCCGAGAGTTGCCGAGGCTGTAGTACACGGCCGGGCACCACCGAGCGTCCTGAACGCTGCCGAGCGTTGCCGAGGCCGTAGTATGCCACTGAGCGCTGCCCAGCATTGCCAAGGCTCTAAGTATGCTGAGGCTCTAAAACGCAGTGACAAGGTGGTTCTAGTAGGCGGACCTGCCGACTCCAGTGTCAGCACCCATCCCCCGGCTGACACCACGGCACAAACCGAATATTAGAATATTCGCCGAATACTGGATCCAAATATCCAAAGCACAGATATTGCTTTTCGGACCAGCCCTACAACCAGTGGTGGCTGGCCAATACCGCCTTAGTATTACCGCCATGGTATTGATATTGGTGGTGGGGTGGCTAGGGCGCCACCCCACCTCCACCACTTTAGCTTAAATAGGATATTAAAAAATAATAAAAATGAAATAATAAAATACAAATATTTCAAAATAAATGTATATCTATTTTAAGATGAGAAAAATTAATATTATATAGGTAATGATGATGAGTAAAGTTGTTTCGTTCATCTGAAATGACTCACAGTTGCTTTTTTATCCAGCTACTATTCTTACTTGTAAGATGACTGATTAATATGCTATCATAATTGTTGCTCATGTAATGTTGCTTGATTAGTCATTTACAAACTTGTTCAGCTTTAGCATGGAGTCCAGGACTTAGCAACTTGCTGGATAACTGGCTGATTTGGTGACTGACCTGCTTTTAGGTCAGTTAAGTTGCCTCACTGACTGTACTATTTATAGCATTACTGGAGTCAGTCTAAGTTTTATTTGGCTCTAGATATAGAATGATATATTAATATTAACAGAGATCACATGGGATAGGTATTTCTGAGTGTCATAAATCACTTGAGCAGATTCATATTGTGTAGAATCACACATGTTGAGCATAAACTCAAAATATCAAATATAGGTCAGTGTGTATTTCTGTGAAGCATCTATATCTTCTGGGTTACTTTAAGCAGGACACAGGAGTAAAACCAGGACACAAACACACACACACACACACACACACACACACACACACACACACACACACACACACACACACACACACACACACACACACACACACACACACACACACACACACACACACACACACACACACACACACGCGCGCACACACACACACACACACAGACCTGCTGAGTCTAGTTTATCTGTAAATACACTTTAAATTGATTGAAACTTTCTTCTCTCTCTCTAGGTGAAGATAGCTTTGGGGGACAGGAGTTCTACCTTTTTTCTCCTCCATCCTCTCTCTCTCTCCTGTCACTTCTTCTTCCTCCCACTCTTTCTTCTCTCTCACCCCCTCTCTGTCTCTCTGACTCTGTGATGCCGGGCTGTGGGTGAGTCTATGCCTGTGACCAGACTGAAGCTGGGGAAGCTAAAGGTGGTGCGGCGGCAGCTGCTGCAAAGGTACAGAACAACACACACCACCATCACAACCAGGCAGTGACGATACTGTGATAGTAAAAATATTTAGAAGCTATTAGATTATCATTTTGTATGTCAGTTGTCTTTTAATCTTCTCTTCGGTTGCTTATATATTTACTCTTTTTAGAGAGACCAAATCTTATGTGTTCAGAGTTACAGGTTGACTGGTGATTATAGTACTGTTAGATGTGTAGGTTACACAATAAAACTAGTGATCTCAGGTGTTCTCACATGTGGAGTTTCAGTCTGAAGAGGCTCTTTGATCAACCTAAGAAATGTAATCAATTCTAAAAGTCTTTCTAAGGAGATACAAGCTAATAAGCTGTTCTGTCTGAAGAATTTAGGAATTTTTAGGAGTTTTACATGGTAAATAGAACCATATGATATAACATGTTGACAAAGAAACAATAGAAAGATTTTATATTTACCATCATGTTATCAATAAGCTGTCATTGTTATTCTTCTTTTGGAAAGAAACTAGTGAGGTCTCTTTCCCATTAAAATGATGTGCTTTTATTCTCCATATTTTATACAATATAAAATTTACCATCGACCCAACAGTGTGCTTGTTTTCTTATTTTGGGTAATAATACAAGTCATGGCAGTTTTTCACAAAAATACTCACACTTAAACGTAAAGAAGAAAAATCTTCTAACATACAGTCTACATTCTGTGTAAATACCATTCAAAGCCATTTCGGCAACTCTCATAATGAATTACTTTGCTTGTGTTACTTGTTACTGTTAAAACTTTTTCAGAAACTATGAAGTTAGGTGGTTATCATCAGTTTTTGTATGCATTCATTCTGTTTTGAAGACAGCATTCCTGTTAGTAACTGTTATTTAAAATGGACCTTCATTTGCACTCATGTGGAGTGACTTTTTGCCCTCTGTCACAAAACAAAACAAATAACATTTTGCACCCCTTTCTAGTTAATTTACATTTGAGTTGGTAAGGTTTTGAGATCTGGCAATATTTTAATACAGTGTAGCTCAGTATATGTTGTATAGCAACAGAAAATTATGTTTCCAACAAACCCAAAACACTCAGCACTGTTATCTGTTTCCACACAATGTCCTGGTTACTTGGGATGATGCACAAACATTACTGTGAACTGTTTTCATGGTGAACGGTATGTTCTAGGGTACGACGACCTACACTCTGTCTGAACAGATGGATGAGTCACACTTCTTTTTGCACCAAGATAGCCTGAAAGCATCATCTAAAGCAGGTTATTTCTGTGACCTGTTGGTGTGAGTACAGTATGAATATGAAACATAGTTTAATGTTGGGGGTTTTGTAACACTGACTCCAGTAACAAAGCTGATTATTAGATCTGAATGCTCTTGCATCCCTCATCAAATCTATTTAGATTAATACATTCATGTCGAAGTAAAAGATAGCTAAAACACCAAGATTTGAGTTAAAATTTATAGATTTTGTGAACTGTACAGAACAACTTCAGTTCAGCCATGTTTTAGGATGCCTTTGATGAAAGGCTCTCTACAGGTCATTCAACAACATCCCTTAGGTTAAAGTCCGAGTTCTGACTTTGAAAGGTTTAAAGCCATTCTCTTGTAGATCTACGTTGATGTTCGGGGTCACTATCCTGCAAAACATATTAAAGGTTTGACATTTTGTTAGCTGTGGAGCTTCGTAAATCTGTGTATTTTATTGGCATGGAGTCAGATTCAACTAAAACCTGTTATCATACTCCAAAGGATGTTTGATTTTGTCACAATTTATTTAATTTCCAAAGCTCCACACTGTGCTCTAATCAAACAGACTCCTCCAGAATAAACTCTGAAATGATCATTCTTGAAAGTTACAATTTTGTCAATGAGATTATGTGTTTCTCAGTTTAGTTAAAACTGTAAATAAGGGAATGTTGTATTCAGATAACTGCTGTTTGTTCATTATTTATTTTGTAATTGACTGTACCAGGTATGAACATCAGCCGTTTGTCTCCTGCCTGGCAGGCCTCTACGGTTGCCAATGGAGACGATACCAAAGAGCACGGGCTCAGCCTGGAGAGTGCTGCTGCAGCAAGGTAAACACACCGACACAGCACCAGCTATAAGCAGCGTGTTGTGTTTGGCTGCTTTGCTGATCATGCAGAGAGTATTGATTCCCCAGCCAGTTTTCCTCAGTCCAGACTGCTGACTCCAACAGTCAGTAACTACAATTTCTATGAAAAAGCATCTGCATGTATATGTACTGTGTCAGCTTGTATCAAAATATACTATACTGCTTCCGTATGCATTTGGTAATATGACTACCAAAGGGAGCTTTTGCTCTAATAATGACTAGAAATGCTATCAAGAAAGGAAATTAGTTTCATTGTGAACCTTAGATTTGCTTTAAACCTCTAACTCTTGGCCACAACAGATTCTTTAAATTTAAATACTATAAACACACTTTATCTTTTTAATTAAAAGTAATCAGAGTGCAAGTTTGACTACAAATAAGTGAGCTTGATTCCTTTGGGTAAAATTGGTTTGTTTTGTTTAGCAAAACATGACTTCTCTATGTGTGTGTTTTACAGGTGGAATGTGGCAGTTTTGGCCTCCTGATCCTCACCTTTTTCCTGAGTTTCCTTTTCCTTTATTTCTGGAGTGAAGCCCAGAATGACTACAATGACTTTGACTGGTAGGTTTCATAGAGCACTAGTACACTAACTTGGTTGGTCGGTGTGTGTTATGGAGTTTGTCATGTCATGTGTTTTTTGTCCTCATTATGGGGTGAGGACAATATACATATATATATGTATGTATATATATATATATCTTGTTTGTATTTTGTACAAACAAGATATAAAACAAAGGAATTTGTCTACAGAGACAGTACTTTTAGGAGTGTTTTTGATGTTGGTCATTTGTCTGACTTACAGAACCTACACCTTAACAATTGCCTCAGAGCTAACAGTTTAAAGTGTCAGTAACTAAGTATGACATGTTGCACAGCTATATCACTTGTCCGTTGTTTTGTAAAACCTACCACTGTATTGTATGATCTGTCAGATGAGCACAACAGTATTTATGATAATTTACAGTTTCTATTTATTTTATAATCAAATTTACAACACAGACAGTGTTGTAATTTACAGACATTTGTCAGTCCTGCTTCTGACATGATTTGTGTTTTCCAGTTGTGTCACAGGTGCAGAATATACTTAATTGAGGATGCATTCAGGTTACAACTGTGCATCCTGGCTAATAACTCCAGCAGTGTAATCAATTCGTTCTACCATTCTAATCAAAGTCTTTTGTGATGGTGCACCAGTGATTCATATTTTGGGAGGAGGAGGGCGGAGGAGACAGGGACGCTGAAATTAGTGAAATGAGATGAGCCTACTAAGTGCCCTTACCTCCTATGATGGAAGGGAAATACAATAAAAAAAAAAACACTGCTGATTTCTTATATTCCTCAAAAAATATTTTTATCCAGTAAATTTCTGTTATCAGCCAGTCTGGTAGACAGCATGGCCTGTTGCTCTCCTTTCAGTCATTGAGAAGTTGTTACTGATGACAGACTGACAGCTGGTTATAATGGAGACAGTCAAACAGGGGTTGAGTCGGTGTGGACTGAACAAATCAAATGCTTCAGTAGTGCGTACTTGCTGCTGATGTCTTGATTTGAATGTGGATTTTGCACTCTGTATGTGACTGTTTTTCTTATTTCTCTTCAGGTTTAATTTTGGGACCCTTGGTTTCTGGTTTCCTTGGTCTCTGGTCCTGCTGGTCGTTGCTGCTGCTCTCTTCACGTACATTGCCCTACTACTGGTACGCAAACTAAGATTTAAATGAATCAACAGACGCAAAACAACACAAGTTGTACACACAGGGGTCTGAATGGATGCTTTACAGTTTCAAGTCCGTGGAGATGTTGAGAAATATTTTGTGTTGGAGACAAATATTTGCCATCATATTACAGCTGCGGACAATGGCTTTCAGGGGAGCATACTTTTTCAACTATTTCATGGTCAGAAACATAAGTTACAGCATTTATAAACAGCTTGATTCATCTTTTTATTTATCATTTATCAATAGGAATTACTTAAATAACTACTAAATCCTGAATTTCCTTTTGGGGATTAATAAAGTATATTCTGATTCTAATATTCTAATTTATAGAAATATAAAAAATATGATTAAGAAGACAAGTGTAAAGTAGCTGCTAGTGCTTGCTTTTAGTACCACAATGAGTTTGGTTTGCTCTTCTGTTTTGTTTTAGATTGGATTAGGTTAGATTCAACGATTGTCACTGTACAGCGTACTAAGATTTCATGCTTGCTGGCATCTAGAATTTTTATTTTTTTCTGATTTTTGAAATAAAATGAATGAAAATTTTAATATTAATCAGCCACACTTTATGGTGGCAATACTAACGTGATGCTTGGAGTACTGTCTTTATTAAAGTGAATCCGTGCTGAATCACCCTCATGGATGAATCATACATCAATGAAAGCCCAAAACATCATCCATGACAACGATGATACAGAAAAATAGTAATGCATGGCAAAAGTACCATATTGTCAGTATTTATCTGACCCTCTGAAATTTCACATCATGTTTTCAGGGAAGCTCATGTTTTATTAAGAGGAGTCAAGCTCCTCCTGGTTCCCCTGTAGTTCACACCCTGCTTGACTGCTTCTGTTCTAATCAGAGATAGTCAGTAGTAGAAAGTTGTCAACTAGCTTCTAATTGAGCCTGACTTGACTGTTTATTTGGAGTGTCAATGTATCTTATGTTTTCCTCACTAAACCAGCGCGCTTGAACCATGCGTTTCATTAAGCACATCAGCCCTTTGGCTCTCCCAGCACTTTCTGTGACATTTAGGAACTTGTCTGCTTGCTTGAGGTGACAAATATTATGTAAGACTCATTATATAATACAAGAAATGGGCACAGATTAAATGAAGTATACTTGCATCTCTGGAATTTACGTTCTGCATAGAAAAAAAGCATATAACAATTCTTACAAAATTTCTGAAGTCTGAGACATGAAAATATGAGGAGTATTGACAAGATAAAATGCCATTTAATGTCTAATTTCAAAAAATACCAATGTAATAGAAACCATTTTGATATTTGATGTTAAAATTTGAGAAGATGTAAATGCCTTATAGAACAGTGTTAGTTTAATCAGCTTTATCAAACAATTTTTAATAAATATCTAACCTTTGTTCAGGTGCTGGCGGTGTGTCTGCTTTCTGAGGGTCAGAGGTTGTACCTTCACTGGAGCCACAAGGTATCTTTGGACGGAGACATTAAAAAGAAAGATCTGTATTTTTTGAAACTTCGTCTTGATATATTTAAATTTTGTCATCTTCCTGTGTCCTTGCCAGACTGGCATCGTAGTGACACTGGCGTTCTCCGTCACAGCTACCGCCATCCTGTCTGACCTCTGGAGCAAAGAATGGAAGACTCTCCTCCTGTCCCTGCAGGTTAGCCCAACCTGACACACCAGCCAATCACAGTAGAGGATAGCAGGACCTTTTTAAATAATTCACAAAACATTGTATTAAGCACTGTACTGTTAATATTCTGGATATTTATACTGTGTTTATACCTACTGTAAAAAGTGTTTTATGTTGTGAATGAATAGTTTGAGACTGAGCTGACATGCTCGCCTTGTCTTTCTCCCTGCTATTCTCTGTGCATCGTTAGGTGACAGCACCTTACCTCCATGTGGGTGCAGTTTCACTAATGGCAATTCTCTCCTGGCCAATAGCATTACACTTCTTCCGCATGAACAAGAAAGGTAAGCAAGCTGATGAGTGTCTTTCTTAGTAAGCTTTTAAGCTAACAATGTAGTAAAGAGAAGCTTTGGCTGAGTGAGGTTATCAGCAGCTGCAGCAGTTCTAGATGAACCTTACAGATCATGAAATCTGTAAATACTGTTCAGAGGAAAACTAAGTGGGGAATCAGAAATGCATTAAGCCTTCACCATAATCAACATAATTAACATCATTTGAATATATATACACATTATAGTGTTCACCCCAGTTGAAAATTTTTGAGAGAGAGAGAGGGGGAGAGATAATATTCTAAATGCTGGACAAAAATATATATGTATCCTCATACTGGAATGTATTTATTAAATCAACACCTTGTGTTGATGTTTCAAAGGTAAATGCTTCTTCTTCTCAGACAATCGAACATATAGACATGCTCCCTACAATGGCAAAACTGGACAACATGTCAGCTTGTATTGATATATGCACAGCATGTGTTTGTTTTTGTTTTATTCTATGTTTTAACACTTAGTGCCTGCATGTATACAAAACTTTTTAAAAAATGCTTAGAGGATATTCAAAATAAATACCAATATTGATGATGACTCTAGAATATTAATCACCGTGACTATCAAGAGAAAGACCTAGAACTGTTCTAAGAGCTTTATCCATACAATCCAAGCATCGCAATACTGGAGCATCAGGTGACAAGATGAAAAATGGGGAATTAATTTGTAATCAACTTATTTACAGGCACCTCCACCAATATAATATGGCAGCAATAATCAGCAGTAAATAGTGTCACAGCAAAACAGTATAGTAAAGACAGTATGGTAAATTTGTCAAAAATTCAGAATATAATAGAAAATAACACTTGAGACTTGTGCCACATCTAAAGCTATATGGAAATAACAATAAGTCATATGTAATAAAATTACTGTTGCGACACGTAAAGAAGCATGAGCATGGTGTTTATTCAGACACAAAGCTGACTCGACTGTCAGATTAATGGAAAGGAGTACATTGGCTGAAAGGGCTTTCTTCTAAATGGTGCTTTTTGCTTCTGACTTTCAGTTGTTTTTCATTTACTTTGTTTTGTGTTTTTTTTTTAAGTCTCTTGACCGGTCAGACCTCCTTACTTGCCAGTTCCACCCCTCCTGCTGCTGTCAGACTCTCTTTACTTGACTTTGGGTCACTTTGTCTCGCATTGTGTCTGTCTGCCTTTTCCTCTTTCTGAATGGCTTTCACCTCTGTGTCTCTGCATCTCTCTTCTGTCTTTTGTCTCCATGGGTGATTCAGCAGGTAGAGTGATGCTGAGTCATGTCTCAGGTCTCTGCTGGCAGGAAATAAGGGGGAGAGAGATTTGCCAAAGCACAGAGTGGAAATGTTGCTTTTCTCCTTTTTTATTGTGTTGAGATAAACACCCGCCCAAAGCTGGATGTGAGAGAGGAAAGGAACTAGCTTCTGCTGGAAACAGACCTCTAAGATTATTAGGACACACAAAGACAAGACATTTCACATGTAATGACTAATTTCCACTAACATATTGAGTGATTTTAGTTTTGACAACCAAAAAATAGAAGGGCATTCACAGAAAAACACACAGAATCAAAGAGGGATAACTGGTTTCATGTTGCATGAGTAAATACATTCTTATCTGACTTTATTTGTGTCGCATCTTTCGAAAACAAAGTAAGAATGAGCCTTACAATAACACAAACTTCAAATTGGAGAAATAATGAAACCAAACAATAAATAGTACCACAAATATGCAATATAAATTAGAGTTAAAAAGTTTAGTCAAGATGTTTTTACGTGGCACATTTAAGACATCATCTGTGCCAAAGATTATGATTTCTGTTACAAAAGTTACCGAACAGACTGAAGATTTAAGACCCTGAAGTGTTATTTAAGGTGTGAGTAATTTACATATTAGGGATTAAAACCCTACCAAAATAATATAAATTATGAGTTATTAATTATGGATTTTTATCCAACAAAGGTAACAATATAGCCAGACACTGGTGCTACAAATTACAAAGTTTACCTTAATTAATATAAATATTGTGTATTAAACCCTACTGTATTATTAATTATTGAGACTAACCGGACTAATGTAGAGTTTTTGTTTTTTTAGCTAAAAAAGAGAGAAGACACCAGTTGGTAACATGCGAGAGCAAATATAAATGCATGGAGGGCATGACGAGGACTGTCATTATGTGGTGACAGTGGTGTCGGTTCTTGTCATGCTCTCCATGCAGGTAGGTTTGGTTTTATCATTGCTAAGGACATTAGAAGTGCTTCACTTTATTTTGTATAAGCTGGTTTGAAACTGTCAGCTGATTGGTTTAGGGCTGTTTTGTTATCCAATCAGGCCAGACAGCTGTAGGTGTGTCTGTACAGAGTCGTGCTGTTCTCAGTGAGATGTAGCATCATGGAGTCTGACAAAGAGCATCTGTTGACATTTCCAGCAGAGCAGAGGCCTTTACTATGAAACAGGATTCTAGACTAGGGAGGTAGCTTCTGGTGTAACAGCGATGGTTCACTTCATACTGGGATGCAACACCATGATTACTCATGCTGCACACTTACCCTGCTCTGGACCAGGTTACATTTAAAGCCTACTGACTAGTTAGTTCTCTTACAAAAAGACGTAATCGTTGCTAGAGGATCTGGTGGAGCCCAGTACCTGGATAGTGAAGGGCTCTCTTCACTATCTTAATATAATTAGGTAGAGGTATAGTTCCAAATAATTTCAAAGCCATTTCACTGCCCTATAGGGAGACATAGGGACATTTAACCAGAATTACAGCTGAAAGAAAATGGCTAAAATTGTCTCGTAAGAATGATTCATAAAGATAATTTAAACGACAATTGCATTGCAATATATATGTTGGGTATTCTGAAGTTCAACAGTAATACAGGCGTCAGCGCTGCTATTGCTTTCTTTGATGTCTGGTGACCTAGACCAGGTTTAGGGAAGTACAATTAGTATAGTAGTATATATATATATATATATATATATATATGTGTGTGTGTGTGTGTGTGTATATTATTAGTATAATTATATGTATATGTATTTCTTCAGTGTACAGACCAATATCTTCTTGCTGTTGTCTTATTTAGTGCGTCAGGTGGCTGTCCTGGGTCTCTACTTGTCTGTGCTGTTCTCTCTCTACCTGGTCCCCCTGGGAATGTACTCACCCTGCATTAAAGAAGCAGGAACACTGGGACCGGCACCAACACTCATTGGACACAGAGGAGCTCCAATGGTAAGACTGAACTGAACCGTGACATACTGACCTGTCTTAATTTTGTCTAACCTTTACATGTGTTAAAGAAAATCACTCATAGTCCAAATCAAAAGTCTGCTGGAGTTGGGTATTTTATTGGTATTCTAGTAAGCAGTGGGCTTACTGACGCAGAGAGTGAGTTTGTGAAGGTAAGCTGGCCCAGAAAATTGGAAGAGTACAGAATTTTATACAGATAGTCACAGTTGTGAAAAGAATGTAAAAGCATTTTTTTAATCAAAGGTGGGGAATGGATTTGCAAAGAGGCACTTGGGTCTGGGAGCAGAGTTTAAATGACAAAGGGTGAAGATTTCAGGAGTCTAGCAATGCAAAGGGTGATTAGATCAAGAGCTATAGTAGACAGTTATTAATAAAAAATGGTGATGGGATCTAGGAGTGTCACCAGAGGGTGGAAAAGAGTCTCTAGACATTATCTGATTGCCAAATTTAAATGTAGACTCTAAGTTCTGAATAAAATAGTAACAGCCTGTGTTTTCTTTAAGGGTAGTTAACAAACAAATAGGGATGGTTCATACTTGGCACACTTATATGCATATCCCAGGTCCTTGGCTATCCAAGACTAAATTACACCCTGTGTATTTCAGTCATTTTTTTCAATTAGGAACACAACTCCCTGGTCCTCCCCAAACTATCTGTTTTTAGCAATTCACTAGTTTCAAAATATCAAAAATAATATACAGCCGTATTTTTCCAGGTTATATCTAAAAATTGTATGTGATACTTATAGACTGTAATGGACTGTGCTGATCAATTTTGGTTTGGTAGGTGTCACTCTGAGTTACTGCAGGCTGCATGGAATATAAACACAAAATAGATCTCCACTGAGTAATATTATTGTGCTGGAATTGTGGAAACCAAGAGCCATGAATTTATATTGAGTTGATCAGGGTAATGCCGGGGTTCCTTCTTTGCTGTAAAACATACATATATTATTAGTCATTCTGGTAATGTTTCTGTTGTGTTTCTGTGTGTAGCTTGCTCCAGAGAATACTGTGATGTCTTTTGAGAAGGCAGTGGAAGCTGGAGGACAAGGACTAGAGACGGACGTCACCATTAGGTATCAACTGCTGTCACCTGTGTGTACATCCTGTTGTCATTTACTTTACTTCTATTATCAGAGAGAGCTGTAAGGGAACACATCTATGCACTCAGTATGGTGCAAACACCATATGACTTTGAATTTAGGTGTAAAAACTAAAACAGTCACAGTAATAATAAACTGGACAGGACAGAGAAAATTTTTCTGACTATTCACAGTCTATAAGGTGTGAGTCTGTGTGACACCTAACCTGTCTGAGGTGTTAAAAAGGCTTTATTTCCCACTAGATCTTATCAGTCCACCTTTTTCTGGGATAATATATAACCAGTGAAGTTACTGTCTTTCCATGCTCTCTGTAATTTTGTGTTATGGAGTAAAATCAGTGCATAAATGTGGAAAAACTCAGATATTCAGACTTTGTCTTGTATGCAGAGAAAGCACATTTAACTACACTTGAATGAAGGAGGGGCTTTGGAGCGTCCTCTTTTTTGGTGGGAGATTTGTTGGGACAATGTGAAAGCTTGAAGCAGAGCCTGAAAGGTCTGTCCAGTGGCATAAGTTTGGGAAGTGGCAATCCTGCATATAAGTGTATGTGGGGCCAAACTCAGATTATAGCAGCTTAAACTCGATCACTAAAATTGGAGGAGTTTTTGACAGTGAATGTCCCGCGTTTAGGGACTGTCTGGCGAACTGAACAAACTGTTAAAATGCACATTCCTTTTAAAGGGATCTAATTATCTTTGAGTGAAATTGATCAAATCGTTCATTGTTTACCGTCAGATCACAACATGTTTTCTCATCACTCAAATGGTCATCAGAGCAGTTGATCACTGGTGCAGTCAGGCTGAGTCTGTGCTTTGATGCTAATTGTACAGATTAGATGCTCGCGTGCTACTCTCAGTGCTGAGGTGATTACTGCCATGCTAATCCAGTTAGCTGTTAGCCCTCCCATTAGCCCGTGGTTTTTGATTCTACACACTCTTTTACAGCCTGAAAACAGGGGGATTAGCAGCATAGCATGACTCAACATTAGCGGGTTAGCTTAATCTCATGCTGCTAGTGACCTGGGTGAGTCTCATAGATCTTGTGTGTGTGTATGTGTGTGCGTGCGTGCGTGCATGTGCATGCACATGCGTGTTTTACAATAAGGATTATGGTTTCTTGGAAGTTCTTGTGTGATTAAGACTGTCGAGGATTTTTGTGAGGAAATCTATTAAGGTGATGATCATGTGCATAACTGACATCAGCTGTGTGATTAATTGAGATGACAAGCTCTGTCATGTTGCTTGTTTGAGTGAGTGTTCATGAATGAGATACTTACAAGGCCCAGACTTAATTTGATAGTGTGAAAAGCTTTGTTGAATTTAATGCTTCTTGCCGGCTTCAATAATCTTTTCTTTCCCTCCCTTCATTAGTTCTGCTTTCCTTCCCTGGGACTTTTCCTTTGCTTTTCACTCTTCCTCCCTGCTTTTCTGTCCTTTTTTCTCCTTTCATTCCTCATATTGTCACTCATCAGATATTTTCATCGCTCTCTGCAGTTACGATGGTGTTCCCTTTCTGATGCATGACTCCACTCTGAAGAGGACAACTAATGTTGCTGAGGTTTTCCCAAACCGAACCCACCTCGAAGCCTCCATGTTTACGTGGGCTGAGCTACAGCAGCTGGATGCTGGCGGCTGGTTCTTATCGGTGCGACCAACAAACACATGTACACACAACACAAAATATTGTGTTATTATCTCTCTAAATCATCTTTACAGCAACTGAGACTTGTGCTGCTTTTAGCTTGATGCAGAATTTAATTTTTTATAATTTGAGAGTTTTACCATTATATTCAACCAAAAGTGAAGAAAGTACTCCTTCAGTTAATGTAAAATCATGAAAATTAAAATTCAACATTTATATAATGACTGCATTTAAGTAACATAGTTGCTTCAGAAATACTTCAGAAATAGAACACTGCTGTCTCAATATGGCACCATGTATATTTGATTAATTCTTGGCATTTTGGGTTTGAAATTAGGGTAGCGCATCATTTAAACCAATTTTATAACAAATTTAAGTTCCCTGTGAATTCAAATGTTGTTTTGTTTCCGAATTACTTTGGCAATGAACTAGTTCACTAGTAACGTGTAGAGAACTATAGTAGTTAGCTTAGTAGACATGAAAAACTACGACTGTTCTTCTTTTCTGTGAATTCTCACAACAACTAAGCATAATATTCACTCATTTGTCTCTGACAGAGGGATCCGTTTGGTACTGTGTCGTCATTGTCTGAGTCGGATCGTTATCAGGCCCAGAATCAGTCGGTTCCCTCACTGGCCCAGTTCCTTGAGGTAGCAGCCCGGACCAACAGACTAGTGCTGTTTGACCTACGCAGGCCACCGTATGGACACCCGTACAGTCAGTCATACATCAACACCACTCTGCAGGTCATACAGGCCCACATTAACTCTTCACAGGTAAACTATACATGATCGATGTGGACAAAATGTTTTGTTCCACATTTAAAACAACATAAAACTGTATTAGATATTGTATTTGTAGGTTTTTTGTTATGATTTAGATCAGTTATGTCGCTCTACAAAAACAATCATTGCATTTCTGTGTTAGGTGCTGTGGCTGCCTTCTGAAGACAGGGACCTGGTCCAGGCTGTAGACCCAAAGCTGCAGCAGACTTCTGGAGAAAAGGCTTCAATTCAAGAGCTGACAGATGACCACATTACCAGACTGAACCTGCACTACAGCACAATGTCACAGCAACAGATTCGGTATGCCATCAGTCATTGTTGTAATAATAAATGCAATGAAACAAAGTATTTTAGGACTCTGATCACCACAGTTTGCAATGAACAAAACCCTAATGCAATGAACATTTTACCTAATAGAAATTGAAAAAAATAAGAGACAATACGAATGTGCTTCTACTTATGCAACAGAGAAAATCATTAAAAAGTATAGCTACTCCAAAATGTTCATTCTAAAATGTAATTCAGACATTGTCACTCCTGAACAAAGCCTAAAAATTCAGATTAAAACCAAACATAACAGCCTACTCATACATTACTTTCAGGAGCTCAGTTATGCAATCAGTTCCAGCTACCCGCAGAACAACCCTGTTTATACCTACTGAGAGAAATGTGACATTTAACATTGAACTTTTGAAGTGGTCTCTTCTATGTCGGTGCAGTTATGTAACTCAGGATACAGATGGCCACTGCATCCTCAGTGACTCCATCATGTTGCTTGTAGAACAACCTGAGGGAAGTGAGAGGAGAGAGAGGGAGGGAGGTAAAGGACAGGTGGGAGAGATGTTCATTGCAGGAGTGAAAAGAGAAACAGGACAGATGAGGGTGACATAGAGGAAAAAATAATCTGGTTAATGTGGAAGTTTATCAGTAGAAGAGAGAACTGGTCGGAGTGATAGGACGGTAGAGAAATAAGTAAGGAGAGGTACAGACAGGTTTCAATAAGAGACAGATAAGAAAGGCTCTTAAATTGTACAAGAGAACTGAGTGGGAGGCACTTGTTCATAAACAGAAGCTGTGGGAGAACAATCTGGAAAGAGAGAGGCGAGAAAGATGGTTGAATGACTCACAGAGTGACAGTTTCTAACACCGCTCACACAGTCTACTGAAGTAGTTCTCCCTTCTTGCTGTTGATTTGTCACCTGCCAGTTGAATAACTCATGTTGCACTGCCTGGTAACAGTTTGATTGTTATTTTAAAAATCGGAGCATTGAGACCAAATCAGTACTGGTAAACAATTTTTTGTTGCAAAAAATTATTTTTTTTCTAATTATTTATTTTAATTTTGCCCCCTTCATGTATTTTATTGGAGTGGACAAAATATTAGGAACACTTTTTTATCCATTGCATTCTCAATTAATTTACGGGAGAAACTAATTTTCTGTCTGTAATATCTCTGAAACATATCTTTACAGTTTATTTTATTGCTTCACTGTTCCTCTTTTTTCACACAAGCAATTATATATTGGATGGGGCAGGACTTGACAGCATGGTAACCTGGAAAGAAAATGAAAGAGATACCTCAAACATGTAGTGAAAGAGTCATGCTTTAACCCAAATCATGACATTTTTCCTAACTTTAACCAAGTAATTTCGATGCCCAACCTTTGCCTAAACCTTATCAGAAAGTGAGAGAAAAAGACAATGAATTCTGAGACTGATGGTCTCATCTCTATAAAGGCACGGGAATTCTGATCTACTAGGTGAAAGTCCAACCCCTGATTTGTACCTGTGATATAATAATTTTTATGAAACTTTGAAATGCTTACCAGATTTCAGTCAGTCTCTTGGTAGATTCTTTCATGGAATAACAGATTCTCTCAAATTGTACATGATGCATATAATGTCTGATCCAGTATTAATATCTGTGAGATGAGGACTGTTTCCATTTAGATAAAATCAAATATTCTGGCCTGACATGAGCAGAAAGTTCAGATAGTAAGTTTATACCCTATTTAACCTCCTGAGACCCTGCGTCCACATGCTTGGACATCGTATTTTGGCTTCCCTGCACCATAACCCTGACTCTGGAAGTCTGAAAAACTTTGAAAACTCCGCCTATTGTGCTAGCAGCTAGTCCACGACTCTCTAGGAGCTTTGTGCTGAACGCGACGGCGAGCGCAGTGCATGGACGCGATCTGCTATTACTTATTACAATTCATGCTACTACGACTACTAATGACTATTTATTATTCAAAGACAAAGCTTATTTTTTATATTTATTAGGCCCCACTAATCCCAAATAACTAGGCCAAATCAAAAATGCAAGGCCCAAAAAAGATCGGGTCTCAAGAAGCTATAGAAAAGGTTGGTTTTCATAGCACTATCCGACTGTGAGAACAGATATAAAAATGTAAGAGTATCTACTTCAAAACAAAATATATCAAAAGCAAGAAAATACAGTAATTATTGTAAAAAACTGTATGTGCATTAATTTCCAAGCTGTATATTTTAAGAGGTTCAGTGCAAGAGGTAGTATGGGTTTTGTTTTGGTTGGATGCCAAGCTTTTATAATTGTGCCAATAGTTGAGTCTTAGGACAAGGTGACAAAGGAGATTCTTTAATGTTTTCTACCAGTAGTGACATAATCTTGAGTAACTTTTCTTTTTTCTGCTCCTTCTCTCTCTGCACAGTAAATACCATTCAGTGAACATCAGTACTAACCTCTATGTGATCAGCCAGCCGTGGCTCTACACTCTGGCCTGGTGTTCTGGAGCACATTCTGTCACCACCAACTCTATCCACATCCTGTCCAACATCAATAAGCCTCTCTTCCTCATGGTGAGCAGATTCAAGTCTGTTATCAACTCTGTGATCAGATATTATGATGGCTGCTGTCCTGCATAAAGTTCATATCATATTTATAAGAAAAGACAGAATTGTATTAAGACAGAAAGAAATTATTTTGCTAAATATTGCTAAAAAAAAAAAAGCAATGAGAATGCATGCAGTGCCTAATAGAAAAGCAATAAGCTGTAAGTACAATACATTATTAAAATTCAAAATATGTACGCTAAAATACAACCAGAATCGAAAATAAGTAATACTGCTGATTTTGAGTTAGTAATGTTACACATGATACCTAATATATTGCACGACAATGAAAAATTCTACATGGTAATGAAATACTCTGCATGGAATATTATGAAACTGATATTGTACAAACTGTTGTTAAAGTATTATTGCAACTGTCAATAATTTTACTGTTAAGTGCCCAATGTCATTCTTGCAGAAAGAGGAATTTGAGTTTGAGTTTCCAGTAACTTCTGTTCTGAACCTCAGTGGTCTCACTCTACAAGTATATTAGTTCAGATTTGCCTCCATGTGGTCTGAGTTATTGCATAAAAATGTTGGTTTTGTCAAACCAGCTAGCCGACAAAAATGTTCAGATATCTGTATTGTCATCAGTTTACTTTGCTAGCTTTTGGTACTTAACAGACGGACATATACATCCAGCAATAGCACTAAAACTGTTGCAGCAAACAGATGAATCTCTCTGTTGTTCTGTGAAGAAATGAAAAAAAGAAAAGCAAGTATTAACTTGATGTAAACATTCAAACACTAGTTGGAAGGTGTGAAAGCTGGCAGTGCTTTATTACAAACATTAGTATTTCCACATCATATATTTCGTGCTTTATTAAATCTTTAACATCTTTGTGTCCCCCCTCTGGCAGTGAGAGTAATTAGCCAACCACTGTCAACGTGTCCTTGCTGTTGATCATTTTCTTTGCAGACTGCAATCCTTTCTCTGAACACTGAGTTCCTTTTTTAACATGGTGTGTTAGAAACTTCTTTTGGATGCTTCCTAGGTTTTTTTTTTTTTGGTCATAGGCTCGGTCACACTTTACACCCTACTTGCTACATCTGCTGCCCTCTTCAGCTCTGACAAAATAGTCCTTGATGGTTGAAGGAAAATCTTTTGCTACTGGTGCATCAGTGCAAAACTTTTCCACAGAAAAAAAACTAAAACAATATAAGTGGTTTACTGGGGGCTGATAGGCTTAATTAGCACTGTGTAAAATTATAAGAGTAGCTTTAAAGGAGTTATAATTCTTATTGAATACACCATTCTGTGTTTGGTTGTGTCCATAGCTTTAAAGGTGATCTTTCAGCCAACAAATCTCAGGAATATTTATTTCACCAGATGTAATCAACCCTCTCTTTGTCTCTTTTCAGACCCCAGAGGAATATAGTCTGATGTGGATTCTAACTGATGTGGTGTCTGCGTTCCTCATCATCGCAGTTTTCATATTCCATTGGTATGAACACACACACACACACACACACACACACACACACACACACACACACACACACACACACACACACACACACACACAATGGCACACACGCACACACTTGCTGCTCTCATAATTACCTTCCCTGGTTAATTAGAGCGTCTAGTGTTGAGGTGGTGAAGGTGCTCAGGGCTGAGCCATCACGGCTGCTGATGAGATTTTATTTTTACTATGTAATCTGAGATGTTACTGTGATCAGAGTTCAGACAGATGAGACAGACAGCACAGTAAGTTGGGACATGAGGTTTGATTTCATTTTTCAATCTGCTGCTAATTTATGTAACATTAATCATCAGTTATTATATCACATATAGTTTATGAAATATTAATTGCAGAGACATTGTGACAACTTTGGCCTGGAGTCCATCACAACTGATCAGACAAGTAAAAAAACATTTCGCCATGCTCGTTATGTCATTCAAGTTTAAGACTTGTGTTTTTTTCCAGAAATACAGGTGTGAATCATTGTATTATAAAAAAAATCCTCCTTTGTTGTTGATTTTGTTTTCTATTGAGGGATCTTTAGAAACATATCTGGAATTAACTGTGTGATGGAATCAGGTTAGTAGATTTAAGTCTTGTGAAGCCAAATTCTGCCAAATAATGATCAGGTTTTGAACCTTGCTGAGGACAATTCAACATACATACCTACTTAACTAAGCAAAAAAGCTCTCTTTTATTATTAACATCATTTTTTGTCACATTTTGTGTGTACAAACAAGTGCAACACTATGAATGCCTTCCAAGAGAGACTGAAAATATTTATGACTGCTCAACTTTTCACCCCAACTTAATTTGTGAGAGTTTTGTCCATATTAGTGCACAGCTTATCATACAAAGTAGTCATATGAAGAAGAGTTTGAATCCTTTCCTATCTGCCAGACGAGGCTCTTTATCACAGTGGGAACCTCCTCTGTGGTTTTATTTTTACTTTTTCTGTTATTTCCACAGCATCTCTTACATCATCATCCCCTCCCCTGTACCTTTTTATAGCTGGTCTTTGGTCAACACTCACCTGGACCTCGTCTTGCTCACAAACACACTCACGTGTCCTCATGTATGCCCACTGTATACATCAAAGCAGCTACAGAGCTACACATGTCAGTCTCAAGGCACTGAGGTAAACACAGAAACACAGCTGGTTCTGCTCTGCTGCTCTGATCTTTGTTGGTTGTGGTCTGTTTCAGGTGGAGAGAGAGAGGTCTACCCTTCTGGTCTGGCAGCCGCCAGACTCATGAGAATGGACCGTACAGCAAGTTCAGGACAGGTATGTGATCATTTATTCTTCTTTCATCTTTTTGTGGCTTCTTATTTCTATAGTGTGTCATCATTGTACATGAATGTAAAACAACAAATGTGTTCCATTTTCATCTTCTCATATCTTGTCTTCATCCTGGCTGATATTTGTTGTGTTTACTGTGACTTGTCTGATTCCTAATGACACAGAATCAGATGTCTTGTCTCACCACTTCGGTCAGAGAATGAAAAAGACAAACTATTAGAGAAGAAGCTGTTATCACTAATTAGGCAAAATATTGAGGACTTTGGCACTATTTTTGTAACAAACAACATAGACAATATTTACATTTTTGAATTTGAAACACTAAGTTGAATAAGTGATAAACATATGTGACCAGATAGTTTTTAGAATACAAGATGCTGTCGAAAAGTTCTGAGACTGTGCCGATAACAATCAAAACTTGAGTTTTGCTGCTGTCCTTGCCAAAGTAGTTTTCTTGTGCCGTGATACAGCACTCTGAGCTCCTGTGAGACTTTAGTAACGCTCACTGAAAGTCCTGCTATGTAAATGTGTTGAGCACCATCTGCTGTCAAAACAGCAATCTTTCAATTTGTATATGGGGAAGAAGAAGATTTCACAGGGAACCAAATCTGGTGAGTCAGGCAATTAAAGCGTGACAATTGTGTTGTTGCGGTCAAAAAAACCTGCCCTATCACCATGCTGTGACCAGGTGTACAGCACACTGGAGCCCACATATTGCACCACAGTTCAGGTTGTTTACACTGAGCGTGCTCCCTCAGACCCCTCAGAACATTAGAGCACAACAACTGAATTCACAGTGTAAAACCACGTATATGATGAATAAAACAACACGCTTTCTCCTCATGTCCTGGTGTTCTAACAGGTTTAGAAGACTCTGGATTCTTTTGCTGTAAAAATATCTGTTTCTTCTCTCGTTGGTAGCTACAGACTCATTATTTGTCACAAGTGATGATCCTCTACAATGTAGAGTCGACATGACATTTGGCTCTTGACTGCTGACTGACACAGAAGCCATGTTCAGACATGCACTCCTTTGTATTATTCTGACGGCAACTGAACATATTGGCTTCATGTCTGGATCAGCCAAATGGTCAAATTTCCATAAAAGTTGTAATGGCAGTCTTACTAGGTTCAACCTGGTAACATGTCCAAATCAATTTCAACTCAGCACAAGTCAGAACTGCACCGTCGCATTAATACATAGACACACACAAGTAACTTAGCTCAAGTTGTGCAGTTTTACAAACACATTTTTTCATTTTTCAGCAACAGTATTGGTTTGAAAGAGTGCAAAGATACAGTTTGCTGCCGGAATCAAAAAATAACTTTCTCTTTCACTTTGCTCTACAATTTCCCTTATATTACAAAGCTTGTTTCCACTAATTAAAACTTTTCTGTCTTGAAGACAGACGGTAACAGATCAATCAGACTTTCTGATCGCATCTTGTATTTTGGCATTTAAAAAATAATTTTGTTTGCAATTTATATGAGAGAAAGTTGCGTACATTGTTGGTTAGGCTTTAATGAAACAGTTTTTTATTGCTAAGAAAAGAGTCTGATTACAAAATGTGTGAAGAAAAAACCTCACTAGTACTAACTGTGCTTGTAAAATTCTGCTAGAAGAAAACAGAAGCCTGTGGTTCATATTGATTTAAGCAAACAATTATATTTCCCAGAATATTTATTTATGTAGCTTGGCTCAAACTGCATTTCCTGATCCTGATCCTGTTTGGATGGGATGTAACTGTAAGACAAATTCCTCGTAATGTAAAAATTACTTGGCAATAAACATGATTCTGATTTCTGATTGCGACCAGAAGAGACAAGTCATTATTTTAAAATTAACATCTTTGCATGCAGTGATCTCCTGCTTTCTGTTGTGTTGTGTTGTGTTGTGTGTCTGTGTTGTATGTGTGTGTGTCAGACTCTTCAGAGGTCATCTGTGTTCACTGGAGTCCTCTCCACTCTGAGCCTCCTGCTGGAGCCCTTGTCTCCCTCCCCCTGGTTTTCAACCCATGACTCCATGCATGTCCCTTCAGGAACCCTGTATGAACCATGAACCCTGTTTGTACACCAAGTTTTCGTGTTTCCTGTAGAAAACTGGCATGTATCCTCTATAAAACTGTTTGAAACTAGACAGCTGATAATGAAATGTGGACATTGATCTGTCACTATATACTAAAATGTAAGTGTTTACAACTTATAGATAATTATAGATATAGATAATTATAGATTATAGATAATTACAATTTCTGTAATTTAATAGCTGTAATCTGATAAAATGGGCCCTTTTCCAGGTTAATCTCTTGTATGTTAGGGTTAGCAAATTATGTCTAAGCACATTTAAAAACAACAAGAATTGACTAAAGTGCTTTAGTAAAAGACCAACAGTAACCTAAAATACAATGGTAAAGAAGCACATTTTTTCCACATTTTAGGTGTAGCTATTGCAATGGCTCAGTCTTTTCTGTTTAATCTGGAACTCAACTAAGAGTCTTTGGTCAGCAGATCTCTGTGATCTTGTGGGTGTAATGTTAAAAGAAAACAGGTAGGCACTCACCCATTTAAACACTGTAAAACAAGCAATAGGATCCTAAAATCAATTCTAAATTAAATTTGGAAGCCAACACAGAGAAGTGTGGTCTAAGTGGTCTGTTAGCAGCCAGGCAGCACCGTTTTGGACCTGTTGCAGATGAGAAAGCAGAAGTTAGCTGAGACCTGATTTAAGACTACCGCAGCAATCAAATGTGGACAAAATAAAGGAATGAATCTCCTTTTCAAAGTCAGTGAAGAAAAGAAAAGGCTTGACCTTGACAGGGACCCTCAGCTGAAAGAAGATAGATCTAAATAAGTAATTAGGACAGTGTAGGTGTCCTTACATCATGCAACAAACTCAGCAGTTTGCATGTTGCTTTTTTACATCTCATCTATGTGTTTACGCTGCATGGCTTTCTGGCAGATGGTTATTTTCCTGTTTGTTCTCAATGCCTTATGTTACCTAACAGGTAGCTCATTTTCGTTTCTTATGCATCCTGACCTTGATTCCTCTCTTCTCCAGTATGGCCTCTGTATTACCCACAATCCTCCTTGACATGTGAGCTCTAAACCTTTGACTTTTTCCTCCCTCTGCAGAGCTCAGTGATGTGTGGTCCATTTCCAGTGTCAATGTCCGTCCTGATCTACGGAGCACACCCAGTTCACCCAGTACCCCTCACTTGCCCACCATCACAGAGGAGTGACTGGGGGAGGGAGAGGGAGACAGAGAGACAAAAAAGAGAGGCAAGAAAGGGAGGTTGTAGTAGTGAAAATGGAAAAAAGAGGGTTTGTTAAAGCCCCAGGATTGTTTAGACCATAAGCATTTGTCTGTTACACAAAATATTTATGACTAATTAAGCAGCAATGAAATACATAAATAGCCTTAAGGTTTAACAGACAAAAATTAGATCTCATTTGATCAGATTGAAATGCTGCTAAACTCTGATTGTTGTGCAGAAGTAAATGAAATGTGTAATGACCTTTTCCTAACCTTTAAATAAAAGATAAAAGATACTGGAGTGTACAAATGAAAGCTGAACAGGAGCAGATGTTTGGAAGTCAGGACAAAGTGGCCAGAAACAGAAAAGATGAAAGTGTTTAGGTAAGTGAGACACAGCAAACTCTCTGTTCTTTCTCCACCTCCTCAGTCTGTGGGTTGACTGACTGCAGGAACCGAACTGCTGAACCAAACCTCCTCCACTGATCTGGAGTCGGACTGAGAGACTCTGGACACGAGCCGAGGAGCACCAGTGTCTGTTTCCATAATATAATCTCATAGATGCCATTCAACGCCTGAAAAGTGAGGACAGTCAAACACAAGACCAGAGGTCGACATGCTCAAGAACATTTTCATCTCTGGTCCTTCAACTCCACCAGCTGAGCTCAGCAACGCAAGAAATGAAGCCTGATGAATGAAAGAAGAAAATAATGAATATATACTGCTGTAGTGATACTTTAGTCGCTTTTGCTCTTTCTGTCTCGTTTCTAGTTGATTAAGACCAAATGTTGTCAGACGAGGTGAAGCTCTAAGTGACTGAAAGCTCAGGAGACGTTTGGACACTAAATATTTTATGTACGAGCTCTACTTTTTCATTTCCAGCTGTACAGATATCAGGTTCATCAGATCAAACTTAAACCACAACTTTAATTTTAATCTGTGTGTCTAAGTTATTGAATGCAGTGTATGAACTCTACATTGTTGGACTGACAGAATGAATGTAAACCCGAGTCTTGAGAAGGTCATTGCTAGTGAGTATTTGTACTAAAGTGAATGTATTATTAAGCGAGGCCACGTTTCTCAAAAGTATTTGGGTTGTTTCGGCTGGGAGTGTTTTCAGTTTGGCTGCAGATTTGTGCCAAATGTATCAGCTGCTCTAAATAAAGATAAAAAAGATGCTTTTGAGAAACCAAACCTTGTACTCTTTGCAAGGCATCAGCTTTGTCCTCAAATATACGCACACAGTTCTTTGTGGAAGTATGGCTATACACTCAACCTGTGCAATGTTGTCCTGTTGTTAGATCTGAAATCCAGAGTGTCTCCTCTCAACCTTTCAGGTGTGAAACCAAGAAGTCAGGAGCCTTGATTCTCTGAAGGGTATTTCCAGTTTGCTGCACAATTTTGGAGATGAAGCAGGACATGCTGCAGTAAGTGCCGTTAGAAAAAAAAATACTATGGATTTTTCATTGTTTAGCTTTATTCATTCGTCACAGCAAATGTGCAGGAATTTATTGAGAAAATATTACAGTGGTTTCTGACAAATCTCCTTAGATGCACATAGTCTAGAGGTATTTATTGTGAAGAATCAGTGTAACACTGTTCAATGGGCTGCTCATTATTTTTAACCAGCAGTCTGAATCCATGTGCACGACTTACCAAACTATGCTTTCATTTAGCATTTAATCTTTAATTCTGAGAAATAGTGGATTTTAAATTCAAGGTTTAGTTGTATTTTGGCTGTTGGTCTCGTGTAGACTTGAGGTCACCTTGTCTTTGTCTGTGTGAACTGAACCACACTTTAGTCTAATGTTGGACTCAGAAGCCTGGTTCTGGTTTATCTCACTGCAGTGGTGTTGACACATGTACGAAGACAGTGAAAGCAACACAAGACCTGAGTGAGAAACTAAACTGTGTTAATTTAAAGACTGAAAATGCAACCAAGCAACTTAATGTATTGTATTGTAATATGAATATGTGGTTAGCTGTTAGTTTTACGGTTATTTGTGTTCCTGTTGAGAATATAGTAGCTGATCTGTTGGGTAGGCTAAGCGTTTTAGCTACAGTTATCTATCGCTATAGCTGCACAGCCATATTTATTCTATTGAATATGATGTTCCCCACCGTAAGACCGTTCCTTTTTCTGCGAATGAGTCTGGTGACAATGCAGCACTGCATTGGGTTTCTTTTGGAGATGCGTTGCATTTCGAGCCTTGCATGTGTTGGGTTTATCCAACTTTTTCTTTTGTAGATGCTTTCTTAAAGTGATCCCTTTAGTCTGAGCTCATGTAGACCTAAATTGTGTGTGTAAAGAGGAGATTTTAGCTGAAAATAGTATCCTGGTATCCAGAGAACTTCTGTGTTTCCTAAAACACAGAAGTTTAAAAACATCATGCTCTGAGAAAAGCTTCAGATTTGTTAGCATGCTGATTGCCAAAAAAATCTGATAAAGAACACAAGTTGATTTGTTTTTTGCCCCTTTTTGATCAACAAAGTGAAGCCTTTTAAGGCACAGTGCCCCACTGAAATTCAGAGCGACAAAGTGTTTCAGCTGCTGCAGTATAATCCACTTCACCTTAAATCTGACTGAAGTGTAGAAGAAGTCAAACAACATAACATGGAAAACAGAGTAATGAGCATTTGTCCCACACCGAGTGCACAGATGGGCAGCAGAGAAGTGGATGGCACAAAGAAACACTCAAAGAAAATTCATGTTCTCTCCGTCTGAAGTACTAACTTGGTACCTGAAGCTTAATTAAAAAAGAAAAAACAGTTTACATTTAACTAGCTGTGATCTGACCACAGACTGTTTTTTAAGTCCCTATATTTAAGGCAAACATCCAGTAGAATTATCTTTGCATGCTGCTCTGCCTGTTAATCCAGTGAAGGTAAACCTAAACCATAAATAGGACCTAGAAGAAAGATGAGGATAACTGGTGGAAACAGACTGTCAAGACCACAGGCTTCTTCTGCTGAGCAAAATTATTAGATGCATGAAAAGATTTTCCTGGCATAACTAAAGAGCAAGGCTTTAACTTTCTCATTTTCTTATGCAGCCATCATCAGTACAAACATATCTGCTTTGCTTAATGCTTGCAAGAGTGCATTGTAGTTAAAACTAGTTTACTACAGGTACATTTAAGGTCAGTGCTCATTAATGGAGCTGTTAGCTAGCAGAAGTTCTCCTTGTCAGAACTGTGTTGTTGTTTTGGCTCCATCAGTGGTGTGTTTTAGAATTCATGACTTGATCCTGGGAGGACTCGACGCTGTTTCATGTTATTGGTTTGTACACCGAGACATTGGTGTCGCAGCACTTGTTCTATAAACGTGACATGTATTATGATCGTGATGCACAAATAATCTGTAGGTGAAGAGATGCCCTTTGTAAGAGACTTTTTTCAGGTTTGTGGATGTGCAATGTTGTATTTCTGGAAATCAGAGCTTCTGAATTAGAGAATACCTGAAACAATAACTGTCAAACATTCCTAAAATCTGACATTATTTATTATTAAAGTAACACAGGCTCATGTCAGTGCTGCTGTGTAAATGCTCAACATTGTCCTTGAATATTCAGCTTCAGTACTTGTTGCTGAGCAAAATGACCTCTGTGTAATGGAATAATAAAAAGTGAGAATCTATTCTTTCAAATAGTTTTAACCTCTGTAGCGTTTCACATCGTGTGCTGTACTCAACGGCTGTTTTTATTTTATTTTATAGGAGCGTTCTCAATTTTTGGTTTGTTTTTTTTTACTGTAACTTTTCTGATTATAAATGCTGCGGTCATCTGGTATTAAAACGTTAGAAAAAGGTTTGTTTGTCGGTACATTTTTCTGGTGTAAGTGTACAAACAGTCTGAGCTCATATGTTGTAGTGAATTTTAAAAAGTGTGTTTTTTGCCAAAATCAATTGCAGATGAATAAACACATTAGTTATTTATCTGCCAGTGAAGCACACAGCTGCTCAGCTACTAACCTATAGCTGTGGTGGATTCAGGTGGATATTAAGAATTTATCTGATATTGGAAATGTTTCTAAAGTTATAGTTGCAAGACTATAGCTTCACCAAAGTCTTCTTATGCAAGTAGGAGACCACACTTTATAGAGAATTTCCTATAAGATTTTATAAGAACACAGCTGCACCCCAATCCAGTGACAAACAACATTCATATTGTGTCTGTCAAGATAATATTTAATATATTCAGTTTACATGTTCCTCAACAAAAAAAACAATCACTAAATACTGCATCATTAATGACAGTTCTTATATTTCGCAAAGCCTGAATAAATTCAATAGTTATTCATTCATTTATATCAGCCAACAGAGCAGTGTGTTCTGTCAGCAACCAGGCGGCAGAAAGCAGAAGTTAGCGGAGACCTGATTTAAGACTACCGCAGCAATCAAATGTGGACAAAATAAAGGAATGAATCTCCTTTTCAAAGTCAGTGAAGAAAAGAAAAGGCTTGACCTTGACAGGGACCCTCAGCTGAAAGAAGATAGATCTAAATAAGTAGTTAGGACATTGTAGGTGTCCTTACATCATGCAACAAACTCAGCAGTTTGCATGTTGCTTTTTTACATCTCATCTATGTGTTTACGCTGCACGGCTTTCTGGCAGATGGTTATTTTCCTGTTTGTTCTCAATGCCTTATGTTACCTTTGCTCAGCTACCTGTTTGTTCGGAACCACCCCCACCTCAACCCCTCATTTTCGTTTCTTATGCATCCTCGATTCCTCTCTCTCAACACAGAGTCAAAACTAATTTTATTTAATGTCTTGTACAAAAAATGACAGCACACATTACACAGACCATGAAAACACTACAAGAAGTCACAATGATGAGTTACAGACAAAAACGACTAAAACCTGTGGAACAGCAACACAACAGGCAGAAACAGGTTTGCATTTGAGTACAAATAACCAAAACAGACAGGTGTCAAATGGAACGATTGGCACAGTTAAAACCCCAGCAGTTCAAACACAAACCCAGTGCAGGTTAATGCATGATGAATTGTTAATTATCACCAAAACAATTCATAGTTACACCAAAACTATGAAGAAAACAAAATAAGACATGAAGGTTTAATTTTTGATTTGAAAGAATAAACACATGGGAACATGCTATTTTTGTGCATCTGTTTTCTAAAACCGTAACGCAGTATTTAAATTTACAAACTTATTCAAACTCTAAAATAACCTGTTCATCTTTTCCAAGTTAAACCAAGCATTTCATTTGCTCATGGATAAAGATATTGGGATTAAATAATCACGTATTAATCAATAACATTCTAAGTAATCTGAGCTACCATGTGTTAAACCCACAGTAACCACCTTCTTACAGGAACCAGGCTCCTGCTCAGATTATAAACAACTGATCTGTTTTTGGTGCTGCTTGGTGGAGGTAAGGCCTCTGAGTGAGTGGATTTCAAATATCCAGAATATTTATCTGGTTTTAAAGAAGAAATTCTGTTCTCTGGGGTAACAGGTGAGTGTCTCTTGTCTCTTGTTCTATTTTAGTAAAGGTTGTTTTTGTGTGTTTTCTGTGAAGCACAATTAGTGAAGTCACTTACAAATAACATCTTACTTTGACCTTCTGAGCATTTTTCTATGAACTACTGCCCTTTGTGATGTGTCATGACTGTTATTTCTTTGTGAAGTTTAGTGCAGGTCCAGACACAGATATGAGTCTCAGCATTTAATCCTGCCGTTCAGCCTTGGAGGTATGTGCTCGCTTGTATTCTATTCTGAAATATTTTTTTTAATGCACTAGAACGCCCGTCTTTGGATGATCCATGAACTAATTTTTATTCAGACTCAATAATGACGTTTCTTTCTAAGAAGGACAATTTAGGAAACTGTGCTAAAAACCTGTAGGGTAGAAATTTTCCTTCTAACACAATGATAAAAAATGTAGACCTCAGAGGTATAAATGTGTTTTGTATTCACAGATTTCAACATGTAGACAAATGACATGTAACAACAGTAAAAAAAAAAAAAGGACTGTAGAGTGTGATAGAAGTTTGACAAAAGTCTTAATTCCATGTCCATTTACAGCTTCTCTGGAGCTTTTCAGCTGCAACTCACAGATTTAATCACAAAACAGAATATTTATGTCAATAAATCATTTCCAATGATGGGGGGGAAACTCCTTCCACTGAAGAAGACCATGAGATGCAACTGAAAACCCCAGAAAAAGCAAGTAATTCAGTCTTAATAGAAACAGGAAACAAATAAAATATGAATTGTAAAACTAAACACAAACAGCTAATAACAAACAACAATAAACAAAACAAGTATAAACATACAACACAAATTAAGTGTTAAAAAACAGTATCCAACATTAAACTGTTTCACGTAGTCTAGGCCATCAATGATAAACTTGAAGGTTCCGGCTCAAAACTCATGACTCGGGTCTGTTTCTAGTATCAAACAGACAATATTACAGTTTAAATAAATAAGCTCGGGTCCCTTCAGTCGCACAGTTTGGAACTAAAGCCAGAAAAAAAAACAGACGTGTTCTAAACCAAAACTGGAAGAAATCTATATTATTCTAACTCAAGAACAACAGCAGGTAATAGCTGAAGAAAGAGCAGAAAGACAGAGCCCTAAATGTTTAATATTTAGTTTCCTGTCAGAAACCTTGTAGCCGTTACTGTATCTAAGAAAGAGTGTAAACTTTTTGACTTTGTCAATATTTCAGGATGCACTAGATGAGAAAGGAACAAAACTGCTTGTCTTTAGCTTCACTAAAGCTACTGTAATGTTGCACAAAACTATCAAACCGTATTTTTTGAGGCGTCTACAGGGTTACTGCATTAAATTCAAGACTTGAAGATCTTTTTTAATATGACTTCATATTTAATTTTATATCCGTGTCATTGTCATACTAGTTATGAAAGATAATGATGAAGATCAGTCAGGACAAATTATTTAAACACTGTATTTGACTTTTTAAAATATCTGGATAAGCTGCAGAAAATGGATGGATTATTTAACCACTAAAAATAAAATTCAGGGTTCTGGGAAAATAGTACAAGTTTTTTTTTCAGTTTTTGTCACAATACTACTGAGCCAGAAAATATATTTAAGACTTTTTAACACCTTTAAATGCCTATTTTGACAAAACGTACTAACACCTAAACTTACGAACTTTTCTTAAACCCTTATCCTGGGTTTAAAATGTGTGTATCCTTATAATAGCGCCACAGGAAAGGTGTTGTTGCCTAAATCAGACATGTTTACATTTGAGTTTAGACACTCACAACTCAGCTCCACCTGACGTCTAGCTTCTCTGAGCCCAACAACTGCATTCCTGATGACACATGAGCAGATCTAGAGCCGCATGTTTCTCACAAAAAGATAAACTACCGTAATTTGCGGACTATAAAGCCGCGACTTTTTTCTAACGCTCTGAACCCTGCGGCTTATCTAAGAGTATGGATTTTTAAGGGTGCGCTACATGCCGCCAATACGTTTTTTTTTGCCTGGTCACGTCAGACCAACGAAATTACCGAACAGGTCACAGTGGACCAATGAAACTGTTCGAATAAAATCATTTACGCGCACCAAATTCTTCAGATCAGTTATTTTGAGCTTCATGCACACACCCTCATCATGGAGAATCCACGAAGAAATGCATACAATGCGGCCTTTAAGTTAAAAGCAATCGAGCTAGCTGTCGGAGAAGGAAATAGAGCTGCTGCACGTAAGCTTGGCATAAACGAATCGATGGTGGTGAGACGTTGGAGATGGCAGCGTGAAGAACTGACTCAATGCAAAAAGACGACAAAAGCTTTCAGAGGTAATAAAAGCAGATGGCCCGAACTTGAAAACGTTCTTGAAGACTGGGTGAACACACAGAGAGCACACGGCCGAGGCGTTTCCACAGTGCAGATCAGAATGAAAGCCAAAACAATCGCCACCGAAAAGAAGATTGAAGATTTTAAAGGTGGACCATCGTGGTGTGTCCGATTTATGAGGCGAAAAGGCCTGTCGATCAGGGCACGGACTAGTTAGTGTCAGCAACTCCCTCCCGACTACGAGGAAAAACTTACAAACTTTCGTAAATTCATTCAAACAAAGAAGAAGAAGCGGAGAATCCCATCGGACCAGACGACATCATAAACATGGATGAAGTGTCTTTGACTTTCGACGTGCCTCTCACTCGGACTGTAAACAAGAAAGGTGAATCATCCATCACACTGAAAACAACTGGCCATGAGAGAACGCATTTCACTTGTGTTCTGAGCTGCACAGCATCCGGACAAAAGCTTCCACCAATGGGGATTTTTAAGCGAATGACGATGCCAAAAGAAAAACTCCCGAAAGAAATCGCCGTGAAAGTCAACAAGAAAGGGTGGATGATACAAACCTCATGAAAGAATGGCTGACAGAGTGCTATGCCAGGCGCCCAGGAGGTTTATTTCACAGTAAAAAAAACATTGCTCGTATTGGACAGCATGAGGGCCGATATAACTGATTCTGTGAAAGCAGCCATCAAGAAGACAAACTCCATTCCAGCTGTGATTCCTGGGGGCTCAACGAAGTTTCTGCAGCCGCTGGACATCAGTGTGAATCGTGCATTTAAAGCGGCACTCCGAGTTGAATGGGAGGCTTGGATGACTAGCGGCGAGAAATCATTTACCAAAACTGGCCGCATGCGAAGAGCAACTTTTGCCGAAGTCTGCCGGTGGATCCTGACAGCGTGGAATAGTGTCAAAAAATCCACGATCACCGACGGGTTTCGAAAGGCTGGACTGCTGCGTGACGAAGAGGAGGACACTAATCCAAGCGCGGATTTGCTTCGAGACGTAAGTGACGGTGAGAGCGACAACGAAAGAGAGACTGAAAAAGCGTGTGACGAAGAAACTCTGAGGCTGTTCTATTCCGACACCGAAGAAGACGACTTCAGTGGTTTTAGTGCGCAGGAGGAAGGTTACGACAGCGATAACTGACTTTTAATCAGCCACATTACTGCTGTGTTACTGCACTGTTAATGCCATGTTACAGGCACTGTTTGAAATAAAGCATTTATTTAATAAAAAGTTTTTAAAAATCTGTGTGAATATCTCTTATTACAACATGGACACCTGCGGCTTATTGTCAGGTGCGGCTTGATTTTTTTTTCATTTTAAATTTAGTGGGTGCGGCTTATATTCAGGTGCGCTCAATAGTCCGCAAATTACGGTAAATCCTAAACCAATATGAGGATCCTGAAAGTATAAGCAACACAGCTGCTGTAGCCAAAGAAGGACAAAAAGCTGCAACTGTGTGAATGCAAAAGTTAATAAGCTTAATTTGTTAAATATATTTATTTAATCTATTTCATTATGTGTTGTCGAGCTGGTTCTTATCTTAATTACAACAGTTCCTGACTTGTTCTTTCAGCTGCAGCCCTGGCCAAGTTAATTGGTTTTGTGAGCAAGTAAAGAACAACTAAAAGTGCATCATTCAACTTGGTAAGCAGACTTACTGCACCTCTTATAAGTTCAAAGAATACAGCTTTAGTGCTTATTTGGTCTCTGTATTGTGACATAATCCAAAAACAAAGGCCTATAGAACAGTGAAACGGCTTTGAAATTGCTAATTAACTCCTAACCCCCTAAGAAAACTTTTCACTGTCAGTGTAGTGAGCTCCTGTAGGATCTTTTATGAATGGTGATGGCATTTTCCAAAAGAACTGATTGGTCAGTATGCTTTTATAGACATTGATCTGTTATCTTGAACATAACCTGCTCTGAAAACCCAAACTTAAACCTTAAGTTAATTAAAAATGCTGCTTTGTATTACAGGTCTCAGGTCAAATTTGAATGTTTAGTATTTAGCTTCAAGCACAGCTTAATATTATGTCTCTTCTCCTGTTAACTCTTTTAGGTTAATCAGGGTTTCTGCAGAGTAAATATAAGACTTGTTCACAATCAGAGAACACAGTCAGAAGGATGGAATATCAGTAGGAACAAGAAGTAGTAATTACATGTATTTATTGACATTTTTGTCAGGATTTCCCATCTGTACATAGCAGGAATTCCTCGTAATATATATAATCAATGTGACCTGGGCATAATAACTGTGGCAAATGGAGGAACTGATTAACCTATTAAGAAAATAATTTAGCTAAAACCAACACATTTCATGATGAGTCAGTGAGCACTGACTGTGTTGACTGAACAGCCTCCTGCAGTACAATCGAGTGTCCACCTGACTCACTTCTAGTTTATCACAGGACAGTCCAACACATAGCTATTTCACTGTCTCCATCAGGCAAAAATATTTAAGCTTTTTTGAGACATCTTAATTTAATATTTTTAAGACTTTAAGACAGTAGTATTGACTGAACACTGTTTCTTTACAAACAGGTCTGACTTGAATCTGGGAACCAAACCAGGAAGACGGACGGAGGACGACGGACAGTTTGGACAAGAGTGTTAGAGGTAGTCATCCTCACTGGACGGTTCATCCTCATCGTAGTTGTAGCGGTAATAGTTGCTGGGTCCTTCTCCAGGGTCGTCACTGCTGGCAGCCGAACTCTCCCCAGTGAGCTTGGACCCTTCAGAGCTAGCAGAAGGACTGCGGCTCATCCGCCACAGCTGGTGGGCAAAGGTCCGCCCCCAGCTGCAGTGCTGGCCAATAGGACGCAAGAGACGGATGAGCTCAGTGGCCTCCTGCCAGTAAGAAGTTCACTTGCTGTGGCCGCGCCCAGATCGCTGCTTGTTCATGGTGGTCAACATTTGGCTGATGTAGGAGGTCAGCAGGTCGTCCATCTTGTAGCCCTGCAGGTATCAACACAAAGTCAGGGGTAAAACACTGCTAGAGTCTTCACTGTAAGGATGTAAGTAACGTATTCATGCATTTCATACACAGATCAGATTTACAGTTTTAGAGTTCACCAAGGCACTCCTTTGCAATAAGCTTAATCTTTCTTCTGATTCATATGAACAGTTGGTACGCTGTTCCAGTTGTAGGCCTGTCAGTTTACAGAAACACACTGCAGATAATATGGAAAGGAGAGATGATGTTCATTATTTGATCTCCAAGACTATCCAGCTGCTGTATGTGTGTTTACTGTTTGAACTTCAACTGCTGTGGTTCACTGTGGTGCTTTGGATATATCCAGCTCTTAGTGTTTGGACCTGCAACGAAGGATGTGTGTTTGTTTATTTAAAAGTTCATGAATACAGTAGCTTCAGGTTAGAATAATAACCATGTATCCAACCCAAGCTTCAACATTACAGCCAACAGTCTTATAAAATGAATAATGATTATCTGCAAAGTGTTTCCCTAAACTGGCAGTGTATTATAACTGTATCAACACACCAAGTGTTCATGTGGATCAGAGGAATGTGAAGCATATTGTGAAGGAATGCAAAAGTAGTCCTCAAAAGCTTCTTGCTCCCTACACGTGCTCATTTTAGGAAGTGTAACTAACATTAATCGAATAATTTATGCAGATTGTTTTTCTGGTAGAGACTTTTAAAAATGTTGCAAAATACTGAAAAAAGCCCATTGGGACAAAAATTGTGGAGAACTGAGGAGGTCATTACTGGTCCTGTCTAAGGAGAGAAGTCAGACTGCATATGATGTGGCTGACAGGTGGCGCTGCACACCACATCCCCTGCTGAGAGATGGCTTCCTTCACTCCTCTCTCAAACCATCTGTCTTCTCTGTCCAGAATGTGGACGTTGCTGTTCTCAGAGCAGTGTACCTTATCATTTACATGCAAGTGGATGGTGAGTCTTATCCTTAGGGAGCTCTTGTATAGTCTCCCCTTATGTAGGTCTGTGCACTCGTCACTACACTGGACTGCATATACAACATTGCTCAGATTGCATTTGGGTGATTTATCCTCAGGGAACCAATTTCAGAATCATTTCTTTGTCTTAGAGTGTTGCTGGGTCTGAAGTGCACCAATATGTTGTGTTTAGAGAAAATGTTGTGATGTTTTTTTTTCAGATCACTTTGCTAACTTCATGAAGGCCCTGTTGGGATAGCCACAGGTTTTCTTAAGTGGTTTCAGAATGGAAGACGACAATTTTACTACCAGTCAGAGTGTGGTTCTCACAGCTGGGCACTGTGGCAGCTCATGAGGGTCTCTCTTTTATACTAACTAACCAGGTTGAGAGATACCGCACTACGTTGGGGAACAACATCTCATTCATTAGGTGACCCTGACAAACTGTGCACATCTACTGGAATGATTTTTATTTTTGAACTGTCAATCTTGTTACGTCCTACCTTCATTTCTTCGTATATTTTCTTTAAGGTGCATGTATAACTGTACAAATATATGTGTAAGTGCATGTATGTATTGTATGTGTGCTGGTGTTTATCTATGTGTACACATATCTTTTGTGTCATTTTATTTTCAGTGTTGATTGTCTTGATGTACTTTTTGTTTTTGTTGGGAAAAATGAAAATTAAAACTTCTAATCATAAAAAAAAGCATAACATCAAACAGAGAAGAAAAGAAACTTGGAAGCATTTTCTCCAAACACAACATCCAGTTGCACTGTAGATCCAGCAACACTCTGAGACAGAAGCTGCGTTACCTCAACGATAAACCACTGAAACATAAGCTGAGGAATGTAATGCACAGACCAATATATAGGGGAGACAAAACAACAGCTACAGGAGAGCAGCTACTCAGGACAGAACTCTAAAAGATAAGAGACACTTTTTGGAGGACAGCAACAGTCAGATGGTTTTAGAGGAAGGTGAAGGAAGACATTATGTTAAACTGGAAGAGTCATCTCTCTCTGCAGCCTTGTCCAGTACTTGAGATTCAAATAATCACTTGAATTACTGCATTTGTTTATGTATTTACAGTTTCTCCTTTAACACTGAATTGTTTATTTATTCTGTTTAATTTACTAGACGTGTGTTGCTGCTACTCACTAGCGAAGTCTCACACAGCAGTTTGCTTCCTCTGACCAGGTTGCCGATGGTGATGTGGAAGTAGGTGTTTCCACTGCTCCAGTTAGAGATCTTGGTGAAAGGATGAGTGATCAGGATGTCCTGCACACAAACAGACATTCCTAAATTTAAATCCTTGACGCCTCTGGGAGACAGCGACTACTAAACAGGATAATCAGTGTAGCTTCAATGTCAAACAGTTTGAAGAGCAGTAATACATTTCTGTGAAAACACAAACCTTGTTCTTCGGGTCAATGAGACTGACTCCGTGTTTGTTGATGGCGATCAGCAGGATCTCAGGGAAGTTTGGTTCTGTGGTTTGCTAAAGACAAAAGACTTACTTTGCTATGACATCTCAATATGTATTGATCACCTCATAGTTTATCATTTTTACATAGAAAATTGTAGTATTTCTCTACATTAATGCATCCTGTTTGTTGCCGGTGTCTTCTCAGGTGTTCAGCTCTTTTGTCTTTACTTGCAAATTTCTCTTCACTTCTTCCTCTTAAATGAGGACTAACATCAGAGACATTAATGAAACATTCAGTCTGTTCAGTCCAGACCAACTTTGACCTCAGACGTAGCCATCTCATCAGCAGCAGCTATTTGCTCAACAAAACTACACTCACCCAACTATTTATTAGGTCAGTCTGTGGAAACCGATTCAGCCAAATAGGACAGAGCTGCCATATGTTCTACTTCCACATTTTCATTTTTGTTGACGTGGAAAAGATGACAATTCAAAAATATTCACAAAATATGAGAAACCCTTAAATGTAATGCAGTACAGCAAAACACCACAACCTCGATAATAACGTAGAATTATCACATATTTACTTCATTCAAGTAGAATTTATGGCTGAGCTGTTGTATCAAGCTGAGTCAGATTTCACAGGTTTAGCTAATAAAATGGCAGTGAGTGTAATTTGTAACAAAGACAAGTGAGCAACACCCAGAAAGCTACAGCCAGGAGGTGACAGGCTCAGGTGTGTTTACCTTGACCTCAAAGAAGGCGGAGCCAAAGGTCGGCCATTTGTAGATAATCTTCAGGAACATCAGTTTGGCCTCTTCTCTGGATTTACCAGCCTGCTTGTTGAAGTAAGCCACCACAGACTGTAATCATAGAACAGCCTGTATTAATGATTTATCTCTGTTCAACCAGTTAGAGTGGATTTAAAACCAAAACTCGATTCAGCACCTTAAAGGAAAAAGTCACTAATTTTCTATTGTAACAATGGAAACAATAGGAAAGTACACTCAAGCGAGATGCAGACCCACGCCGGATGCCTTCCTAAACATGCCAGGTAGCCCTGTGACCTTGACCTTTGACTTTTTGACCCCAAAATTAAGGGGTGACCAGGGTAGGTCAAGATCAACATCTGTGCTGAGTTTGATTATCCTATCTCTATTTGTTCTCGAGATATGGTGTGGACATAAACACCCACATACATACAAACAGACAGACAGACGGATGGCCGTGACCGCCCTACCCATGGCTGACTCCATTGGTGTGGGTAATGATGACCAGATTCTACATTAAGCACATACAATATCTGACACTTAACCTACTAAACATGTAGAACTTCAGTAACAATGACTTTATATTTACTGTACACAAAAGTAATTCGATATTGCATGTTTACCCTTTTCCAGTCATCCGGAGACATCTGGCGGATCAGATCCTGGGGAACCAGCTCCCGAAGCATCTTGGGAATTGTAGGAAAGTGGGATTTGTCGTCTTCAAACTTGACGCGGTAGATAAGCGCCGCAAGCTGGAAAACCTCTTCTCGAGAACACTTGTGGTAGCCACGCAAGTATTTAGGCAGCTCCTAAAAACAGGAAGAGAACCAGAGAGAACAGATGTTATTATTTACACTAAGGCTCACTTGCAGTGTAAAAAAAATTCAAAAATGATTTTAAAATTGTTGAAAGCAAATTGAGAAAAGACAGATGATAATCAGGTTGAATATAAAATTCAAAAAACCATGAATGAGAAATTGTGACAATTTGCTGCCTGAAACCTTAAAAGTAAAAGATTTTGTTTTTTCCCAGTGCAAAAATATTTGTTTAGTTCAAATGATGTACAGTTTAGGTTCTTGTCCTCTGGTGGACATCATCAATTTCAAATCTGTTGCAAGTAGAGCTACTGAAAGGTGCTCGATCTCAGGAAAAGTACATTTAGTTCTTTAAATCAGAGCCTAATATCAATGGTAATTTTAATAAATGGTCAAAACTCACAATATAACTCTGTCTTTGTGTGTTGTGCTGTAATTATTAAGTCTGGATGCCAGGCAACTTCAGCCAAAATCACCAAATTTTGGGCTAACCCTGTCAAATTTATTTGAACGCTGATTAATGTAAAATGCTTTTTTTTAAAAAAAAATATTGAAAGTAGAAGTGTCATAAAACTGACCTGATAGTAGTGGAAGATGGAGTCAGCGAAGGAATCCTTTCCTGGGACTGTGTTGGTCCACAACTTCTTCATGAAGAACACCTGATAGGTCAGAGAGGGAACGATTCCTGCAGAGTGGTAGGGAAGGAGAAGAAATTAAGTGTGATTTTTTAAAATACTGTACACTGAGAAAACCTAACAGTAAAAACTTTTGAAAAAATCTATTGACTGTTGATTAAAAATGGCCCTTAAACCAGCTTTAATGTCAAAAACTGGACCAAAAACTCAAAGCTCTTTAATTAGCAGTTTGATCCTAATTATTAAAGTGAGAACAGTGAAGACCTGCACCAGAGGTATGACCTTAATCAGAACTAAAAAAGCATAACGCTCTACCAAGATATGGCTGAACATTACTTTTACTTTAAACTATACTAACCATCTTTAGCTGGTCGAGATTTCTTGATCCAGTCGGTCAAATGTCTGACGAAGTCAAAGAAGAAATCTCCCTCTGGCACACTGATCACCTACAAAGTCAGAAATATGAAGAAAAAAGAAAACAGAAATAGAACAGAGAAAGTCTAAGACAATTAGTGATCAAAGAGATAATATACACAACTTATAACACAAAAGTATTTTAAAAGAAAACATCTGGACACTGGTTTAGCACCTCCCAGAGAACAGTAACATCCACCCAACACCTCTCAGTTCCACATGCTGTCCTCACAGATTTCACATATTATGCAGCTTTTCTCAGAAACAGTCGTCCACTTCTGACCTTGTCTGAGATCTTGACAAAAAGGCTGAAGCCTTCAGGAGATTTGAGCAGCAGTCTGGTGGAAATGTTCTGGCAGAAATCCTTTGCCTTGGTGCTCGACTCCACCTCGAAGGCCTGCAGGTTGGAAATAAAAAACTCTCATTTTCAAATAAATTCTAAATTGTTGATGATGAGTGTAATTTTATATCCCTCAGTTTGGGTTCTACCTCGTCTGTATCATCGGGGAAGTAGACTTTATGGAAGATCTGGGTCGTTTTATGTTGGATGGCCCCCACTTCCACTAAATGAGGTGGGTACTTCCTGGATCCGTTACTGTTACCATGACAACAACAAGGTCAGTCAGCGGATTCTACCTGATTCTACTTTCCTCCGGTCAAAACTTTGTATGTAAATTTCACAGAACCATGGATAAAGGGTTAAATAAGGCACTTGTACCAATACATGTATTAGAACTAATTGATTTCAGTTATAGAGGAAAAACAGTTACTTACTTTACAGTAAAGCTACTAAATGTAAATTATCTACTCATTCAATTTTTCACTCATTAAAGAATCTGGAAGAATCTGTGCGATACTGATATCCTTCTACATACAGAATAGCCCTGTGCAATATTGTTATTTTCCTTTTAGAGGAATCTGTGCATATCTTGATTTCTATATAGAAGATAAACTGTGCAATATCAACAGTACTTATGTATATTTCTGAGGTTAAAGGTGAGCTTAGAGGAATTGTACTCCTCAAACATCAAGTTAAAATAAGCAGAACATATTTCTGAGTAGAGCTGAACTTTGTTAAAATGATTTCCAGTTTATTTTAACAATTCTTTACTATTGTGATGTTTTTCATTGGACTTTAAAATGTGGCACTTTTACTGTCCTCTAAAATTCTGATTCAAAACCAGCAGATCTCAAGTAATCATGAATTAAATGGTAAATAATCAAACGTCTACGTGGGGCACATGTAAATCTAAAGTTCTAAAATTTCACTTAACAAGTTCAATAAAGAAGAAGTGAACTTTTTACCGTAGAGCTCTGTGCAACCTCTGCATGCAGTCTCCAGAGAGTGGGTGGTGTTTCTTGGACTGTAGGAATCGCTGGATGTGTGGCAGCAGGACGTTACTGGGAGGATATAGACCAGTACACAACCACAGCAGCTCCCAGCCTTTCTCCTCACTGTACCTGCAGCAGCACAAGGATCAGGTTCAGCTCATATCCGCATGCAGAAGCTGCAGTCAGTTCTGCCTGCAGACATGAATGAATGATGAATGTCCACGGAGTGAATCAAGTACATCTTTATTCTGTATTTTAGCTCCTTCTGCTCAACCCACATACATCATATGTTATTTTTTTGCAGTTTTTACTTGAAAAGTACGTAAAGACCAGAAAAAAAGGCATTTCTAAAAATGGTTATTGCAGTAAGATGTTTAAAACAAATCTGCCAAAAGTTTATCATTAAAATCTGAAGAGCAAATTTAAAAACATGATAATATTTGGGTTGTATTGCATTATACCGCAACTGTACATTCTGAAAAATCTACTTTGACCACAATGAAATGTTTTCATGAAAATGAAAAGCATGAACCTTGCTTTTTATTTAATTCTGGTCTCAGTTTACTGACTTGATGTGATTGTCTGTGAGCTGTTTGATGATCTGACAGTAGATCTCGTCTTTCAGAGGTTCGGCCTTCAGGGCTCCTTCAAAGATCTGATCCGTCAGCTCGTTGACTGATCGAGTCCGTTTGGACGGGTAGTCGCCCATGTACTTCATCATAGGTAGGATCACCGTCAAGGAATCACACAACGTGATTAGCTAGTACAAACTTAAAACGCATGTTTTTATTTTTTCTGTGCGTATTTAAAAAGATTTTTTAAAAAGCAAATTTGGATTTTTCTTTTCTGGACGACATTCTCCAAACATTATCTGAATGGTTCAACTGAAATGTACGTCTAAATTAAACATTCACATTTTGACTAGTATTACCTGGTGACCTCATGTGATTTAGGTGAAATATGGTTGCTAATTTGTGGTGGAAATCTTACTTTACAAATTACAGACTTTGCAGATTCACACAGAATTAAGATCCAAGTCAACGTCTGCAATTATTCCAGTTTACTAGAGGTTCCCTGATTATACAGTTCCCATGCAAAGAGGGTTTTGCCTAACTTTTCACCTCAAAGAAATATTATTTGAAATGATTAATATCCTTAAAACATTCTCTGAACACTATGTGAACATGTTTCCTTTAAACCCTGTTAGAGCCTGCAGGTGATGTTAGTCAGTGTTGTGGAACTTTCCCCATTAGCTGAAAAACACTGTTAAGTGAAACATGTGAGCTGATTAAAGGATATCTATGAAGGACATGCAAGCGTCCTGAGCCAGATCCTCATGATTCACCACCTTCTTCAGCAGCGGCTGTTTGAGCGGCTCTCTGGTGCAGCTCCACAACTTGTCTTTACCTCGATTCTTAGTGACCATCACTCTGCTCAGTGTGTGTTTGGGAGGTGGCCTGGAGGAAGCAGACATTAGAGACACACTGACATGGCTGAACATTCATCAAAATGTAAACTGTCATCAAAAAAGATGTCTAGATGTTATTGATGTCAGATCAGAAAAAATGTCTTAGACGTGGCTCACAAGTACAAACATAATACACAGAATACAAATACACTAAACAATATTTAACATATTTAAACTAAATATGCAGCTGTTTCACTGTATTTACAAAGTGAGATGTTATGCTGGAGAAAATGAGAGCAGCAACTAATGATTATTAAACATTTTTGTTTAGTCTAGTCATTGTTTGGTCTGAAAAAGTTTCCACACACACAATGTTTCCTGTTAGAGGTAAGAATAAACTCCATCTTGCTACATTACAGGACTTTTTCTGAGTGTATTTGTAATAATGTGTGCATGCATGAGTTTTACATAGATATGTTTTTTGGTCAAGTGTATACCTGAAGTAGTCGTAGGAGAACTCCTCTAGTGTGTACGGCTTCATTCTGTCATCAGTTTCTGGCATGACGATCTGTGAAACACGAACTGACTCCTGTCGCTGGTCCGGTGTCATGGTGACCAGCGCCTGATTAAGTTTTAAAAATTAGATGCACAAGTTCTATAAAAAAACAATAATTAGGAATAATGTCCCTGTGAACATCTTTTTCTATCACTTGACAGTTGAATGCAGAACTACAGAAACTACAGCCATTTTATTTTAGTTGTGTTTGTAAATGTAATGAAAACATAATTTAAAATATTCATTATTTGGCTCGTATTTTTAGTCCAAACAAAAGTTTTGGCATCACAAAAGCTTTAAAATGTGATTTATTTCCCCTCACCACTATGTCCTGTTGAGGTCGGGTCATGCTGGGTAAGACGTAGACGCAGTCAGCTGGGAAATCTCCTCTCTGATTGGTTCGTTCGTTTATGCCGTGTGCCCAACCAGAGTTGAGGACCTGCTCACCGGTGTCCTGGTCCAACACGATCAGATCTCCCTTCAGGAAACTCAGGAACGTCGAATCTTCTCCAGCTGTAGGAAGAAGCAACGAAGGTCAGACTTTAGACGTTTACTGTGGTGACAGTTTGTCTTCTGAGTGCAGAATATTACTATGAAGAGCTTCGATGGAAATGTCTCTGGCTGTGTTACAGCATTTCTACTTAAAAACATTAACAAACAAAACAAAACAAAAAAACCTTCAGTCCTCAAATAAAAAAAAACAACAAACAATTCATTTTTCTATGGTAAATCCCAGGAACTTTGATTTATAGACGATTCCCCAAACACGTGAGCAAAAAAAACCACTATATTATGATTTCTTATAAACCAAATGAATAATTAATTAAACATTAAAAGAAGAATGCGTGCCGTGTTTTGTGCACACGGTGTTAGAAATAAAATCCCCGAACTTGTCTCAGACCATCACCTAAACAGCTGCTGTATTAAAATAATGACCAAAATCACAGAGAAACTTCATAATAATTATCTGTTATGTATAAATCTCATTTCCTTCCATTTCTTGGATTTTAAGGTAACAACAGCAGTCACTGTTCAGACTTACTGGGGTTGGGGTTGTCCTGCAGTGCAACCACAAACTTGGACCTTTTCCTCAGACCTTCCAGAAAAATCACCACCAGGTCCCGGATGTCCTCTGCGTTGTTGGAGGTGAAGGTGTACTCGTCTCCTTTAATGGTGGCCAAATTGAAGCTCTGACCCTGCAGCTTCCCTCCCCTGAACCAACAACACAATATGTTAACTGTCAGTGCAGAATGATACGTCATTTAATAGTGACATCTGAAACTTTACAAATCACTGACACAAAAATAAACAAGTTTCCTGATCTGATGCAGCTACAGTTGAGGTTCAGGTGCAGCTTGGTTAAAGAAAGATTCCAGTTAAATTACTTTGTTTGTGTTAACAGGTTGGCAATGTGTCAGAAGGAAACAATAAACAAACAGCAAACTTCCACAATGTTGTTCTGATCCATCCTGACCTCCTCCCTCTGTGAGTTTTAATTCACACATCAATAAAGGACGTTAACGCTGGAATAAAAGCATGTGTAGCTAATGAAGAGTTTGTAGTGATGACTAATGCCCTTTTTCTTTTTAATAAGAGAGACAAAGAGGAGAATGTGCAAAGAGGGGCAGAAAACAAGGAAAAAGAAGTAAATAGAAATAGAAACGAGCAAGTAACAGAGAAACAATAAACAGGATGCTAAATCTCCCAGAATGCCTCACCTGCTGCTGGAAACTGCAGTGATTTCTGGAAAGGAGAGTTCTAAGAGGACCTGCTCCTGCTCGTCTACAAAATAAACTCCAGTCCAGTTGACAGCGACGATCAGGTCGTTTTTAGGAAGACTGGGACCTGAGAAAAACAAGAAGGCAGCATTTTTAAACATCTTTCCACCAATTTTTGGTGAAAAGATGTTTTATGGGTCCTGGTTTCCCAAATACTGGAAATATGCAATGAGTCATGTCTCAGGAAGGTTCCTGGATAAATTTAACAGTTACAAGGAAAACAAAGACAGTCATTAATTTGGGGCTTCAATAGAAGGTGCCTTCTGAAAAGATGTTTCACTATGCTGAACGTATCTTCCAACAACTTGCTCTTCTGTTCACTGTTTTTGAGCCATTATGTTTTATTGTCCTCTCAGCCTAAAATTGTCCAAAATGATTTGAAATTTGTCCAACGTAGTACATAATTGCCCAAAATGACCCAAGACTTGTCCAAACTGACTTAAAAACTGAGCAAAATTACTTGAAACTAGTTCAAAATGACTCAAAATAGGTTCAAAATGACTTAGGTTCAAAATTTTGGAGTTAATATGGACAATGAGTCATTTTCAACTATTTTTAGTCCAGTTTTGCGTCTCTGTACATCAGCTGTAGGAAGATGTTTCACCATGATGAATGTATCTTCAACAACTTGCTCCTCTGTTTACCGTTTCTGAGCCATGCTGCATTTATTGTATTGATCCACTATGTTTGATTTTCCTCTCAGTCTCTCTTGTTCTCTCCTCTCTGCTCTGTGTAAACACTGCCTGCAGTTCAACCTGAAAACTGAGTGCAGAGTGTTTTTCTTCAGGATCTTTAAATAGCAAATGTGATTTTAATTAAACTTTTAATTTTAAGCTTGGATTAGGGTAATTTTCCAAACCACACAGCCGCACATCATACATGAAACGTTCAAGGATTAATGAAAATTCTGTGTATTTTTTATGGTTTTTGTCTCTGATATATGTTGTGATTTTATTTTATTTAAAAGATACATGTCTTTTAAACCCACTGGCATGTTGTGGGATTCAGAGGGTCAAACAGGTCTTTAAAGAGGATCACTCTATCTGATCCTATTTCATTTTAATCCTGTTTTTGGTGGTTAGTTTTCTTTGTTTTCTTTGTTGTAAAATTAATGTACATAAAAGTTACTCAATTTAAAAAGGATATCTCCTGAAGCAGTCAGGTTGACTGGATGTTTAGTACATTAGTTTAGGTGTAGCAGTTTCTTACCTGAGAACCTGAAGGCTTCATAGAAACGAGAGAAGAGCAGAGGCCACTTGTGCCGAGCAAAATCCACAACTTCCTCCTTCACCTTCTGAGGGTCAAACCTCTTCTGGGTGTAGATGCCCTGAACAGACCCGCAGAGTTTATTACTTTGTGTTAAAAGAATGACAGAAACATTAACTGTCTTGGTGGCAGAAAGTGTAACATAGAGTCAGCGTGTTTGCAAATATTTCCTTTCTATGTATTATTTCCTTTACAGTAAGATCAACCACACTGTTGCTGTTGATGTTTATTGTAGTTTATTGTGTTTGCAGGCTAAGATTTGCCGTCTAGACCTAAACACAAATTACAACTGAGGATGACTGGACTGTCTTTGGCTTTACAGGTATATGATATATAAACTACAGCACTGGACAGTTCAAAATTACAATCTGATGAAGACTTCAGAGTAAAAGTCATTCATCAGGTGATTACAATGCACCCTGAAGGGGACGTGAATGTGTTGTTAAAATTTAATGGCTACCCTTCCAACAGCTGACATTTTACTGAAAATGCAAAATGTAAAGCTGCTGGCGGCAAGATAGAAGATGAGTGAAGTCTGCAGGATTTACTCATTTTCAGGTGTTCCAAACTGGACCAAAGCAGCCCCAGCTATTGCAGTTATGCCTAAAAATTTATATTCTCCTCTGACAGGACACTGGCAGACTTTGTCCCTGAGACAAGCACCTTTTTGTGAGCAGCCATGATGAAATGAGCCCACTTCTCCACCGTCTTGGAGGTGCTGATCTCTCTGTCGGGGATGTAGGAGGGGATGAGGCTCAGCAGACGCTCCAGAAGGATCTCTGAACCATAATCTACATAATACTGCTGAGAGGCCAGTTCTGCCAGATCATCCTGAGACACAGAGACAGACACCAGGAAGTTAGTTTGGACTTGTCATATTACAATGAGAGCTCAACATGAACTTTGTTTTGCCTTGTCTGTCCTCTGCTTCCCCTCTGTATCTCAGTAGTTGCTCTCAGATACCAGATGTCAAAGAAATAATTCAACATTATCGGAAATGCACTTTTTGTTAGAGATTAAAAGATTGATCCAGTGCAAAAACTGTGAATCTTCAGACAGATTAAATGTTTCCCCTGTTTCCAGTGTTTGTGTTAAGCTAAACTAACCAGCTGTTGGTTCCAGCCATGAATAGATGTGAGAGTGGAAAGGAACCGTGTATTTCCCAACATGTCAAACTATTCCTTTAAAATGAAGAACAAAGTAAAAAGAGATGCAGTCACCCTGTCGCAGCGATATTCTCCGAACTTAACTCCTCTGACAGTTTGTTGGTAGATGAGGTTGGTGGCGACCTGGTCGTCGGTGGGGTTGTGCCAAGGCGTGAAGATCTCCTTCCTGAAGAACAGCCTCCAGGGGGCGTTTCTTTCCTGGGCTCCCTGCTCCTTAGCGTACTGTTCGCACTGCGACACAGCGTCCATCACGTGGTCATTACCGCTGCCTAACGAGGAAACCTGCAGGAGGAGATCACAGAGATGAACTGCTGACAAGGTGACCACATTATTCTGTCCTGGGGAAAAATTGAATAAATGAATAAATAAAAGGAACAGTGCATTTCGCCTGGGCTCCTTACAAACTCTAAGACACTAACAAAGCTCAAGACAAAGCAGGCTATTACAGTGGAACGAATCAGTACACCTAGAGCAGGGCTCTGTGCTTACACTTACATCTTGAGGCGCTGGTCACTTTTTAAAATAAATAACACTAATCCAGCTGTATTTTAAACAGTCAACTTAAAATATGAAAGTTTCAGGATGTCTATGGCACAGGTTAAACTCATTTAAGAAGAGGATTACTAAAGTATTTTATAACTTAAGATGTACTTGGGACTTCAAGGACAGAAATGCAATGCGCTTGATTAACGCCTCCCTTTTCAAACATTAAGGAGTCTGGAATTTTTTTTTTAATTAGTGGACTTATTTATGCTCAACTTACTAAAGTTACTAAAATTAAAAAAAAACACTATACCTTGAAAAACCTACAAAAGTTGAGAATGTAGATAAGTTTTGAGTAAAATAATGTTTGCAACCTGCAGCTACCACCTGAAAATTGAATGAAATGGAAGGTAACTGATCCTCAGAAGAATCTTCCAGAGATGTTCAGTACACACAGAAAAAGTATAAAAGTATACACTGCACCAGCAGAGGATATAAGAATTACAAATGTGGTCAAATAACAACCTACTAACTTGCACAGAACTAACTTTCTGATAGCTCCTTGCTCCAAAACTACAGAGTCAATCTTTTTTTTTGACTATGTTTGAGGTCCCACACAATATTTTTTACACAAAGTATTATAGTCCACAGAGAAACAAATCTGAAAAGTAGCTAAACACAATGAAGACCAAACATTTGTATTGCATAAGATGTATGTGTTCCCTTGTTTTCTTACATGAAATTTCAATAATTGCATGTTTAGAAAGAGATAAGAGAAAGAGATTCTGATGTAATATTACATGCATGTTAAATTAATTATGCATGGTTTTGTGTTTTGAGCCAGTTTTGAGGCCTGAATCCTGACTGTACATCTGGGTTTTTAACAGATTTCTGTGTATTTTTTTGTACCCACCTTGTCGAACAGAGCGATGTACAGTGAGAAGCCGAAGCGATCTCGCAGGTTGATTTTGTCCGACAGGGCGTTGCAGAGCTCTTTGGCCGTTGTAGCCGAGTCTGTCAGCAGTGTTTTGGTTGTTCCATCCATGAACGTCACCGGCAGCATGATGGGCTTCTTCGACTTGGTGGCCTAGATGTTGTTTTCACAACTTCAGTCAAATTTTCTAGCTAAGAAACTTTGTCTTTAAGCTACACTGTTAACACAGTATGAAACTCAGCACGAAGAACACTGTGATGATTTATAACATATATGCAGCACTTTAAACCAGGTTTAAACATCTCCATGCTGCCATGAGGCAAATATAACCATTCAATTTAAAATAATTATGAATGAAAGGGAACAAACAGAAGACTGAACCACTAATTGTAAAACATTTTTTAAAAAACTTTATCAAATGAATGAATTTAGGTTTGTTAAATCAGTCAGATGAGTGTTTGCGTTTGTACCTGCAGCTCCAGCCATGACGGAGGTTGTGTTCTTGTCCCATTGACAAATGTTCGTCTCAGCCTTTCTTCACAGTACGGAGCGTAACCCGGCGGCCCACTGCTGATGAAGTTCCTCAGGTACTACCAGAAAAAAGAAAAATTGCGTTTCACACATGCAAATATAAAGTACAGATTTGATGCATACTATGGCATTAATGCAAATTTAAATATCTTGCGTTCTCCTCAAGTCCTGACCTTCACAAATTTGTCAGACGGGGCGAAGCAGCCGACACACAGCGAGATGAGGATCCAGCCGCGAGCATGAGAACTTTTGGACGGATTCTGACTCAGCTGCTTACAGATCTGACAGTAGATCTCATCCCTAGAAACACAAACAAAAATGAAGAGGTAAGAAATATCAGCACAGGCTGCATTTACATTTTAGACAGAAACAGGAAACACAGCTGTTTATCTTTGATAGATGGTCCTGCAGCGACACTACTACTGGATTCCTGCAGTTCAACCGTAAACTGTTAATCATTTACATTAATCCACTTATCAGAGTTGCAGCAGAAAGTCCACATGTGGTTATTCATTAATATTAAAAATCTACTGTTTTGAATGAGACTAATAAGAATGGCAAACTCTTCAAAACAACGTAACAACAATTGTGTTAAATAATCTATTTGCATAATTTAATAATTTATTCTTTAGTGTTTAATCAGAAAGTTTCAGAAAATATGCAAAAACATTTTTTTTATTTTTAGAAAATACCAAAACACTGAGTTTGTTATCACATAAGATAAAGAAAAATCTCACATTTTAACTGGACAATGTTTAATAATGTTACATGATTAATTATTTTACATAACGCTAACTGTATTGATATGTGATTGATCCTACTGATCTTTTTATTATGTGGGAATAAAAATGAAATCAACAAATAAACAATAATAAATATAATAATAATAAATAATAATAATACATTGCATTTATTGAGCACTATTCAAAAACTCAAAGACGCTTTACAGGTTAAAAACCGACACAAATACAGATATACAAATCAAACAATCAAAAAGAAAACAGAAGAAATACAGTTGAAGGTGTAGTAGAAAACAAAAAATCATGGTAGAAGTCTGTAAATAATGTATTGTATTCGTAAATTTGAGGAAATTACAAGTTGAAAGCGGAACAGAAGAGGTGTGTTTTTAATTTGGTCTTGAAGGTGTCAGGGTCAACGGTATCACGGATGTGTTGTGGGAGCAAAAATATGAATATATTTGCTCCCACATATGAGTATATTTGCTCGGTCTACAGGATTGTTTCACTAATATAACTCTAAAAACCTTTAAACTCCCACAGCAGCAATGTGACATTTAGAAATACATTATGCAAGTAAGCACTTAACTCATAAATACCAAAAGCTGGAGCATTAAAACTCCTTATTCTGTTTTACATGAGAGACTCAATAAATATTCTTCACTGAAACTAAAAAACAGACAATTATCACTTCAACCTTTCAGTAAAATGTCAGAGTAAACTTTAAAAGCAGCTTTTAGGTGAATAATCACATTTTCACCTGCCTCTGCCATTTTCATCTTCAAAAAAATCCTGTCATTTTAACAGTGATAACTTTATTCTGTTACATAACTGACATTTTATAGTTTAGTTTATTTGTATGATATTTTTATTACCTCCAGTAGCAGTTAATACGAGGCATGACAAACAAAAAATATAAGAGCATTGATGACATTGGAGGACATCTCACAAAACTAAAAGAAAACTAAATGAACAGCTTCAGAAACAATGTTTTCTCTCAAATTTAAGAGCAATTTTAAGTTTAAAAAATGACATTTTTGTTTTAAAATCTACATGTTTACTACAAGTTTGTAATTTCTGAGCTTAATAAACACTGAATCAGATTTTAATGTTCTTTACAAACACATTTCAAAACATAGTAATATGGAAATAGTTTTTCTTTGTGTTGACCGCACATGATGAGTTTATATCAGTGATTTGTCAGTTCAGGACAGTTTATTTTGACAGTGAAGCTCCACCATGACCCTTATTGTTTGTTTGTAGTTTGTTTACCTCAGTCCTGGTCTCAGGATGCCGTTGCCAATGATGAAGTGAAGTTTCTCCAGGTTGGACGTTGGTCGGTCCTCCAGCATGCTGTTGCCATGGAGACCATATTCACCATCATTAAGGCGCTTTGTGACCTGAAACACATCATAATATAACTTTTTTTATTTCTGCAACAACTGAGACAGGAAACTATCAGAGACACGGTGAGTTTCTATAACATCCAACCTTCTCTCACCTCCTCAGTGATCTTGGATTTCTTCTTTAGCGTGAGTGACACCAGTTTGTGTCGGACGCTGTTTTTCTTGTGGCTGTCAGAGTGAGGCGTCTGAGACACAACAAGACAAGAGATGAAACTCTGACAATATGGATGGAAAACACTAATGTACCATTTTATCATGACTAGTAAACAAGTCAAAGATAATTTAATAGTCGCTGCAAAAACTCATTTAGTCATATTGGGTGCCACCACAACCATCTACAACTAAACATTAATGAGATTAAGCAGATGGTCGTGGACTTCAGAGCAGCTCCAGTTGCTCTCTAGGATACTGAGGTGGAACTTGGAGTGCAGCTGGACAGAAAAATGGACTGAACCAACCACATGGAGGCGCTATAGATTAGACTTTTTTCTATTAATATCTAGTTATTTTGAGATTTTACATATGCAAGTCTTTTCTTTTTTTGCACATGGGGTATTTGGACACTGTATATGTTTTAGATTATAGATTTTCTACATTTTGTACACTGCATATTTTCTATACTTGGTATTTTTCACGTTACATAATACAAAATATTTTTGTGATCTCTAAGTCTTCAGTACATTTTAGTACTTCTGTGAAAGAGTTGTTATGCTGGAAATGTTTTATGCTCAGTGTTAGATGAGGGTTTTGACTGTGATTGCAGCATCTATCTATCTGTTCTGGCCTAATGTTAAAGAAACATTTTTTTCATAATCATTCCTGTATTGTGAAAAAAATACAGGAATGATCTAAGAGGTACTTGTACTGCCTCATACTATGTTATGTTTGCTTACAGAATCATTAGTTTGTCAGGTTTAAAATGAAAACAGAAATAATCTGTTATTATGTAAACTTATGCAGCAATTTAAGCAGGGATGAAGTTTGTATGTACTGTTCTTCAGTTACTGTAGCATCAGTTTCCTCCTAATTAATACTGATGTGTCGGTCGCAAATGAAACGGCTCCAGTCACACGTGATTGGGTCCACTACAAAGACAGCAGGGGGGTGGTGACAAACTGAGCAATCACAGTAAAATTTCAGTTCTATTGATGATACAGAGGCAGAGTGTACTCTGTTGTTTCACTGTAAATAGTTAAAAAAGTTTACAAATATTAAACATATGTATACATGAGCATAATAAGCCATAGAAATATATAATGAAATTAGATTTTTTAAGTTGCATCTATATTAAACTTTGTGGAACTTCACAGAAATGTGTGTAAGAATGAAATATAATTAGATATTTATTTCAATTTTAAGATTTTCTAATCTGAAATGTGTAACTGAATCAAGGTTTTAAGAGGAAATGCACAGAAAGGTGGCAAATTAAATTGTTTCAAAATACATGATCCTGAGTCAAGGACATAAAATGCTATAGCAGAGGAAATCAACTTGTACTGAACTACTGGAATCACCACAGATGTTTTCTGATCCTGAAGATGGTGTCTGTTAAATACATGTAATACATACGTTTTATGTCCTGTCCAGTTATGTCTTTTTCCTAATCAAAGTATTTATCTTTAAAATATTAAGAATAGCTTACAAATTGTATTTTTTTTCTTTCAAGGATGATAATAAAGATGTATAGTGAATTTAAAGAGTGTCCTCATGGTGAAGCTAGAGGAAAGGTTGGGAGGTCATTTTCTGTGGATAAAAGTCGACTGTTTGTCATCACAGAAACATGGCAGATAATTACAGTAAAACACAGCTCCATTTAATAATGTATAAATTATATAAGTCTCATCCCTCCATCACTCCTCCTCACCTCTCCTTCCCCCTGCAGCGCCTGCAGCTCTCTCTTGTAGGTTTTCTTTCCCAGAGTCTCGTAGATTTTGGTCATGACGGGGATCTTCTCACTTCCATCGCTGATGGCTGTGTGGTATTTAGGCTCCGGCAGATCTCCCATAAACCTCAGCACAGTGATCCACACGGCCAGAGCAGCCTGAGCCAGACAGGGAAGATTTATTCACTTATTTATCTGGGGAATGTTGTCTCTAGAAATGCAAAATGTTGTTTGTTATGTCATTACTACTGGCAGAAAGGGTGATGATACATTTTGATGCTCCCATCAGTAAACACATCATTGCAAATGTGTCTGTTAAGATACCTCACTGATACTGGGTCACTTAGCACTGACTGTCATTAAGAACAAGTTCAACCAGACTGGAACTCTTAGGGCTCTAAAATGCAGCTGTGTGCAAAGTTAAACCTGATTAGTCTGTAAGATTCAGCTGGACTTGATGTGGTGCGATAAAATCACCTCCATCAGGTATTTCAAAGGCCACTGTATAATACTGCAGTATGGAAACTGGAAACTATTTTGAGCTTTTTGATTTTAAAGGTAACTGACTTTCAGAACAGAACTGAAACAGCCCACTGTACAGTTCAGTAGAGCTGCAAGGACTAATCGATTAATTGGTTAAATGTCAACAACTAAATAAATCATCAGCTACTCTGATAATTGATGAGTTTGAATAAGTTTTTTTTAAGAAAAAAAATCTAAATTGCATCTCCTAAAATGTGAGTATTTTCTGGTTTCTTTCCTCCTCTCTGACAGTAAACTGAATATGTTTGTGCTGTGGACAAAACAAGAAATTGATCACTGATCGATATTTTTTACCATTCTTTAACATTTTACAGACAAAACTAATTGATTAGTCAAGAAAATAGCCAACAGATGAACTGACAGTGGAGATGATGCAGCTCTATAGTCCAGTTGCATATTGATTACTATAGAAACTTTTAATGATCAAATATAAATCTTAACATACAAATACAATATTAATGCTGTACATGAAATCAACAGCAGTGTCGATGCTGTGTCAAATACGTAGCTTTGCAGTAAAATGAAACTATTAAACATTTTGCAAGTGTTTTTAATCAAAACCTCATATCTTTTATTTGCTTTCATAAGATCATACGATGTGAATAACTAACACGCTGATTTTAGCTGCAGAGATGTGTTAACATCTGTAAATCAGTTTTGCTGCAGGTTGAGTTGAATCTCAGGAACAATGATCTGTAGAGGCATTTTAAGGTGATTGCTACATGAAATAAAAGTGGATTTAGGATAAACAGATGCAGTTTTTTTAGACAGAGCACTGAGGTTTAAGAGACCAGCTGACTGTATTACAGACTAAATGATTTGTCACAGCAGCTAATGAAGAAGCAACAGCTGCATACGATGTGTCACACTATACTGACCAAAGACTGAACAAGTTTGTTTCAGCTCTAATGGCTAATTTCATTTCATTTGTTTACATTTTCAGAGCAAAATCCTGAAAAAACTGTTATAGTTGATACGCACAGACAAGAAGCTGACAAACCAGAAAGACTTGAGCATTTGTCTGAGAAACAACAAACATCTGCACATCTCAGATGAAACTCAGAGGCGACCTACCAGCTGATCTCCCTCGTCATCGTGGAACAGCAGCGGTTGTTTGAGCGGTCGACGGACGTAGGTGTGGGTGGTGGTTCCCTGGAAGTAGGTGGCAGCAAACTTGGCAAACTTGTATTCTGATAAATCCTCCTCTTCATCATCCTCAGGCAGAGGAAGAGCTTCGTCCAGATCTTCCTCCTCCAGCTCATGATGAGTTCGCTCCAGGTCCTGCAGAGGAGGCAGAACTTCAGTCTCTGCTGGCAGCTTAAAAAAACTCCACAGTGAAGAGTTTTTAATGTTTTTAAATCCTCCAAGCGAAGAGATAAAGCTTTGACCTGCTCATGCTAAAAGATGTCTCACAGTTCTTATCTAATCTATCAAGCAGGTTTCGTATTTAAGTAATACAAAGTGTTTCACAGAGCAAAAGGAATGAAAAGGCAACCAAACCAATAAGAACGCCCCATACAACCATCCCCAACATTACATATTAATTTGTTCTCAAAATATAACAAGAGACACTTCCTTTCCCTCCTGTTCACACGACTGCCAGTTTCCTTTTCGTATTTTGAGGTCTCTGTGTTAATATGCAGTAAAATAAACGACTGAATTCAGTTCATTTCACAGCTTCTCAATCCTATTTTATGACAAATCAAAAGTATGTAGCTGCATTTAAGTAAAGAGCTTTTGATGTCAACACTTTTCAGGAAAATTAAGTGTTGTTTGGATAAAGTTTTGGGTTTTCTGTATGAACAAAATTGTACAGATGACACAGTTTGTGGGTTTTTAGTGTATTTTTTGCTCCAAACATTTTATCTAATTTGATAAGAGTAAACTGGATGATCACCTCAAAGCCAGTGGGTGCTTGTCCTTCCTGACCAGGGAAGGAGCTGGTTGTTCCCAGGAAGCCAAACATTTTGTCCACCATGTCGGAGTCGTTGACGGGCTCCAGTCGAGCCTTTTCCATCTGTTCAACCATCTCCTTCTTCTTCCGAGCCTCCTCCTTCTCCTTCTTCTCCCGCTCAGCGTCCTCTTTGGCCAGCTGGGCCAGACGCTCCTGGAAAACACAGATATCGCATTAGTCCTGAAATAGTCATTTATTAATAATAAACTTCTGCTACTAGTACGTGTTTCTTTATTGTGCACATGACAAGAAAACTTTGAATCTTGAATGTAGTTGGACCAGTTTCATTTTCACAAAAGGAGAACAATGTTTTTGTCAGAGCAAAAACTTTTGACTTAAACTTCATGTAACAACTGTTTCCATAATGTGGGTTGGGCATAAAAGAGCCAGATTCCTCCTGGAGAATTCACGTTTCTTCACCATGTTCACACACAGCCAGCTGTATGTTTACATGCACTTACGAACAGATTACACATTTAGATGTTTAGTAATTTGTTTACTGTAAATCTTCAAAGTACTGTCATCAGGCTGAGTCACTCACCTGATATCAGTGAAAGAGAACCTAATTTTATACACATACACTGAACATATTGAACAAGATTTATCTTTTAAAAAAATTAAATTCAACTTCTTTTTTTAATAGCTGTGGACCCACGTTCAGCAGGTTTTTATGCACTTTGAAATTTGAAGCTGTTTGAACAACAGTATATTAGGAACTACTGAAGATAAAAACCTGAAATACTGTTATTTCTCATCCTGTCGTTGATTCAGAATCTGAAATATTGTGGATCAAATAATCAAACTCAAACTCAAATTTCAATGTGTAAAAAAACCTGCTGAAGGTGGGTCAACACGTAATTAAAAAAGATCTCACAAAGCATTTTATACATAGAAAAAAGTTACAACCAAATCAGAGACGGTTGAGCAGAAGGTCCCTGATGATCTGAGATGAAAGAACTCATCAAAGAAAATCCGTGACAGAAGTTTAAAGTCTCAAAATGTGAGAATTTTTCACCTGGTGTTTACGTTCAGCCTCAGCCTTCGCTCTCTTCGCAGACATCTGGTTCCTCAGTTTGGCTTCTTCAGCCAAACGCATCTTCTCGGCCTCCAGCCTCCGACGGTACTGAAGGAACAGAGAAAGAACCCACTGTTATAAAACTACAGCTAGCTACCAAAACAACCCACGGCTTATGGTAACATCTCGGTTCAGACTGAAACACCAGAGAATCAAAGTAAACAGCATGTTGAGAGCCTGAACAGGGACAGTGGTAGGATGTTATAAAGTACATTAATTACAGTACTATATCAAAGTACAAATTTAAGGTACTTGACTTGAATCTTTTCTTTTCATTTTACTTCTACTTTACTACATCTCAGAGGCAGGTGAGGACAAAATGGTTGAAAATGAGTCTCACATAAACCAACTACAACAGTAAAATCCTCCTTTTACATTAAATAAACAAGTAATATTAATATAATGATGCAATATATAATAGTGGAATAGTCACAGGAGAAACTTGTGTGGATTGAATCTTTTTACATTTTCTACTTCATGTAGACTTTCGTTATTGACTTTTACTTAAGTAACATCTTCAGATGTTACGTCCCACTGCAGCCCTGAAGGGCCTGAATACTTCCTCCACCACCAGACAGGGACAAACACAAAAACAGTGATAAGATTAAACTGAGAGAAATAAGTAACTACTACAATAGAAAAAACTGAAAATTTAAAAAAGAAAAATGGCAATGAACAAAGAAAAGTACATTTGATTTACTTTGCTATTTGGTGTTAATTTGAACAAGTAAAGACAATAAACAACTACTGAAGCAGCAGAAATAAGGCATTAAGGGGAACTCATTTTAAATTTTACTGCAAAATTATTATTGTTGTGAAGTCCTGCACTGAAATCTTGTATCATCAGCATATTGTATTTAATGTAAAAATATCTGTTATGCAGTAGAATGGTGAGAGTTTGTGTCAATGTATAATATTATGGGATTACAATACTGATGTGTAAATATGTAAAAGAAGCATTTTAATGTTTTGGCTGATCTCACTTTAACACCTTTATATATTCAAAAGCTCAGTCTGTCACAGTGCAGTTTGACTTCAAAAACTGACGACATTAACACAACAGTGTCGTGGGGAAGAAGGAGAATGTAGAAGAAACTTTAAACAACACAAAGCTGAACATTAGTTTCATACCTGGATAGAAGTACTTTGTTCTACTGTTTGTGAGTACATGTACCTCTCCCTTGAGCCTCTTGTACAGCCTGCGGGCGATCATTCCTCTGGTATAAGCCTGGATGGTGATGACAGCCCACAGACGGTGCCTGAACGCCCGACGAACCAGGAAGCCCCGACAGCGACCCTGGAAGCCTGTGATTCGCTGACGGGCAACGTGATACGACGCACACAACTTCCTGGAACGAACCAGAGCCTGAAGGCGAGAGAAGCCGGCTCGCATCTGAAGGAACGAGAGGCAAAAGAAGGAGGAGAGTTACTGTCTGAGGTTTAAAGCTGAGCAGATCTTTGACATTTGTACTTCTGTTTACACTGTTTATCTAAATAAGTTTGTTTTCTTTCTGTTGCTGTGTGGATGCAAAACTGAAATGCTGCTCACAGCTCCGTAGTTCCTCCTGCACTGCTTTCCTCTCCACGTCTTCTGGATCAACACGGCCGACTTCCTCATCTTCAGGAAGTTGGATCTGAAAGAAGGAAATAAAAAATCTGAAAATTACTTTTTGCATTAATATTTCAGTTTCACCACGTCTTCACATTTTATCACAGAGAAAAAAGCTGCATCATTCCATAAAACTCTCATCACATTTGAGATACGAAACACTGCTGCTTCATTAATGTATGCGTTTAATTATTTAACCTTTATTCAACCAGGAAGTCCCCTTGGATTTAAATCTCTTTTTCAAGGGAGACTTGTCCAAAAAAGCTCCATATTATAAAATTACAAATATTATGAAATCATGTACGACACAAGTGACATACCAGAAAAGTAAAACACATTAGAACAATCAGCAGATTAAGATACACACAACAAAATCCAGCTAATCCTACGTCGCAACTGGACTCAGAGCTTCTACGACATTCTGTCATTTAGACAAAGGTCAGTTTTACATTACTGTCTGTCACAGCTTCATTCAGACAAACCCACCACAGTGACTGCAGGAACAACTTTATGATATTTATCATATACTTCAGATTAGACAGCACACCAAGTGATGTTTAATACATATTAATGCAACAATAGACTAAACTTAAAAAATACAGCAGCTTATCAAAGAGTTCAAATAACAGAAAGCACAGTTTATTTCTGATGTCCTAAACATGGTCAACTCTGTCAGTGTGTGATAAAAAGCTAACCTTTACCTTACCAACAGTAAACAACAGTGTGACCTGCTAGATCCTGATCCATCCTGTCTACATGTCAGAGATCATTTATAATTATGACTAATTAATGAAAGTTACCGCTGCTGTAAATACGTGCAGCTCTTTCTCTTTGGAGACGCTCATATGGATCCAGCTGCTCTCTGATGCTGCAGATATTTAATAAACTCAGAGGAAAAACTCCTGAACAGCTGGAGGCAACAAACTGAACTGTGACTCTGTGTTTCATAGCTCACCTGTCACACAGTGTGACCTGCTGTTAGATCCAGACTGACCCTGTCTCTGTGTCGAGGATTTATCATTCAAAACTTATAGATGCAAGCAGTTAATGATGTTGACACTCAGATGGATCCTGCTGCGGTTTGATGCTGCAGACATTTAATAAACTCAGAGGAAAGACTCTCTGTGGTGTTTCTGAGTGAATATTGGAGCTGAAATGTGGTAAAAGTCTTCCCTTAATCACTTCACACAACTCAAAGTACTCAAAGTACAGCTGCTTGTATGTTTAATGTGATGCTTCAGATCAGACATGTGTTCTGTTGAATGTGATACTAAAATAACCCTACATGCGACACAGTACGACGGCCATTGTGACTTTTTAGGTCAAAGAGACTCGACATGAAGATTAAAGACTAAAAATAAGTTTCAAAGCCTACCTGTCTTTGAAACCTCGAACCACCTTCTGGATGAGGATGACCTTGTCTGTGATGGCCTTGTCTCTCTCGATCTCCAGCAGCATGTCATGGTGATCCTGGACAGGCAGAGAGACAAACAATTAACTAGCAAACTGCAGAGTGCACTTTTTGCAGAAGCTCTGTTTCTCTGCTCTGGTTCAGTTTCCAGCCACGTGAGCACCTCTGCGAGACACAACTTTAACGCAGCGGCGGTTTGAGCTAAATGCTAACATGTTCACATGTTAGTGTAAATCTGCTGCAGGAAGAAGCACTGAATGCTGTGACAAACCAGACTGAGTTGGATAATCAACCCAAAAATGTCAGGACCAGCAAAATTAGCAATTAATACGCTAAAGCAGGGTTAGGCAGAAGAAAATACTTGAGGAAATACTGCTAGTAATTTTAAAATATATATAATAACTAGAAAACAAGAAGGTAGTAAAACCTTTATTCAGCTTTCCTACCAGGATATGTATAATGCAACATCACTCTTCTCAAATCATTCTTAACACACTTTACTCAAAACTACAAAAGTCAAACCTCTGGTGGGGCTACAGGAAAAACCACCATCAGTGGCTTCAACCTCCGGAAACAAACACTGAAATGCTGTTAGCAGAGCGGCTGCCAGTTCCAGCTACAGCAAATAAAAATGTGAATGTCTGCTTTGTCAAAATATCTAAAAGTGATCTTCTGAAGTCCAGAAACAGCAAATTCAAAGCGGTTTCACAGCATTTTGCCCTTCAGGCTTTAATCTGACAGCTTTCCACTAACATGACACATAAACTTGTCCATGTTTTCCTGCTGGGATGCGTTGGTCTACGTCCTGTGGGGGAAGTGTGGCTGCTGCCCTCATTCACCTCCTGAACTTTCTCCTTCCTGCTGAGCTTCCTGACCAGTGAGGCCTGACAGAGACTAGATCCAGTGGAGTCGACAGAAGTGAGTGAAAATTCATTTCACTCATAAACTAAAACAAAACTGAACTAAAACGCTGTGATACTGAAGCGTTGTAGCTCCACTAATATGAACACCAAGGATTCACCCTGTTTCTGGAACAATGTTTGTTTCTTTTTCCAAACTCAAATCAGTCCTGAGAAAGAAGAACCCATGCCTCTAAAACATCCGTCTATCTAAACTGTGCCCTCTCGCTATCAATTTGATTAGAATTGCAGAGGGATTTATTTCCCATCTTTTTCCTGCAGCTTACATCCTCAGGTGAGTGAAGAATCCACCCCTCCTATTTCTAAAGTCTTCTTTCCTGGCATCAAAAGTAAACTGCATTAAATCGACTGTTTCGATTGTATTGCTTTCATCAGATCACACATAGTGAAAGATTTAAACTTTGAGAGTTTAATACAATATTTGTAAATGTAAAAATCTGTCCTTAAACTCAACTCCTTGATCCAGCACTTTTATTAGACCGGGTGAGCAGCAGCTTACTTTAGTTCTAGTGACATCAGGAAAAAGAACTACCGTTTCAGAATCTACTGGATTTTGCTCCAGAAAACCTGGATCATTTTTTAAGATTATGTAATAGTTTGTTGGACTTTTTTAAAGCTTGGAAGTGTAGAGATGAAGAGGAGAGAAGAAGGAGTTTATTGTCAACAAACACTTGTCTGAAACTTTAAACTGTTGACAGAGAAATAAAATGTCAGCAGCCTGCTGGAGGACAAATATTTTTCAAATTAATCTCAATGTAAAGAAACAAGACAGTTTCAGTGTAGCGACAGTGAGCAGATAACATGATATTAAAGGTGTGGAAGCAGAGATAAACCATGTCAACACGTCATCACTGCATCAGAAGATCAACAAAAGCAGCAGCAGTGGAAACATCAAGTTTTGACAGGAGACGTTCTGCAGGACAAAACAAACTCATGAGCTGAAATCATCACCAGCATGTAACAGCGTCACCGTGGAAACCAGCTAACAGATGTTCCGCACAGCCACCTCAGAACATTATCTGACCTCACTGGGCGGGAAAACAAAACATTTACACATGTGGTACACACTCATAATGTTTAAAAATGAAAAACATACACTGAGCAGGAAACTAAACACACAGACGTGTCGTCAGTAGACACGTGAACTGAAACAACCACAACACAGATGAACGGCTTCATCTCCAGTCTGCTGCAGCTGAACAGGATGAACAAAACCTTCTGTTATCTTAATGATTACAATCATTAGTCCCTTAGGTAGCTTCACCTACACACCTGTTTACTAATAGAAATATCTAATGAGCCAATCAGGCGGCAGCGACTTGATGCATTGAAACCTGAGACATGCAGATCTTCAGCTGTCCAGTTCTGTGATTAAAACACTTCAAGTCCTGATGTGAGTCATTTAATATCCAGTATCTGCCAATACCAAGGTCCAGTACGACAACATCTTTCTCAATAATACACACTCCATCTACAATAAAGCTATACAATCAATCAAGTGTAAATTCTTATTCTTCTTTTAGGAAAAAACATTGCCTCCCTGCACAACGACTGCACACAGCTGTAATCTCCACATGTCAGACAAGGTGTTGATTAGCTGGACCTGTCTGTGCTTCTTACTGTTTAAAACTGACTCCAGACCATCAGCATCCTGATAGAGCAACAGCCTGAACATCTTCAGCTGCTTGAAACAGGACGAGTCACCAAATCACACGAGGATGAGTTCAGTGTGAACTCCACAGTTCTCATGATCAGGAGGTCTGTGGTATGAACACTAACAAACAAACACGCAGCAGCTGTCAACTATCTACGTGGACCAGAATCGATGCTCAGAATCCACCAGAACCTCACCGTATTTTAGGGTCTGGCTTCACAACACACACATTTCTGATATCTGTCCGGGTGGTTTGATGTTGGGAAACAAGCAGCGAACACAACAAAGATGTATTTGCTGGTCGTGACTTAATGTGTGAAGGTAAAATTTGGATTTTCTAGCAGTCACCTTCCACTGAAATGTCATGTTTTCAAAGTTAATCAAACACTACAGGATGACTGATGATACTGATAAAAACATGAGTAAACACTGTCCCTGGACTCCAACCACACCTTTTATTGTTTCCTCTTGTGTTTGTCATGTAACTGTACATTAATGCAGGTTTACCTTGAGGAAGATTTTGGTTTTTCCCATCTGCCAGTCATCGTCTCTGCCGAGTACAGCCTCAGCAATCCTCTGACAGGTTCCCCTCAGATCCTCCTGATCGACAAACAACAGAAAGACAGTTAAATCGACATGGTTTATATTTATCACTGCCACATTCACGTACATTAAAACAAGATTTACGGCCTGAGTCTGTACCTAACACACATCAGTGTCCCACTTTTCCTCCGCTGTATGAAAACACACTGCAGGTTATCTTTTTCAGCAGAGATCAGATGTTTCAGGACATTTCTCAGCCTTTTTTCTATAAATGAAACCATGAATTCATGACCTATTTTCATGTCTTTAGTAGGAACTAATGGAGCCACAGATAGAGGAGGGAAGAGAGACAGACCAACATATTGCTGATCTTTGTTTACAATAACTACTGATTTTGTTAGATTTTGTCAGTTTAATGTCTCAATAAACGTAATACTTTATCTGTAAAAAAATGATGTGTAGCTGTGATAAATAGTTGTGAGCTAAATTTAAATTAAGTAATCAAACTATGAAACACTTTTAAACCTTCAAATTGTTTATGCTTTTATTCTTTTTGTTGTTTATGTAAAGCGTCTTTGAGTGTCCAGGAAAATACTATACAAAATAAATGTATTATTTATTTGAAACATCCCAGAATTTAATGTAATCATGAGTCTGATGTTAGAAATAAAAAATTGTTTTTTTTCAGTCACACAGAAACACTTTGACCTCGAGGCTTCAGAGGAAACAGAACCTGACGGATCCAAAGAAAACAGCCGACTGTCTGACAAACACACATGTGGAGTCATGTGACAGATTCCACATCTGATGAGAAACTTTCATCTGCAGGAAGTTTTAGTTTGTAGAAAGCAAACTTGGCGCCTCTGACATGGTTTAAAAATCTACCACTAGTTAAACTTATAGAACCAAATATAATTGACCAAAGAAGGACAATCTCTGGGTCTCTGTTCTCTATAAAAAGCTGCTGCACTTGTCAAGTCACATTTAAAACAGCAGCAGTTGGGCCAAAGTGCTTCCAGTAAAATAAAGAAAAAAGATTATGACTGGTGTTGTGAAATCAAAAAACAAGTGTAATTATTGGGGTTAAGACCTTGTAGTGTTATTTAAGGTGTGATTATAGCTGACAAATTTACATATTAGGGATTAAAATCCAACAAAACATATTTAATATAAATATAAGTTCCAAAATACATACTACATCATGTATTATGGAACTTATTTTAACTAATATAAACAGTAAGACTTTACAGCAAAACATGCAACATGAATCTCTTTTGGGTTAAACTGAATTACTGAAGCAGCGACTCGAAAACAGCTGGCTTGAGGAAAATGATGACTTTAAAGTTAGAGTCTCTCTCTGTAGAAGATGACGTCACTCTGCTGCTCTCTGCATTCAGAAACAATATCTGTTGGTGTGAACAGATCCTCAGAATATAAATAAACAACTGTTGACCTCTAAACAAACAAACAAGCATGTTATTTAGACTCTACCTGTTTGTACGCAGGTTTGACTCCAGGCATCAGGACTCTGTAGCGGTCGACAAACTCCACGAAGGTGTATCTGATCGGATATCCTGCACGACGAATACGAATAGTCTCCATCATCCCAGAATACCTCAGCTGACGCACACACAGCTCCCTGTCAAATAACTACACACACAAACACACACAAATCAGCTCAAAATGTTTGGATAACAACCTCATATTAGTGATCTCAGGAAACTATAATTACTAATGACCACTGAAATCACTGTATTTTTCATTTACCCTGTTTCAAGCTACACATAATATATGACCCATGTGCTTGTAAATGAAAAGAAAGAAAAAAGGAAAGGAAGAAAGAAAGACATGTCCTTTTACTTAATCTTCTTCTATTTTGACATGTACTTGTAGAAAATAACAGAATAAGTGATTTAACATCGAATGAAAAACAGTTAAAGACAGTTAAAAAAAACCTAATTGTAGCGGAACTGAAGTTAAAAACACTATTTCTCTATTTAAATACTATAAATTTCTCTTAGTTAGCGTCATCTCATGACTTCTTGTTAACAGTGGTTGTAAACATGTTTTGCGTGACATTTGCTGGTGTTTGCTGCAACATATGAACTGATAACTGACGTATCTGACTCCTTTATAACTAACATAACATTTAAGTCTGTAGTGAAACTGTCACTGTGCATTAAGTTACTTCAGACCTACTGTTTTTAGATGTGTTCACATTATTTTATCTACCTCACGTTGCTCCTGATTCATTTGAACACAATCACTAAGTGAACAAAGCTGAGACATGGTTTGCTTGACTGGCTTCAGTCAGTCAGTGTGGTTTTACAATCTATGACACAGATTGTCAACTGAACCCCGGAAAAAAACAATCTATTATCCAGTTACATTGACAGACAGAGGGCAGATACTCACCATGGGTTTCTTGTATTCGTTGGGTTTGATGCAGCGGACAAAGAACGGCTGACAGACGCTCAGAGTTCTCATCAGCAGCTCCAGAGATCTTTTAAACTGACTGCTCAGCGTCGGAGAACGCTTCCTGGTTTCTGCCCCCTGAAAACACACACACATACAGACACACACACACACACACACACAAAATGAAACAGCAGAGAAAGTTTCAGAGTCACAAACAATGAGGATTCGTTTGTTCTTCCTGAGCTCTGACACAAACCTTCTTCCTCTTTCTCCAAGTATACAAGTGTTTTTTTCTGGCTGATGCTGCAAATTCATGCTTAAAAAGTGCTGAAAGAAGAGTAACTTAGTCAAACAGACATTAATTAAGTGATAGAAAATCCATCAGCAGCTACACTTGAAGCAAAAAAAACAAACATCTGCTGGTTTCAGCTTACTGAATGTGAGGACATTATGCTTTTCTTCATGAAATATGACATCAAAGTGAATATTTTTGGGCTGACGCTGCAGCTTCATACTTTATGAAATGTAGTCAGAGCAGCAACCCGTCAAAGAACAGAGATTGCCTCAGATAACTGTGTGAAGATTCACCTGCTGCTATTTCAGGGCAAAACACATATTTGCAGGTGGCAGCTTCTCAAATGCCAAGATTTATTGCTTTTCTTCATAAAATAAAACAACAGTGTGAATATTTTTGAGCTGAAACTCAGGCTTCATACAGAGGAACACCTGAGTCAAAGGTCAATGAACCGACTGAAAATTCATCCGCAGCTATTTTAAGCTTCTCAAATGTGAGAATTTTATACTTTCCTCCATAAAATTTGATAATAAACTGCTCCTTTGGGACTTTAGACTGTTGGTTGAATAAAACAGTGAATCTGAAGGAATCTCTTATGCTTTAATCTAGATAATGATGAGCAGGTTAGCTGGTAACCAAATTAACCGTTTATTACGGTTCCATTTTAAATATTATTTTTTAAAATTATTTGCAAGTCATTTTAATTCAAATAATAACCCAAAAAATCACGATGTTAGTGCCTTATTTGTCTTTATCTTACCAGGAGTCGAAGCTTGATACAGGACAGCTAGCTGACATTAGCTCCGTTAGACACTTTAGCCTAGCTAGCACAGACGCTGCAAACAATGAAGCAGTTAGCCTAGCTCCATCGATGCTACCTTTTCTGTGTATTTAATACACAAAGTTACAAAACATAACATTGTTTTAGCTAATACTTCAGCTGCGTACAGAAGCTGTTTATCCACCCACAACCGCTGCAACAGAACCCCGCTAGCTTCACTGGTGTTAAGGTGTATTCTGTTACTGGTACAATCTGGTGACCTGACCTCATCCCGACACTAACCAGCTGCGATGTCCAACCATCACAAAACATGAGCTGAGACACTACCAAGTTTCCAACAACCTAACGAACATTATTACAAACAAACTTTACATCAACAAATAATTTCCACTCTGTGAACTGCACCATATAATAAATTAAAATGTGCCAACCTATTTTGTTGCTCTTTTATTTATTTATTTATTTTTGAAATATTTGCCGGAATTATGTTTGTAAAATTATTTCAGCCTTTATATTGTTTACTGCCCTCATGTGGTCATAGTCAGGTACTGGAACACTAAAATCAATTTGTAGGTAGAACAACGTAAAACTAATATTTCTTTATGTAAAATCAGTGGTTTGAAAACAATATTTGTGTAATTATAACAACAGCAGTATTAATAGAAATCAAGAGCTGTTTTAAATGTATTTTCTGCTCTGAACATAGACTGTACCTAACATTAGCTTCGTAACACTTTAACCTTGCCTAGCCTAGCTTTGCTGAAAACAGAGAAAACAGCTAGATGGTGCTGCTTTATTTACACTGTACATCAGTGTATTTAAAATATACAGTGATCTCTTTTAAAAAGGCATTGTTTTAGCTCATACTTAAGTTGCTTACAGACAGTTTATGTACCAATAGCACCTCACAGAACACCACCAACTTCCCTGGTGTTGTGGTGTGTTTTATCACCATTAATATTTTGTGACCTATTTTATGAGTTCAAATACACCCGCGAACTTTATTGTTTGTTTTATTTTGAAAGTGTTTCTCCACAATGATTATGAAAATGTTTTGTCTTTACTCTGGTTGGTCATATGGCCACATTCAGGTACTGCAACACTAAATTAAATTCGTGTATGTAGTAGCAAATGACAAAGATTGTTTTAAATATGTTTTTTCTGCTCCAGTGTATCTGACTGTGGATCATATGCGTTTGCTGCCTTCCAGTGGTCATAATCAGAAACTACATCCAATAGTCAAGTTGGCCTGAGTGAAAACGAATATCACTTCTGGTCCCTGTTTTCAAAATAAAACCGCGATTAAATTTTGTAAATTATTTTTAAATATATATTTACGGTTCATCACGGTGCAAAACTTTTATATCAAAATTGTAGTTTGAAAGAGTGAAATGATTCAAAACCATTCTCGTGCTATACCATGTAGTTAAATGGGGCAATTTCAAGTCAATTTTGTGAATTGACTATATAAATAAATTAAGTAAATCTACAGGGGTTAACAGGTTTTGTGAGTGAAAACTATCTGTTCAGTCAGTTCAGTTTTGTTGTTTTGTTGTGCATTAGTCTCCTACAGAAGCCCTAAACAGCCATGGTTCAACTTAACTTTTTTGCTCTGTTTTCTCAAGAAAACAAGATAATTCTCCTCCATTTTCTCGTTATGAGATAATTTCGTTGTTATCAAGAAGTATGTTATGAAGTTTAACTCAAAAAAGAGTGTTGTTATGATGGCTAAAACAAAAGAGGACCAGACGCAAACATTTCCTTGTTTTCTCTGGAAGATAAAGTGCTCAGTGTAGTGGACAAAGTAAAATACCTGGGTGACATTATCAGGGATGACCTATGTGATGCATGCAGTGCTTAGAAATTTTATGTATAAATTTATGGGTCGATTGAATGACTCACAAAATGAAGTTATTTTGGTCTTAACTGAGCCTACTAAGAGTAGTACAAGGTATACTTTAGTAGATTTTGGAATCACTGGATTAAGTGTTTGTATGTTTTTTAGTGTCTTGTAATGCTTTCTGTGCTTTTTTATGTGGACCAATTGTGTCTGAAATAAAGTCTACATAATAACAAAATCCAGTATGTCGCGATAACAACAAAATTATCTCGTTATAACAAGAAAACGGAGGAGAATCATCTCATTTTCTCAAGAAAACGGTGCGGAAAAATTAAATTGGTCCATGGCCCTTAAGGGCTTCCGTAGTCTCCAAATCTGTAACATCTGTTTTTTTTTACTTGTAATCTTGTAGTTCCTCTTAGTAGTCACTAGAGGGAACTAAGCACTCTTGAGTTTTGTTGACTAAAGCATTAATGCCTTTTAAAAACTCGGATACTTATTAAACCAGTTGAATAAATATGATATTGAATAAATGGTGTAGCTTTTTAAAAACATTATAAGCAGTAAATGTCAGGTTTGTTTTGGAAAAAGGTGTAAATGTATGCTGATGATCTATTAATGTCTCAGTATTACAGACTGAAGACAACATGAACTGATATTTACTGAACATTAAATCTGACTTCACTTCAATCTGATCCTGATGTGACAGTAAATGATGACAAAACATAAAAGATGGATACAGAAGACGATGAACCAGATGAAAACAGATGAAGAGGTGAATTGATGGAGGTTTTGTTTTGTGGTTGCTGGGATGTATTTTTTATTGTTACCTTGGGAGCAGGTGTAGCAGGTGAACCTACTGAACTATCAGCAGAGAAACCACACAGAGACTGAAGAGAAGCAACACACTGACATGCGAGAGCACACAAACACACACAAACACACAAAGAGGGAAGACAAAGAAAACACTAATGTTACCTCTGAGCTGCACATTACTGAGAAACATGCGAGTTAAAGAGTAAAAACCAGCAAGCAGAAGAAGAAAACAGTTGGAATTGGTTTTGTTCTCAGTTTATTCTCTAAATGGCTCTGATCTATTTTAGTCATTTCATCATTCTGTTTATTTTTCCTATAATTTAAAGCAGCTGTAAAATGTTGATTGTAAATGATAACGTCATGCTGACATGTCAGTCATAAGTGTACTGAATTACCTGAACTGTGATCAAGTGAATAAGAGAAATTTAGTGTAGAAACTGTCTTTACTGTCTTCTGATTATTGTGGTGAATAAATCCTGGATGTATTAAACAGAACAGGACCCAGATTACAACAGAGTGTCTCAGTCATTTGAAGGAACGCCTTTTAACACATAAACAGATAAGTAGAACAAAAAACAAGACTCCAGAGATGAACCTTGTAGACCAGATGTGACAGATCGGGGAATAAAAGACAGTTTGAAATTATTGCTCTTGAATCTGCAGGCCCTGTGGCAGCTACCTGAAACTATGCTTGTTTTAAATTTGGCCTCCATCCCAGTGAAAGGTCTCCTTGTGCAGTGACACTCTGCTCCCAGTGCTCCTGCAACGTCTGTAATGCTTCCTGAAAGCTTTGTTCTGTCAGACACCATGATGAGTTAAATCTCCTAAAATGCTTCAAAACAGCAACTCCTCAAATAAATGTGTTTTTTGGGAGGAGGTTGCAGTGGGACACAAACTCAGAGGTAAACCAGGAAGTTAGATAACTTCTTTGTTGGCTTGAGGAAAGTGAGGAGGCGCCATCTTTGAATCCAGCTGTCCGTCATACAGCCATGTTAGATGCTAAAATCACGGCACACAAAAGTGTGTGTGTGTGTGTGTGTGTGTGTGTGTGTGTGTGTTACCATAGCAACGTCAGCCTGGAAGATTTGCTTGATGAACTTGTTTTTGGAGGAGTGAACCAGCTGGATTATGTCACCATATAAAGTGTCTCTGTTCTTCTCCAGAAAACCTGCAACACAAACAGTGTTAGAGCAAGAACACATAAATAAAGCAGCAGTGGAAAGTAACTGAGTACATTTATTCAAGTAGTGTACTTAAGTATAGTATTTCTGTTTTAAATATGGTACTTTTATTGTACTCCACTATATTTATTAATCAGTTGTAGTTATTAGTTTTGTCAGTTTAAGATTTTAAGATTACAAAAAATGAGAAAAACTCTTAAATACAATATCATAGATGAAACCAGTGTTTTCCACTGTGTGGATAATACTGTCGGTGTAGGTAATGATGTGTTTTAAGCGACTCTGACCTCTTGTCTCGTAATAAACAACTCCAGCAAAGTGTTGGATCCCAAACTGAGTCTCATAGTTGTTCTTTGGCGGGATGTAGTATGTGTTGAGTTTGTGCTGAAAGTTCAGTTTGTTCAGCATCGTGGTGTCGGTGCCCTGCAGGAGACACACAAACACACAACAACCTAGTACAAAAAGTTTGTTTTCAGATCATAGACATGAACACAGACTTTGTTGTCCTTCAGTAGCAGCAGAAACAAGAAAGTAAACACTGACATTCCATTATCTTGTAACCTCTTAACTTCCACCTTCCTTTTAACTAAAAAAAACTTGGAAGCATTTTGTTTAATTCACAGTGAAAATAGTTTGCAGCAAACAGTAACTGACTGAGCGACAGAAAAGGCACTACTGTTTTGTTATGTATTCACTCCTGTTATGAACGTACATGTTGCTGCTGTGTTGCTGGGATCTAAAAATGACTCAAAGCAGGCCAGTACCATTTAAAATTCAATTTCAGAATTTAAGGGTTTGTTAGAAAACAGTTGCTTTTTTGGACATCAGATAACAACATTAACTGTAGGATGCAGATATTAAGAGAGCAGTTAAATTGTTCATCAGAAAGAAGCATTCTGAATGTGTAGCCAGTGTACGCTCCCCATCAAACTGTTGATAAATTCAGACCAGTTGTCTTTGTGATCAGTAGCTGTGTATAGTTCACTCACCTTCAACAGTTCAGTAATCCACCAGAACCCGAAGCACCCCCTTTTATTTGCTTATTATTATTATTATTATTATTATTATATTGTATTTAGACTGGGGCTACACGGTGGCTTGGTTGTTAGCACCGTTGCCTCACAATTAGAAGGTGCCTGGTTTTGCGTTCTCGCCTTCCTGGGATCTTTCTGTGTGGAGTTTGCATGTTCTCCCTGTGCATATCTGTGTTTTCACCAGGTTCTCCTGCTTCCTCCCACAGTCCAAAGAATTGCTGAGGTTAATTGGTGATTCAAAATTGTCCGTAGGTGTGAATGTGAGTTGAACTTGGTTGTCTGTCTCTATGTAGCCCTGTGATAGACTGGTGACCTGTCCAGGGTGAACCCAACCTTCACCCTGAGTCGACTGGGATAGGAACCACCCCCCCACCCACTGCGACCCCACAGAGTATTAAGCGGTGTAAAGATAATGGATGGATGGATGTATTTAGACTTCTTAATTCTCCTTTTTATTGCAAAATACCAGCACGTTTTCACACCTTTTTTCTTCTTTTAGCACGATTTGCATGTCACCTTGTACATTATTATCCTTTTTTTTATTTCCTCATCCTTACTTCACATATTTTTCCTTATTTTTCTGAACTATAACATGTGTGAGTCAGTGGATAAACTGATTTTCAGGATGTCAGAAGAAAAATAGTCCTGAATATTCTCCTGTGAAAGTAAATCAGCTGTTTTAACATGTTAACTGAGTTCATGTGTGACGCCATAAATCAATGTAAGAAACTGAGAAAGGCAACAGATGACTTGTTAAAGTGATTTCTCTGTTGTGTATCTAACCACATGTAAACTTCAGTATCTGGACAGTGTCGACCTTTGAGGGAACAGAAACCAGCAGAGTCCAGAGTCTTGGTTCATACCTTTGGGAACTTGCTCTCCTCGTCGATGAGCGAGATGATGTTCATGGGTTTGATGGCGATCATGTCCAGAGCGTCCTGGTTGTCGGTGAACTCGATGTGCTGCCAGTTGATGTGCTCCAGGTTGTATTCTTCCTGCTCCAGCTTGAAGACATGACGGACGAAGAACTGCTGCAGGTTCTCGTTGGCGAAGTTGATGCAAAGCTGCTCGAAGCTGCAAAAGGAAGGCGACAACAAAAACTGATTACGACAAGGATGCATTTCAGGTAATGTTCTTCAAATAGAGAATCACTGACAAGTTGATTCTACCATCAAGCTGACATACAAGATGCATACAACAAACTTGGAGCTTCAGTCCTGCTTCAATCACTTCTCAAACCCCTGTTTAATTTTTACATTGATGAGCTAAAACTTTAGGACTATTGGACATCCATGTGCCACCAAAACAGCTCCAGCATTTACAGAGATGCTGAGCAGTGGTTTTCCTTTTGGAAAAGGTTTGGCTGGATGTGGCAATGCCGTGTTATATCATGCCCTGGAAGAAAATGTAGACATTTTTCACAGCTTTGATGAATTAATCTCAATAGGTCAGGGAATATCGTATTTACTGTGGCCAGCAATCGCACACAGGAAAGTAAGACGTTAAACTGGAAATGGGATGGTACAAGGGTCATGTTTCCATTTTTCCATGGACTAAGAACCTTTGGAAGAATTTGGTATGTTTCCAGGGTCTAAATTAAGTTGTAGAGAAAGTAGCTGAGCTTGACCCTCACTTTATAAGATGACGTTGCTGTTGTATAGTCTTCTTTTACTCGACTGGATCTGTTTATTGTAGAGCCGCTGGCAAAGATGATATGTACAAACAGTAGTTGCATTTTTATCAGAGCAATCTGATCAGAACAGTTTTCTTCAAAAAAAGTTCCTGCTACTAAAAGTTCTGGGTAGTTGAGTTGGAAACGCAGGATAACTGAGTGTGTTTGCGTTGTACCTGTTGACGGTGAAGTTCTCAAAGCCGAAGATGTCCAGCAGGCCGATGGAGCGTCTCATAGCTTTGGGTTGTGAGGATGGAGGCTTGTAAATGGCTGCATTGATCTTCTCTACGATCCACACAAACAATCGGCCGTAAATACCCTGCAGACACACAAACACATAGGCCACCATTCAACATGTTAAATGTTAACTGTGAAGGTTTTGACCTCTACTTGTGCTAAGGAGTCTTTATTTACTTGTGACTCTCTGTTTTGTTTGTCTTTTGCATGTGCACAATACACATGACAACTAATATAGTGGCTACAAAAGTATTCTTTCACGTCAGATTTTACAAAGTAGTTTCAAAACATAATTAAGTGATTGCATAGGTTCCCTTGCATTCATTTTACCCTCTACCTTTATAGGGCCTGCTGCCGAGAAGCATCCCCACATCATGCTGCCACCACCATGCTTCATATCATCATGCTGCCACCACCATGCTTCATATCATCATGCTGCCACCACCATGCTTCATATCATCATGCTGCCACCACCATGCTTCATATCATCATGCTGCCACCACCATGCTTCATATCATCATGCTGCCACCACCATGCTTCATATCATCATGCTGCCACCACCATGCTTCATAGTGGGGAAGGTGTGTTTGTAAAGATGTGCTGTGTTCAGTCTCCACCTAACATACTATCTAGCCTGATGGCAAAAAGCTTAATCCTGGTCTCATCAGACCAAAGAACCTTCTCCAGTCACTCCCTCTGGTGAACTCTAGACAACACTGTTACAGGTGAAGATAATGTGGTAAGAAATGCAGCGATGTACCAGTAAAGGCAGAGAAGAAGGCTGTTTGTCAGTAAATATGGATGTAAACTGAGTCAGATAAAAGATAAGTACTGCCTTATCTTTTATTATCTATATGTATCCTATTTATGACCTTACACAATCATATTATGTGTTTAGTTTCTCTGCAAGTGAACGTCCCACAGTTCTAAATGATGAACTGATTAACAAGAATGAATATAAGCCTGTTTGAATAGTTCAGTGCTGTACCTTTACGAAAGCATCCCGTACATCCAGAGCTTGTTCCATGCTGAGTGGAGTGGAGACAGTTTCTCCCCTGGTGATCAGCGTTCGGCTGGTCAGACAGTTCATCAGATCTTTACCATCCACCTGAACTCACAAATACACAAATACAGGAGCTCCTTCAACCTTAAATCACCTTTAACAAGTCACACTGACATTGCAGGTTGGTGATTATTGTAAAGTTATACAAAGGTTTGGTGAACATGATCATAGTAAATGTAAATGCGAGCAGGCCCCTGAGTCAGAGACTGTTAATAATATTCCTCAATGGAAAATAATAAAGCCCGATGAAATTTAATGGACATTAGCTGCACTTTCAAAAGGACTTGGCTTGGGAGAAAATAAACAAATGAAAGAAAATAAAAAATGGACGTCGTTATAACTATCAGTGATGTAAGATGTATTTAGTTTTTCTACTTAAGTGAAAATGTCAGTACAGCAAAGAAAAACTACTCCATTCAAGGCAAAGTCCTGCTAGTAAAAGTACACAGCAGCAAAATGCAACTTAAAAGTCCTGGTTTGGTCCTCTGACTGTTATTATTCTATATATGGCATCATTAGAGTATTAATAGTGAAGCATCAGCATGTAATTATTAAAGTAACTAAAGCTGTTAGATAAAAGTAACAGAGAGAAATTAGAATATTTTTTCTGGAATGATTTGGAGTAGATGTGTAAAGTTGGATAAAATGGAAATACTCAAGCGTGTGTGTGTGTGTGTGTGTGTGTGTGTTACCTCCAGCAGAGTTGCAGCAGTGGTCAGGTGAGCGCTACGAACGACCTCGCAGGCGTCCAGGTTATCATAGGTGCGAGCTGCAGTGTCAAAGATCAACAGGGCATATAGCGTTTTTTGTTTACACACAATAAAAATGAAATCGAAGCTAAAAGTAACAAAACTAATCAACAAAATCAGTGGGAAGATTAGAGATTTAGCTAAAACTGGTAACTAACTGTGCTTTCCATAATAGCAGCAGCAGAACAAAACTAGAAATGCTGCAAAAACTCAGCTTTGCGACCATACCTAATATTCCTGTTTCCTTTACATGCAGGTACCTCATATTCTAAGCCTGATACTTGCTCTTCTTGCATTTTTACTATGCAGGAAAGTGTGCTTATGTTTAGTTCTAGTGCCTTTTGAGATACTGTAAATAAAAATACAGACAAAAATAGTTTTGTCAGCTCTGAGTAGCATCTGTGAGTTTTAATTTCAGGCTGCGCACTGCTGAAATAACCTCCAGTGATCAGGTAAAGCAATCAGAATACAACCTGAGAGGCAAGAACTGGGGCAAGAGTAATTTGAAAAACTTATTCAAACATATCATGACTGTCAGTACTCAAATACATACAGACATGTGGGCTTCACACGAGTTAGTTCCCAATCAGGAAAGCTAAGCTAACTGTCAGGTGTAATAAGTGAGTAATAAGTAATAAAATAGCATGATGATCCATTAATATGTAAAAATGACATTTATCAACAGTACTGAAAAAAAGGTTTTATAAGAAAATCACCCCGAAACTGTAAAAGACAAGATGACTTTCACTAATGCTGGTTTAAAATCATACAGATCTAGAAACAAACATGGCTGCATGAACATGAGAATCAGGGAAGATGAAACTGGAAACATATGTGAGCGACGATGAACCTTATGAGGAATAGACTGTGTTGAAAAGTGTCTGAATTACTTCACAAATACTTTTACTTCACCTTCATATCTCAGGTTCCCCATGTGTAATATGGCCGCCAGCAGCTTAGAAATCTCCCAGTTCTCCTTGTCAGTGAACATGAGAACCTGAGAAAAACATTCATCAGCTTCACGTATACTTTAAGTTAAAGAGTTAAAGGCTTTAACTTCGTCGGTACCTTCATAGCAGAGCGGATGTTGGAGTATTCCTTCATGTCATCTCGGCCGTCACACACTGTACATTTACCCTGTAGGGGAGCAGGGAGAGATGGGAAATGGAGTCAGTTTTTAAAATGTTGTATCTTCTCTGTGCTGCTGATAATTTACAGGCCTGAAAATGTTTTCTGTTAGTTGTGTAATAGCCGGTGGAAGGAGCTTCTACTTCTAAGTGTCTCTGATCCGTAGAGATGTTGACCTTACAGTTGTGGAGGTGCCACTGGCTGAATTTGAGGATGTTTTTTTCAGGTGGACATCTTTGAAAACAGCCTAAACCTAAAGAGTTAAGCCACAAGTCTCTACATGCTCGGCGACACCAGCTGCAGTTTATGCCTCTCAGTCTTCCAAATCTTGTAACATATTTCTTTTAACAATATAGATTAAAATTTAAATATTACACTGGCTGCACAATAAAAATATTTTGTATCCTGTTTCCTAAGTTGCAACTGTATTCCTTTTATAAAACATCCTTGTGTTTGTTTTATACAACACGATAAAAATGTCATTTAGTATGTGACATCGGTGTTTAAAAAAGTTTCTTTCACTTTGCACATGTGTAGCCCAGATATGTTATTTCCAGCTGCCATCTTTGCTGAGATTCAGAAACTGTTGTGCGACCTGAGAAATCTTCGTCATGTTGCAGCAAACAGAATATTTTTAAATGTAGATAGTTGGAAACGTTTTGTGGTGGTTCTGTTATTATGTTTAGGACTAAGTGTTGTTATGTGACCTGGTGAAGTGAAGTTTCCCATCTGAGCAGAGTTTATGTTGACAGTGGCTTTAAACTTTTACAACTTTTGTAAAAGTGGAAGATTGTCCCGATAAGAGATTGTCCAACATCTGCAGAGGTTTTAATTGCTGCAGCAGCTAACAGGTTAATAATGAAGCGGTTTGTTCTCAGAAACAGAATCAGCTGAATACATGAGGACATTAAAACATTACTCACTATGGTCAGGTAGGTGTAGTCGGTGGCTTTACTCAGCTCCAGCTTCTTCTTCTCGTCTATAGTCATACCCTTCAGCATGCAGTAGAAGATGTGATAGTTTCTCTCATCATAGGCCTGCAGAAAAGAAAAGGAATATCATATATAACTGTACAGGATGCAATGAAATTCATACTTTTAGCATGAAAAGAAAGAAACAGAAGAGAATCCCATCTCACAGCAGATGGAGCAGATTGCTAAATGGACTCCAGAAGGACCAGAGAATACACAACAGGACCATTAAAACAGAAAAATATGCTTCAAAAACCTTGTTATTTTGCAAATGTGTCAACTTTTGGGGAGTTATTTAAATACCAGACAACAGAATCACAGTTTAATAGCCCGAGGAGTGTAAACTTTAATCATGTTTTAGAATCAGAATTAGTTTTATATGAAAACATACAATGACTTTGACTCATTTGGTGTTTTCTTTGTTCTCAACAACTTACACAAAAAACACACTCACATTTAAACAAGGGCAACAGGTTACAAAAGGAAAATGAGTGTTTGACTACCATGTAAAGCCATAGCTACGTGTAAAAGAGCAGGTTTAAAGTGAACCAAAGTTTAATGCAAAACACAAATAACAGTTAAGCTGCAAGCAGCGTTGGACGGGTCCTCGCTTCTCGCTGGTCAGCGGCTGAGACAGGAGATCACCACATGGCTATCATCAGTCCAGGACTTACTTGGTCATATGGCTGTTCTGAAGCCTGGACTCTGATCACACCTGTGAAGTTTCAGGCCATTTAGAGCATGTACAGGCCAGATACACAGCACTGCCTGTTTTTTTCATAGAGAAACACCAAAACATCGTGAGCCGCCATGGACACGCCCTTATACTTTTGCGGAACATTTTTAATAACTTTTGGTCAGAAGTGCCTGTAATAAATGTGGGCCAAGTTTGAGATGTGTGGGAGTTATTCTGTAGGACGAGGTCGCTCTTGAAAATGTGAAATTTCTGGAAAAATGGGTAAAAAAATGTGACAGTAAATTCGAAATAGCGGACTTCCTGTTGTATTTTGGGTGTTGGTACGTTGGAGCTTATTTGTGCATCCTTTCGTGATACATATGTGTACTGAATTTCGTAGGTAATATTATCAAAACCCTTGTTTTAAATTTTCAAGGTGGCGCTATTGAGCCATTTTGCCACTCACATTTGTAATTCCCCCAAAATATTACATTTTTCACCAGGTCTAATGTGCGCACCAAGTTATACGTATTTTCGAGAATGTTTAGGGACTCAAAATTGCAATTTAAGACAGACAAAAAAAATCACATTCCTCCTTAGATTAACAATAGGGTACTACACACTATTGGCGCTCAAACTCTAATAAATACAGAGTTAATCAATCAAATGTATGCATTGTTCTTGTGTCCTGGTTAGACAGGTGTGGTCAGTTTTTACCTGCCGACAGACTCTGGATTTCTCCAGCAGGTATTGTTCTATCTTGGCTCCTTCTATGGCTCCTCTCTTGTTGAAATGGATGTCGATGTATTTCCCAAAACGAGACGAGTTGTCGTTGCGGATTGTTTTAGCGTTGCCAAAGGCTGGAAGAGAAACAGAAACCAGAGATGATGTGATGATATGGATGCCCTGATAGTGAGCACGTCTCAGTGAAGTTTCATAAGCTCGCACATTTTCAAAAAGACTTAAAAAGAGCAAAAAAAGTCTTTTTTATTTTTGTTGCAAACATTTTCTTGATACCCTTTTGTGAACTCCTTTCTTCCTTGGGTTCATTAGACTCACCAGGGACAAGTTAAGAGTTTGAGAGGAGACATTTGATGCATGTAGAGCGGTGTGATGTTGCAGTATTGTTTTTCTATCAGGTGAGACACTGTGCTGGATTAGAGTGTAAATGATGCCGACATCACACACACACTGGATCTAACAGACAGATGGCATGTTTTTGTCATCTGTTCAGACATAAAGTAACCTGTAAATAATCTGTATGCACACAGGATCACTGAGCAACGTTTTATCACGTTGTCCCAGAATTAAACCAGAATAGTCTTTTTTTTCTGACACTTTCCAAATGACTTACTGACAAAGGATCAAAATCTCTTAGTTTCCTGATCAAGTTTCCAGTTTTGTAGTATCATGTCTTTCTGCTATTTATCAAATGAAACATATCTTCCAGTCACACTGGCAGACATTGTGGAGATTCAAGTCAGGCAGTTTCAATCCATAGAAATGTGCACATACTGTGGACGCCTCATGTGCCTTGTGACAACCTGCTGCAGTCATTTTGCAGCAGGTTCTGACCAGACGAAATAGTACAGAACACCAACTTCCAAAACCAAACTACAGGAAATAAGATCTCACATTGCAAAGTTGTCTTACAGTATATTACTGGTCTTGTTGTCTTGAATTTGATATGTGATGTGGTCCACACTAGTAGGAGATCTAAGATAATTGTCAGGTGAAGAGGGAAGGTTTTACATTTTAATAACAAGTAATAAGACAGTAATATGATCTGTAAGATCAGCTCTGTCTCAGAATTAGTAAGTAATAAGTCCCACAATGATATTTTGGGATAATCGGCATCATTTTCTGGAGGCTGGTGAACTGCAGTGGATGTAGCTCTGTCAGTGATGTAATGTGGGAAACTTGCCGATGCTGAATGTAAAATTACCTGAAAGGAAACAGTAAGACTTAAATTACCAGCTTTAAAATATCAATATATTATGTTTCCCTCTCTTAATAATATATACAGTGTTTACTGTCTGTATGATAAGATTATTTTCTGGTCTTTTAACGACAAACACTGACTACTTTAGTTGAAAATTGTAATGTAGATGATTAGCACAGGCATGGATCGTCACAAATACCCTGTTAGTTCACTGCTGCTCTGTGTGTGTAATCATATTAGGTGGTCCTAAATGTAAAGTAGTGCCTCTGCAGGATTATTAGAGGAGAACTTCTCTGCTGTTACTGCTTTGAGTGAACTTTTAATTGCTAAAGTGTATTTGTAGTTTTATTTCTCCTCCAGGCTCCTATGAGCATGTTCTTTTATGACAGAACTTGATAGTAGACGACCTTTTTCCTCTAAAATAAAACAGTTTCTATGTATTTTATGTGAGATTAAGGCTAAATTTGTTCATCTTTCATATAGAAATATGCAACTTAAATTCATTTATCTGGACATATGATCAATTTTCTTAAATAATGTAACTTCAAATGTAAATTGGAAAAGTCTACTTCTTTTGGATAAAGCTGGAAATCAAAGCTTATATCTGTATATATATTCAAACACCTGCCTTCCAGTATGGGATTGGCCTCCAGGACCTGCTGTTCGATCCAGGAGTGTTGGCCGCTGATGGCTGCCAGGAACTGAAGGATCAGTTTGGTGCTTTCTGTTTTTCCTGCTCCAGACTCTCCACTGTGAAGTTAAGCGATAAAGCATGTTCAAATGAGGAAACAGCAAAGATTTTAGAGATGGTGAGCTACTTTTGGAAGTTTTTAATGACACTGTCGGCATGCTTTGACATTTTTAGTATCCCTGTTATTGCCAGTATCTTTCCTTTTATGAACAGAATTCACCAATAACCCTTTGGTCATGCAACACTTATATTTTAAATGCACCAGTGTCAGACTCCTTGTTACGTATTGTAGATGTGATTTTCCAGCTCAGAGTCTTCTTCACCTGATGATGCAGCACTGGTCGCGGTTGTTCCTCTGCATGTTGAAGTAACAGTTGTCAGCGATGGCAAAGATGTGTGGAGGCATCTCTCCGATCTTCTTGTTGGTGTAGAGGCGGATCTGGTCAGCCGTGTAGATGGGCAGCAGCTGATAAGGGTTGACGGCCACCAGGATGGAGCCTGTGTATGTCTGCAAGCAGAGGAAGGGAATTAGAACTGATTAAAGCCTTTTAAGGTCGAGGTGATGGTGTTGGTCGGTTTGAGCAAATGGATCTGTCAGACATATAGATCAGGCTGCAGAATCAGTGACTTCTTTACAATCACTTCTTTGAGCCCATTTTCATAGGCTTGCTTTTATGTGATGTCATCTGTTTATGTTTAAAATTGTATCTGTGAAAGTATTTGATTTATCTATCTAAAATTTCACAGATACCATTTTAAATATTCACAGTGTATAAGGTTTTCAGATGAAATAACCCATGTGTAGCACTGTTGCTCTCCCTCCAAATAAAGTAGCAAATAAATCAATTAAAAATTTCAAGAGATTTTATTTATCCCTCAGACAACTTTTCCTGAGTACATTCCTGGAATTTGGGCGACCTGTCGTATGTGAATTTTTCAATAATTAGATTTTAAAAAGAAAATTAGGTCGAATCTAAAATCAAAAGTCTATTAAACACATCAGACTATCTGTTGTTGAGGGGAGCGAGCATCAAACGGGGCTGGTGGAGGGTAGGTGAGGTGATGCAGGCCTCGTAGCTCAAATGTTGAAGGACGATAATGAGAGCGGATCACTGTATCGCCACCAGAGAGCAGGCGGCCATGTTGGAAACAAATCAGCATGCACCCAGGCTGCAGAGCTGAGTTTGGTTACCGCTAAGCAGAAGAGAGTCGGACCCATAAAGCATTTTGACTCATCCTGCAGAAACACGACACCTCCATTGTTTAAGTGGCCAAACTCACCATTTCTTTAGTTTCAGGTTTTATCACAGCGAGCAGTGGCAACATGAAACATTCAGAACGTGCAACATACAGATACGGCTGAATAGGAAATACATAGTGCACGGTGCTGTTATGAGGCCATGCAGACGTTGCATTTGGGTCTTTCCATCTGAAATCATCACATTTTTAAAACAATTTCTGCTCCACCATCTCTGTGCGATTTTTTAATAACAGAAAATATGGATATTTATAAAGATATTTGTGTAATTTTAACTTGATATATCAAGTACCTTTTTAAAAAATTGCATAGCCACCCACTTTCAGCACAAATTTTCACACATTAAAAACGGAGGCTGTTTGAACGACTATATCTCTCAAGCTATTGAAGATAAAAGCTTGAAATCTTCCCTGATATTTCTCATAATGACACTGATTCAGAATCTGTAATATTGAACAAGTAGATCAAATAGTCTCTGAGCATGGATAAGTTGACATCTGTCAGTCTAAAATTTTACAGATACTATTTTAAATACCGAAAGTTTTTGATTTAAAAAAGTTTCAAGGAAACCAGAAATAGTAGAAACCTGATGATTTGAGGTGGAAAAACCCAATAAATACATGCATTACGTACATATGCTTGTGTTTTTTTCAGCTGAAGTTGCTTCAGCCATAATGGATGTCCAGGAGCTGACTTACCCTGCCACCACAATTTGTCTTCAGAGGAAACAGGAGATAGGAAGGAAGGTAACACGTGGGGAAAAGAGGGAATAAATAAGCAAGAAGGTGAGATGAGAAGTGAGAAACAGCCAATACCAGTCATCTGAGGATGGATTTGGGAGATGTTACTGAGAGAGAAGGTAAAGAGGAGCCACATTTATACAGGGAAGTAAATATTGGAATAGCTCCAAAAAGCGAAACACATTTTAAGACCAATCTCATGCAATTTCTTAAAGCAAATCAGATCTGTGATTACTTAGTATGTTGCATAACGTATATTGTTCTCTCTACATGTGTATTTGCATAATGTCACAACTTTGATTTTGTTCCCTGCCATAATCAAACATGTTTATATTTAGTATTTTTATACTGATGTTAATTAATGTGTATTGTACCCATTAAATAAATGAATAAAGCAAATTAAGTTAAATCTCTGGATAACCAGCCAGAATGTTTTTGTTCTAAAAATGTTCTGAGTAAGTTCTGCAAAGTTCTAAATGTTTTCAGCAGGAAGTTTTCTTTTAGTTTCCAGAATGTTCTTCTTAAAGGTCAGACAACGAAAGATGATGTAAAAATGACCTCATGTCATGTCATGCTGTGCTATGCTATGCTATGCTATGCTATGCTATGCTATGCTATGCTATGCTATGCTATGCTATAGACTGGTAAGCTGTAATGTTCTCAAAGCTGAATGTTACACTGAGAACATTCTTCCTTTGTTATCATGTAACATTGTGGGAACATTTTATAGATTCTATAATGTGTTCCTTCAGCAACATCCAACCATTAATAAACGGTATAAACGTACAGTCTTCAGTATGTGTGGATGAGAAAAACATGTTACTGTGAATGTAAATGGTGTAAGAATGTAAGTTGAGAAGTCACGTCACTCTGCAGGCGCATCACTTCTCTTGACAGTGTTGTACTGAAATGAATGATATTATTATGAATAAAACCACAAGTAATCAGATGACATTACTGACATTCTTGTATTTGTAGGTTGTATTTGTAGGTTCCTGTATGCAACAGTAGCACAGTACCACAATAACACTCACATATATGAGTTTTTCTCGGTATCTGATGAGCAGGTTGCGAAGAATGCCGGCTTCATTAAGGTCTCCCAGGCGGATCATGTCCTCCACACCGTGGATGGAGGTGGGATGCATTGGCTTGATGTTGGTGGCATTCTGAGGGGAGATCCAGTGTTCCTAGAGGGGAGGAGGAGTTATGGTGGGTTGAAGAGGAAAACAGGACTACATGTAAGGAACATATCTACACACACAAGGCAATAATTTGACCTAATAGAGCTTCCTCACACATGAATCAAAGATGGAAAAGGTGCATTTCTTTCCATACAGAGGCATCAATCAGTTCAAATCATAACCACTGATCTGCAGGTTATAGAAGCTCTGAACTGCCAGGGCTGAAAAATAAAAAAATGGATCAGTATCACGTTATAACGTGATAAACATTTATGACATTATAACGTGATACCATTTTTTCATGTTATAACGTGAAAAAGTCATGTTGTAACGTAAAAAATAAAGTTTATAATGTGATAAGTTGGTATCACATTATAACGTGATACCAACTTATTACATTATAACCTGATATTTTTCATGTTATAATGTGATTTTTATCACATTATAACGTGAAAAATATCACGTTATAACGTGATACTGATCCATTTTAATTTTTGAGGCCTGGCAGTTCAGAGCTTCCGTAGCAGGTAACAAAGAAAAACCTAACAGTGCTCCAACACTTACATTCCCTTCATCATCCACCACCTGGATCTGTCCTGAGTCACAGAGTTTCACCACAGCTCCAATCGGCACCTCAAACTCCCGACCAGTCTTCAAATCCAACCAGACATAGTCGCCCTGAGAAGAAGTGAAACAGAAACAACAATCAGGACTGAGATAAAAATGATAATTTAGTCAAATCATTTGGCATCAGAGGAAGAATTAACGTTTAAAATCATCTTTACAATAACAGCAATATGCAGGATCTGAGGAGAAGCAGAAGCAGAAGAGACCTTGCTTTGATTGCAGCATCTTCATTAATGTGATTTAACAGTTTTTTAGAGTTTGCATGTGCAGGATGCCCAGCCTCATGATTAGAATCTAATTGTTTTGTTTAAATGCTTGAATCATGACCATTTTCATTCTGCACCTTCACCAATCTCAATGAAGTCTGGAAATGTGAACTTTTTAAAGTTAGACTGTGATTAAACAAAGACTTCTTCACATCTTGTTCTACTGTGGGCAGACTTTTACTAGATTTATTGCAGCAGAGATTCAGCAATATGTGTCAGTAGGTTAATAATAGCATGGTGCAGTCTGAAAAGGGCAGCATGAACTCAGGGTGATCTGCTGACAGACAGACAGTCCTGCCTGAACTGAAGGCTTCTGAAAAGAAAAATAAAATGTATACCAGGAATTTGTGGAGGTGAGCAGGGTGGTCACCTAACCAGTAGACAATTGTTATATAGGAGAAGACAGAAAGGTTAGTATAGAGGGATGAATGAATACAAAACATATTTACAAATCATTTGAAGTATTTTAAGGAACGCTTTCATGGATATTAATCTTTAAACCACTGTAAGTGTCTGTATGACCTCAGTCTGCAGCCAGTTTGGAGTTTTGATTCACTTTTTCATTCTAACTGTGGTTCTTCATTGACATAAACAGGACATTAACTGATGCTTCATTATAAGTTTGTTTGCTTATTTAGGAAAACATCTGATGAGTGAATCATGTGGCAGCTGATAGAGGTGAGGAGCTTCAGCTCATGTTCAGAATGAGGAAATAAAATGACTTCAGTGACTTTGGCTGTGGTGTGGTTGTTGGTTTCAGACAGACTGCTAACCTCCTGGACTTTCACCACAGCAGTTCCTACACCTTGTTGATGAGAGAGGTCAGAGGTCATGCAGATATATAACATACTGCAGCTGAACTCTTGATTTTGATCTGTTGTTAACGTCACAAAGATTTTCTCAACTTCAGTGTGAGCAGTCTTTGTTGTTCCTTCATGAAAAGTACAGTTGGAGCAGAATTTTAGTTGGTTGTTGTTCCATTTGTACAGACAAAGCAACCAGCTGCAGGCCACAGCAATTAAACATATTTTCCAAAAGGCCAAATCTTTTCAAAGGCTTCATTGTGGTATGCAGCATGACGAGTTATCAGTGCAGAGAAATTCTTCAAATTGCCCTGAAGAACCTTTTTACAGAATACAATCATTCAGATACACACTGAAGTAACACAATGGTTATTATGGTGCAGAAAAAGTCCAGATCTGCTCATCAATTAATTTCTTTACGGTAATGTTGATTTTTGTGATATGGTGTATAAGACTAAAGTTAAATTGCTGTTGCTGGTAATTATTGTATGAAACTTGTCTTTGGTTGCTCACAGCCACACACACGTTCATATTTCCTTTACTTCAACTACACTGACTTACTTTAACCTTAGCCATAATCTGTACTTGCTTAAGTTTAATTTAGATTTGAATGATTTGCTTTTCATCCCCAGAAGGGAGGCCGATCTCCACAGTGTGACGACAAGCAAGTAAGCAGCACACACACACAAATCCACGGTAAAACCTTAAACACAGTTTTCAGATGTACAATTATGATTCAGATCTCAAAATACATTCGGAAAAGAAAACCGTACGTAATTATATTAAGACAGTGTTATGCAACATTAGATCAGCATCTCTTTACACTCACACACATCAGAAAAAAAGCCACACAGATATAATTGATATTTGATGTATGACGCAGGTGAACACACACACACATTACGTAATACAAACCCCACTAAGAAGAGACACACCATTATGACTCATGACACTTAAGACTCACACACACACAAACACACACGCATACCGGTAGTAGTGTTGTGTGTTTCATCACGGTGTTGACGTTGCGTAGCAGTGCCCATTTGGCCTGATCCTTCTCATAGAGTTCCACATAGTCCCGACGCTTATACATCTTCACGTGCACAGAACAAACTTACAAATACGAAATGATATCCAAAGGTAGCAGTCCTCTGTTCCAAACAGAAAAATAGAATATATCCACAGGTGCAGGTGGTAACTTGTGCAAACTGATCTGCTGTTTGTATAATTTCAGTTTCTTCGGTATCTTCCTCACATTAACAGTAATGGACAGTTTGGACTCAAAACACACACAGCTGTCAGAAAAACTCTGAAATGGTCAAAATCTTCATGGTTCAACTGCTTCAGTTCATCACAACTCCAGATCAGCAGATCATGGTCACACGTCTGCTCTGTTCCTCTCCTCTGGTTCATCTAAAACCAGCTGAAATGCTCTTTAAGTGATGGAAAAAACAAGATCCTAAGAAAAGCAGCTCCACTATTAGACATCTTGTGGTCTAACTGGGTCACACGAAACAACATCCTGGTTTGAGACCTTCAGTGTTCTTCAAATTTCTTGCTCAATTTTAAAAGGTCCACAAAGAAATCAGTTAAAAAATCATCATCCTCATCACCATGAAGTTTCCACTGCAGCCACATTTTAGGAGAATCCTCCTGCTCTCTCCGTCTCTTCTGTCACACTCATACTTTGCTAACCCAGCCCCCTAAACCTCCCGTCGCCTGTGGCAACAAGATGCCACTTCCTCCTCAGGTGTGTCCAGTGGTGTTGGATTTCTGCCCAGATCAATCGACTACAGGCTCTTACTGCAAAGTGATTCAGAACTAACAGGTTGTTTTATGACTGAGAAACTAATAATTATTCACAGACTGATGCACAAGAGCATCTGTGAATCCTAAACAACCAGTTTCTTCATGAGGCATTCCTCAGTGAGAGGCTCAAACTAGTGGTGACTCAGTAATTATATGGACATACAGTAACAAGGCTGTCATGCTGTTGGTAAACAACGTATGTGATGTTCCATCTCAGCATGTAGATGTTTCAGACAGACCTGACATCCATGAACATGTGCAGCTAGAGTGGCTAAAGCGACTGCCTTTGGAGACCCAGTTGGTAAGGAACATTCCCACAACATTGGATAACATTACCTACAAGTTCTAGTTTAATCAAATATTCAAAGAATGTTTTCAGGATATTTTCATTTCCTGTAATGTTCCTATAAAGTTAATGTAATGTTTTAACGTCAACATTCAGAGGATGTTGACAGGAATAATAATAAAGTAAGAATGTTCTCCAACCAACATTCAAAAAATGCTTTCCAGATGTTACTGAGACCTTAGATGACAAAAGGCTTTTTTAAAAAACAGATTGTTTTATAATGTTCCTGTAATTTAATATATTACATATTACATTAAAATGTTCTTCTATAAGACGTTTCCACAATGATAGCAAAGGAAGGATGTTCTCAGTGCACCACTAAGAAAAGCGTTTTAAAGAAGACCTCAGAAGACAGAACGTTCTTTATAAGACATTACAGTCCTCGATATGTTAACAATAGTGGAACATTGTGGAAGCAATGCTCTAAGGATGTTATAGACGAAGCACATTACAGAATCTGTAAAACATTCCCACAATGTTCTGCAATGTAACATAATAAAATGAAAAACCATTTACAAAGCAACATTCAAAAATTGTTTTCCAGATGTTATTGAGGCCTCAGCATGTTCTAAAACATTCCTGTTTTGTGATATACTAAAGATGGAATAGTTTGCTTTTTTTGAGGGAACACAATATACAACGTTTTCCTACGTTTCCACAATGATAACAAATGAAGGATGTTCTCAGTGCACCGCTGAGAAGAGCGTTTTAAAGATGTTATCAAGGCCTCAGATGACAGAATGTTTTTATAAGATGTTCCCACACTGCGATATATTAACAAAGATGGACCGTTCTGGCTACAATGTTCTGTGAATGTTGTTGAGGAAACATATGATAGAATCTATAAAATGTTCCCACAATGTTCCATAATAACAAAGGAAGAATGTTCTCAGTGCAGCATTCAGTTTTGAGACTGTTTGGGCACAATGGTTTAACAAAGTTATCACCAAACATTTTTAGAATGTCTGTAGTGATGCTGTTTTTTTTAAAGAACATTCTGGGAACTAAAATAGAACTTGAAGCTGGAAACATTTGTGGAACTTTGCAGAATTTTCTCGGGATGTTTTTGGGACAAACAAATTCTAGCGTGTTATTAGCCTCCTTTAGCTCTTTTTTCTAACTCAAGACTGAACACAGAGCTGAACAAGGAGGTGAAACTTACTGCAGTTGTAATACAAGGTTATGAAACTGACCACTTTGTGGAAGTGCTGTAGAACTTTCCAGAGCTTTCTCAGAATGTTTTTGAAACAGACACATTCCAGCTGGAGACTCCCTTTCATTGATTCTGAAAAATGCTTCAACGACTGAATGAATTGACACAAACTCTAGTGCAGATAATCAGGATTCCCAAGTGCTACTGACTTTTCCTCTTTCTGTCCTTCGATGTATTGTGCTTTTAACATAAATATCAGTCAGATGATTGCTATGAACCATATTTCTGAATGTTTTCTTTCCCTCCTCCTCTGTAAAAAGACAGAGATGTTCAGATCAGTAGCTGTGTTTAGCCTGAGATGTGAGCTGCTGACTCTGTGTTACTGTGTGATGAATACTGTAGTTGTCTGAGTGTGTGTTACATATATGTCTGTTTAATTAAGTAAATACTCCGTCTGGCAAACTGAGCCACCTGAACATTACACCACCGAGCACCTGTTACACACACAACCACACGCACAGTGTCGCACACACATCCACACAGTAACAGAGTAAACAGGAGGGCTGATGGCAAACTATCAGAAACCACATGCTGAATTATTGAACACAGGGGATCTGTTTGGTGTCTGTCTTTCTGTCCCCTCCTTTATATTTCTTCTTCTGCACCTCTTTCTTTTCAGTCATCTCTTTCTCCCTCACATCATTCATTCAGCTACTTTTTTTGCTCTCATTTCTAATCATACAAGTGTCTCTGGCAATGCTGATGTGTAGATGGACATAACTGAGGCGTGCATCTAAATGAACAAATTGACAAGTTTGTCAAATTACAGACCTACAAACAAAAATAAACAAGATCTGCTACGCAGTGATCACAAATGAATCAATCAGATCTGATAGAGCTTAGTGTGGCATGTTTGTATCTGTAGACTGTTACATAACAAATAAATTAACTATTATGTTAAACCTTTTGCTGTTAAATAAGTTAGCAACATGAATAGACCAGTCAGAAGTCAACCAGGGGTGTAGTGATGTCAGCAGTAGCAATATTGATATTAATATTACTTTACTAGCCAGTACCATTGCCAGTATGACTTTTATTTTTCTAGTCTTATTTTAGCTTATTTAGTTTTATTTTCAGTAATGTACTTATATTTTATTGCTTTTCTACTAGCCACTGCATTTGTGTAATTCAATCTATTTCTGAGCAATATTTGGTAAAATAAACAAAGTCTTATAATAATAATAATAATAATAATATCTTATTTTAACAAGGAGACTTATCTTCTAAGGACTTTGCATATTCAGCTTTATTTATCACATTCAACTTTAATTTGCACTGTTACAGTTTTGTGTTGTGATATTCTTAATCCTTTTTAAAATCACATTTTTATCTATATATTTTATTTATCTATTTTAAATGTAAAATCACTTTTTAAAATAACATGCATGTTTAGTGATATGTAAATTGCTGCTGCAATACTGCACATCTCTATTGGGGGTCAATAAAGTAATAATATATTTTATTTATTATTTAATATTATTATTAAGAAATCTAGTTAGACCAGAATCTGGTCCCTTAGACATGAGACGATGACTTCAATACGACACAATAAATCTCAGTTACAGTACCTGATAAATAATATGTTGAATGAGCCCTTTTTTAGTCTAATGTGAGTTAAATTTTTGGTTTGACAGGCAAACATTTATTGAGAATAGAGGAACATTATTTTTGCCACAATTTGCTACATTCTGATCATGTGAAACTGATGTAGATATTAAAATATATTGAATTCAAAGGATTACCTGTTAGACAACACTGCTACACTGTCTTGGACTGTATAAAATAGTTAAAGCTGCCTTCAGGTCAATGCATCAGTACTAATAACATAGTGTTAACGTAACATCACACTCACAGCAGGCTATCTCTAAAACAAAATCTGCTTCACTTTGTTGACAGTTTCAGAGCATAACGTCTGTACATTGTATTGCTGTCTTAAAGTCTGGGAACAAAAGTTTCTGTGACATATTTGTCTGACATACACTGATATGTACCTGTGGCTATTTTCATGGTACATCTCTAACTAGAAGTGAATAACAAAAACAGCCATTATATAATTCACCACTGGCAGTAAATATGCAACGATATAATAAAGTTAATCAAATACAAATGTGTGCAACTGAAAGCAAGCTTGTATCAGTTTGAAATAGATCTGTTAGCACTGCAATGCTAATGCCACAGAGTTACGACACCGATAGATACGCTGCTATAAAAATAACTTTTAAAACCACTACCAAAGCTCTCTTACTGTACAACAGCAAACCGTCTGACCTGACTCTGATTCAACATTTAGCTCAACCATCAGTCTCACATCGACTCAGAGTTTAATGCAGTGACACATTTACGGCAGGACCTCACAGGGCTGCTGACGCTTTTTATAGAAGTCATTTAAAGATCAATGAAGCCCTCAGGTCAGTTAACCAGACAGCAAACACAGACAGCCACGAGGTAATTAATGACCCCTGTAGAGCACCCAGGGTTAACAATACTGTATGTGTTAGAAATACACAAAACTCTTCTTCTAGTCTTCTTCTACTTCTGACTATCTAGGAAAACCTGATCCACTCTGTGTTTGTGTTTAAAGAACACAAGAATACTTTAAAGGGAGAGAAAAAAATGTGCTTATTAATTGGACCATAGAACATAGAAGAAAATGTGAGCTTCTACACAAGCCTGAAACTGCTTTTTGCATAATTATTCTTCTAATACTATACATTTTTAATATGAATCAAATTCTGTACTTCATCCTGTATAAAGTAATTTTTTTAAATGAAAGTCTGTAATAGAGAATCAACAGACCCTGTTCAGTAAACTGCAGCTCATCTGATACACAGGACACATTCAGGAAACCGTCTCACACCTTTTCTACTACAACCTATGAGCTCACACAGATCAAGCTTTAGACGATCGTGACTGAGAGAGGCCTCAGTGTTGGCTGCTGTTAGCAGTGATGTAATGGCCACGCTGCCTGCGGTGAATAGGTGTGTGTTCTCATCATCTCTTTCTGCAGGTAAATAATTCAGAACAGACACGAGCCAGGTATTCACTTGCAGCTGCTAATGTCACTCCCGTGTGGAGGCAACGAACCGCTCAGAGGACAGATAGAAGATGCCACCATGACTTAGAGCTGACTATAAAACATGATATCGCCTGTATTTCCACCAGAAAACCAGTTATCCATGTTTAAAATATAAACTACTGAGACACTCTCTTCTAGTTCTGCCACAATCCTCGTCTGTTCCTTCCAAATGAACTGGAAACATGAAATGCATCACTGCCTGTATATGGATTGTTTTTTTTCCTTCAAAAGAGTCTTTGTTTAAAGCAGCACTGAGTCTATAGATAATGAATGTTGGGAACAAATAATTACAAGCTACTAATGTGCACTGAATGTTCATTAACTTGTATCTTTGGGTATTAAACACAGAGACAGTCCTGAAAACATCCTTAGGCAAAGCAGGAAAACAACAGCGATGCCGTATCATTTTCAAAAAGTACTATTAACTGATCAAAAAATAAATGTGACAATGTAAAGAGGTTTGTGTTCTGCTTTCACAGCTTTATAGTGAGTTTCAGCTCGTTGTTCAGCTGCTTGTTACTGGTCAGTTGGTGGAGACCAAAAATAGAGCTCAAAGAAGCCAGCTAGATTTTTTTCTTCCAAAAAGCTTCTGAGAGAACGTTCTGCAGAGTTCTACTAATGTTTTCAGTGGAAAGCTTTATTTTAGCTACCAGAATGTTTCTCTTAAAGGCAGGATAAGTAAAGATGTTCTAGCAATGTTTGGTGATAACACTGTTGCCCTGATGTTCTCAAAACTGAATCTTGCACTGAGAATGTTTTTTATCGTGGAACATTGTGGGAACATATAACAGATTTTATAATGTGGTTACCCAACAAAAAGGTAAAATGTTCTACTTTTAATACATCACACTACAGAACCACTATAAAACATCCTGTATAAAAATCATTGTGTGATCTGGGGCCTCAATAACATAGTAAGTAAATACTTACTAACTTAATTACAATAACATCTGGATAACATTTACTGAACGTTGCTTCGAAAATATTCTTCCTTTGCTATCAGTGAACGTTGTTAGAAAGTTTTACAGAAGAATGTTTTATAATGTGTTCCATCAACAACATCCTCAGAACATTGCAGACAGAATGTTCTACCTTTGTTAGTATATCACATTAAAGAAACGTTTTATAATAACCATGTGAGGCTTTGATCACATCTGGAAACCAGTTTAGTCATCTGTGTTCTTGAGGACATCATGTGAATGTTCACATTAAAACATTATATTAACTTTATGGAAACATTACTGAATATTAAGGTACTCTTAAAACATTCCTAGAACATTTGATTAAAACATCTTTACAAATATATTAGAACTTGTAGGTAATGTTATCCAATGTTATGGGAACGTTCCCTGAAAGCTGGGTTGAACCTGCAAAAACTGATGTTTTTGGCTACTTGCCTGAAACAAGTTGTGAACACAGCACTAATATATCACCAATTTCAAGTTGGTGGGGTGAAGTTTTACTTAACATCTACTTGCTTACACATGCAGTAGTTACATAACATCACCATCATGTTTGTTCTTCCTCAATTTGTTTAATATTATCTCCCTTTTAGCTCTGTTTTTGGTCTCCACCACTTCCTGGGAAAATACTGTTTATACTGTCAGTACTGCTCAGACTGTATATATCCTACAACATTCATAATGAAGGTATTCACTTGCAGCTGTTAATGTCACTCCTGTGTGGAGTGTCACAAACTGCACAGAGGACGGATAGAAAGAGAGCCAATAAACCATGGTGTTGCCCTTATTTCATCCACAAAAACAGTTATTAGTATTTAAAATGATAATCCATAAATATACTTAAATATTCTCTACTCTGATGTGGTTTTGAGTTAGACTTGATTGAAGGTAGTGTACAGTGGATTTACGTTGCTATACTGTTGATACCGTTCATATGCTTCATATAGTATATATCTCAGGACATTCACATGCGCTTCCACGTTTTACATGCACTGCTTCTTTTGCACTTCTGGTTTAATGCTAAACTGTTCGGTGTTGTCTTGGTTCTTGTACTCTGTGCTCTTGCAGATGGATATTCAGTATATTAAGATGTGTTTGACCATAAGTAGGATTGATTTAACTTATTAATAAAAGTCTGTGTTACAACTGAAATTCTCAGTCTACCTGCAGCTTTGTAGTATCTTGTTACCCTCAGTGTGGAAAAGGTTCACTACAAGTTATACAAGATCTCATCAGGACCTGAAGGTATCAGCTCACTGCTACTCAGCACAATGTCTGTCTGCAGCTCAGAGACCTTCTTCATGTGAGGCTCTGCCCCCTGTTGGTGTTAAGAGACTTTTTATTATCAGTTAGAAAACCCTGCTCTGTAGATATACAGTGCATTTTAACATTTTGTTCCTATGAGAATAAAGCAGATTAACAAGGTAGCTATTAAAAGGCCATGTGAGTAGTAACTGCAGCTCCAGCTCACCTCATTTGCATTTAGATAAATCATACAGACAAATCAAAGGTCACAGGGTGAGATATAGTGACAAGCTAATTGTGCTGGTATTTATTATCGAATAAACGCAGCTATAAAAACACAGATGGACTCTTCTTTCTGCTTCAGTGAGCAAATAACGCAAACACTTTGTCTCCACAAAGAACAGAGCAAACAGACACAGCAAGAACAAAATATTCTCATAAAAACAGGAACTAGTGACTGGTGGACGGACTATTCTGAAGATTTTCTCAAGTAATACTAGCAATACTAAAAAATAACCTGTGCATTCAAAATCTTAGTATTTTTACAAGCAAAATGTAATTAAAATATAAAAAATGAAAGTATTCATGTTGCATGCTCTTTTAGAGAGCAGAATATTAAAACTGTATATTGTCCATTTCTAATTTAATTTTATCATTCATCAACTTTCTGTGAAGTTATATGGTGATTATGCTAATGTATTTTATTATCATTTTACAAAATAAAGCTACAAGCTTTCAAGTTTAATTACAGAAGTTGTTGATTTACATACAGTATTTTTGTAATTTTGTCTCATAGAGTGTAGAACAGTGGAACATAATTCACTATGAATAACAAATTGATTATTATTTATTCATGTGAATGTCTATTCATTGCTGTACCATGGGTTTTATTATCATTGGGAAACACACCTTAAACACTCCAGATGTTGATTTCCGCTGACCAGTTTTGAATATATGGTTGTGTATTTTAAAGTAAATATTTTAAAAGTACATATGTTTTGTGTGTAAAATCTAACATTTGCAGTAACTAGCACCTACAGGGGTCAAATACATTTGTTAACATAATGTAGTGAAGCAAAAGTATAACGAGGCAGAAAAATAAAGTATGTGAGTAAAGTACTGTGCTTAAATACAGTATTTTACTTAAGCTGGTAACCAAATACTCAGTGAAATATCATCAGGATTATAAATATTTGAATTTGTGTTAATGGTTTGTTCACAAATTTAAGTCAGTATTTACTCTTCTTTTAGCTCTGATTTTGTCTCCTCCAGTTTCTGAGGGAAACATGTGGCTTCCACTTTCTAAATATTATCATTCTGTCGTATCAGGACAATGCAGACGTCAATGTGTGCACAGGATTACTGATTAGGCTCGCTCCGAGTCATATTCGTAGTATCTTGTTACCCACAGTGTGGATAAGGTTCACTACATGTTATATAAGCTCTCCTCAGGGCCTGTAAGCTTCAGCTCACCACTACATAATGCACAATGTCTGTCTGCAGCTCAGAAACCTTCTTCAGGTGAAGCTCTGCCCTCTGCTGGTGTTTCAGAAACCTTTTATTACAGTTCTGATGTGTAGATTGCCAAGCTTGTTAAAGTAAAATACAAGTACCTCTGAATTTGACCGTAGTTGTATGTGCAGTTCTTACTGTTGCTTTCCTTTACTAAAAATAAATCAAGTGAAAGCAGCATCTGTGCTATGTGGGTGGGTGGCTCTTGTGCACAAACAAACCCTGTCCTGTTCCCATTGTGGCTGTCCAGTAAATGAGCTGAATGAATGAATAGCAGCCCTCCATCATGGTGGAATTTCAACAAAACAGATCAACAAAAGACAAACAGGTTTCCACTCATTTTGAAGAAAAAATGTTGTGTGGGAACATAAAAATGAGCTTTTAAAGAAACTGAAGTAATATTTAGAGTCATTACACACATCTGTAGCAAATACATAAGAAACAGATGAAGTTGCAGGCAGAACGTCCAGTAAAGGGACATTTTACTGTGTAACTGAAGAGTGCAACTGCTATTCTTATTCTGTGGTATCATTAACAGTTTATTGTAGTTTTAGTCTCTGGTTGTTTTAACATTCTTTATTTTTGTACCATGGTGTTAAATAGTAAATAGACAGATTTATTTTACAAGAAACTTCTCCACTGAGTGAGTTAGACTAATTAGCCTTTCACTGAAAATCAAAGATATTTTTTAATTACCACTGATTTATTGGTATGATATATTTGAACATACTGCTCTGGGAAACGTCACCCTACAATGTCCTTAATTACCAACCCAGTTTCATTAAGTTAGTACAATTTGAATTGAGTTTTTACCGTAAGTATGCACAACTCAGCTTGTCAAAATGAAGCTGTTGCAAACTTGGAAGACTAATCTAAATCCATGATTTTATTTATTTATTTATTGTGTAAACAGGGACCCTGAATTACTATTTAGAGAGCTTCAGGTGTCACTTCTAATGACAGAACAGCTCAACAAATCTGCAGTCTGTGTCAGATGGTGTGTGTTTCCTAAAGTAATGACTAAATATAGAAATATAACTGTATGGAGACATTCAACTGGGACAATCCAGTGTTTATTTAAGAATAGCAAATCTCTGAAAAACTAATAAATAAGTAAGCGTGTTGCATACATTATATATCAATCCAAACTTAAAATATGGTTAAAATCTATACAGACACATGCTCATAGCTGATGTTCTTTATTGGTTATTTCTAACTTGATGACATTTTTGTGTTAATTTTGTCAGATATGAAAGTCTGTAACTCATATTACTCTAAATTACTCCTGACTGAATCCAGAGTTTACCTTGATGAGGATGGAGTATTTGTAGCTGAGGCGGCGTATATTTGGGTCCCAGCCCTCCAGCGACCAATCAGATTCCACCTTGTTCCTTTTCATTGTCATGGTTACCACCTTAACATCTGTACATCATTCGGAGTGCCACAGTATCTACAGAAAAACTGCCTTTTCCATCAAAAATATTTTATAAACACTTAATAAAGATCTGTTCTTCCATGTCTTCTTCCAGGTTCAGCAGATTAATCCAAACCTTCCTCCACACTGGCAGTAAAAAAGATCTGCAGTTGATCGTATATATCCACAGTCGTCTTCCTTTCCTCTATAACAGGTTCTTCTGGTAAACAGCAGCGTTAAGCTCATATACACTTCCTGTCCAGTTCAGTCTGATCACACCGGTGCAGACTGGATGGATTTCAGAGTGAAGAAACAAACCTCCACAGCAGAGAAGGCTGAGGCCTGATCTGTGTGTTTGCTGGTTTCTGTTGACCCTGTTTATGCCTCTGAACACTGTCAGAGCTCATTAGTCGATCAGAAAGGACGACAAGTTCAGCAGTGCATTAACTGAACATCAAACAGACCAACACTGAGGCTGATGCTTATACACACAGAAAACATGCTTCAGAAATGCTTGTTTTCCTACTCGGTGTGTGTGTGTGTGTGTGTGTGTGTGTGTGTGTGTGTGTGTGTGTGGGTGTGTGTGTGTGTGTGTGAGTGTGCGCGTGTTTTGACAACAAAGGGGATTCACTGGGAACAGTTCAGTGTAATTAGTAGTTGTTCCTCAAGTAGCGTCACTGCAAAAAGCTGCAGAAACACAGTAGGTTGACTGTATGAAACTGCATGTGTTCAGTTATCTGTTGTGTGACTGTTTGAGTGCAGTTGTGTGTTTACCTGCTGTAAAATGACCATGATTCTGGTTTCTGTCTTTATGACTGGACATCGGCAGTCACCTGTAGACCCTGAGATAGACAAAGAAAACAAAAACATTTATATTTATCCAGATATTTTTTGCTTTACATACATAGAGTTTTTTCCTGCAAAATCAAAACCAAGGGCTTAAGAGGCAAAATTGCAAGGATTGAGAATACATAAAGCAACAATATTTAAATTCTTTCACCATTTTTAGAAAAAATGGGTTTCATTTATTCAAGCATAATAGACATTTTTGTTTATGGCATGTTTGGATATAACAGAAAAGGACAGAATTATATAAAGTAGCACAGACTCATGGCCTTTAACTGCATGCAGACAGATCAGACCTTAACTTACAAAAGCCGATTCTAAACCCTTTATACATATAATACATACAACTGTATAGCCTGTATACTGAATATATATGTATATGTGTAAGCGTAGGACATTTGATCTGATGTAGAATTAAAAAGAAACAGGCCCCAAAGTACAACTCCACAAAAGTGACAACACATGTAATGTTAATAACAGAAGTTACAATGGCCTCCTCAGATAATGACACCTTTTTACAAGAGGCTGTTTATGCACTGATAAATTAGGATTTGGCAAAAGCATTTCTCTGGAAGCTGGTGTTTTGGTGATGCTCAGACTGTGTGAAGGACACTCCATTAAGTCAGCCTCTACTGAAGGAGCACAAGAAGAAAAACATTTCTCACAAAGCTGCAAGACTAAACTGAAAGACCCCGAAGAGAAAGCTGAAAACTAACAGCACAATCTTTGTTCAGATGAAACTAAAATAAATGAGTTTGAGGACCACTGCAGTAACAGCAGAGTGCTGATTGAGAAACATTAGATTAGATTCACTGCAGAGAGTAGAAGAACTAAAACAACGATAATGCAGTTTAGCATCTAACCAGTAGTCGAAAGCAGCAGTAAAGTGCATCTTATATAGTCTGGATATGTACAATATGTTACAGTAGAAACAGAGTGTATGAATAAACTAAATATATAATGGCTGTACATAACAATATAAAAATGGATAAACGTATTACAGACTGTGGTGAATGGTGGTATAAATAGTATGTAGTATGAACAGTATGGACAGTATGGACAGTATAAGATGCTGCAGTACGTACACAGTATAAATACCATAAAGAGTACACACAGTGGGTATGATATGAGATGGAGGATATATGCAGGAGGTATATATACTCAGTATGAATAGTATAAACATACAAGTCAGTGTACAAAAAATACCGAACAAATATGTCAAAATCTGGTCATGAAAGAAATTTTCACACCACACTGATTCCAAACACACTTCATCAACAACAAGAGTTTTTAAAGGAACAATGACCTAACCCTATATTCACACACACACACACACACACACACACACACACACACACACACACACACACACACACACACACACACACACACAGGATAACTGCACACACACAGGATAACTGCACACACACCTGAACATTATTCTACCATGGTAAAAAGAGCTAATTGGGTTTGTTAAGCTCCAGTCACACACACATATACAAACGTGTATGTGGGTATTAGCTCCTGTAAATAATTCAGCCTCCGTTAATGAACCTTTGGTTTGATCCTTTGACTTTCTGACACACGGCAGCTGTGACACCTCAACCTCATTAGACGTTTTGTTCAGGCTTCTCAGCTTCAGTTACACCTCGAGTACAAAACAAGAGTCTGGCTTTAAACGTGAAAAACCTCCCTCACTATCACGTTTCATCTGTGAAGTTCTGCTACGCATCAGGTGTTGATTCACATCAGAGGTAACACAGTGATGTATTTTTATCAGCTTGCGTTTGCTTCAGTGTGAACAAGTTTCTATATTTAGCACAACAAGTTAACTTAATCAGGTCCAACTGTTGTCTTCATCAGTAATGGGTTTTCTTATGGACGCTGGATTAGGGATTAGGGTTTAGTCTTAGAAGTGTACGTCTTTTATAAAGGTTTAGCAGCAAATAAACACAGAAAAAGAAATATGTGATCCACTTCTGTAGATTTTTCTTTATTTTTTTGGGAAATGTGTGTTCTTATGATCTATGTTTGTAATTATGATGTGGCATAGCTCCAGGACTGAAAACGAGACAAAATCCACCTCCACCTACTGAATGAACATTTTTCATCTAAATTGTTTAATCTGAAGAAAAAACTAAGTTACAGACTGCAGTGTGCCTTAAAGCTATTTCTTCACTGAAACCAGTCACCACAAATAAAGTGGAGAAAGTTACTGGTAATGAGACAGACACACTGCTGTTCATTTTCAAGTCAGGCTGACATTCATAACCTTAACCACATGTTTATTCTTGTCACCATGATGAAAAGGTCCCATAGCTTCAACAAAGTAGCCATTTCAACCAGTGATGACATTTTACTTGACTGAATATAATCAAATCTGAACCTTAAAACCATGTAACTTGCAGGCAGCAGCATAAGATCATGTCTATGTTGTTGCCATGTCTGGCATTTTGCCATGAAGCCCCAGAAAATGTGGTCTTTAAGCAATGTAACACAGAATTAGACTTTCTACACAAGCAGGACAACACATGAAATGTTATTTAAAAAAAACATATAGAACTTTTGTTTAGAAATATGTGTTCTACTTCAAAGGCAAGCAGTTTTAGAGAGAAGCCAACAGTGCGAAGTATGGTCAGATAAATCAAAACCCAAGGTCACAGAGTGAATATTATAATTTGGAAACACTTTTAGTTTAATCAATAATTGCAGTTAACATCAACCTCAGCAACGTTGTAAACCTCAAGAATAATCACAGTACGTTTTTCACTCTCATTATGCATCTTTATTTGGATCATTTGGATGTTTAGTACCTTTCAGCAATGACACTGCCTTTCAAAGGGAGGACTGACTCTTTGAAAACAAAACTAGAACCAGCTGATAGCCTCAGGAGGTTTCACCCCTCTGGACGCCTTTAAAAAGGTTTCCTATAGAGACAAATGTTAAAAATTTTCCCTCACTGGACCAGAGGTACCCAAAATGGGGGTCAGGAGACACTGACAGGAAGTCCCAGGATGGTTACCAGAAATTAATACAACTTGAAATGATTAGGAGAGGCATAAAAAGTGAGTCTGCATACTATACACCAATCAACCACAACATCATGACCACTGACAGGTGAAGTGAATAACATTGATCATATTGGTACTATGTGCTGTTCTGCTGGAAACCTTGGATTTTAACATCCATGTTGATGAGACTTAGACACCCAAATAAACATTGTCCCACAACAAACACACTCCCTCATGCAAATGGAAATCCTAAATGTCACTGGACTACCCCCACAGGAAAATGCACCCCACCACATGGAAAAAATATCAACCAATCAGGAACATGTTGAGGAACATGACAATGGCCCAACATGTTGATTTGACTTCCAAACTTCCTACACCCCATTCTGATCAAGCATCAACAGGATGCAGTGGAACAAGTTTGATTGACAGAGGCCCCACTGCACAAGCCCCAGTACCCAAAGGATCTACTGCCAACGTCCTGGTTCCAGACCCCATAGGACACCCTGAGAGGTCCTCTTGTCCATGTCCAATGGTTCAGAGCATTTTTGACCACATAAGGGGGACCAACACATTATTAGGCAGGTGGTCATGATGTTACATCTGATTGGTGTATGTTTACACATTACTAAAGTATATACACATAACAAACATAAAAATGTTACAGTTGTGTTTTTTTGTGTTGTTATGCTTGTAGTTGGACAGGCCTGTGGGTATGTGTGCTCGGTTTTGTGCAAAGTTCATAAGCTTCAACCACCTCCAGATACAGTGAAGGTCTCAAGTCTCTGGCACTGTTGTTTTAGGTGTCATGGGCTAAAAAGTTTGTAAATCCCCATCCTGGACAACCTCCACTCAAACAGCAGCACTAATGTAAAAATGTCAGGTGGCTTTAACATGGCCTTACATCACAGAATCTTTAATAATGTTGTTTTTTATCTCCCCAACATGCTGATCCATTAAATACAAACATCATGTTAATCTGGAAATGTGGAATTGTTCTGACAGTCTACAATAACAAATAACTGAAATAGGCATCTTATTTGAATATGAGAGAAATCTAACGATGAAGTGTACAAGGCATAGACATTATAAATGTGTGTTCTGTCAGCCTCTGCCTCTGGTTTGTCCTTTTTTCGGGTCTCAAAAATGGGTCAGTCCATCTGAAATTATTGAATTTTTAGAATATTTCTGCTTGACCATCTCTGATTAGCCTGAAATTTTAATAGTATTAATTATGGATATTTTTAAAGATAGCTGCGATATTTTAGCTCAATATATCAAACACTTTCCGAGACCCAACTCAACCCACTTTCAGCAGGATTTTGCACATTAAAGTTTGATGCTATGTTTGGATGATATCTCAGGAACTATTCAAAGTAAAATCCTGAATTTTTCACTGTTATTTCTCATCATGGCTTTGACTCAGAATCTGTAACATTGGACCAGAAGATCCTAGATGCAATAATTCTAAAATGTAAAATAGCTAAAGCTGTCAGATAAATGAGGTGGAGCTTTAGACTTCCTCCTGCATTTTTTTTGTCTCTCTCCCTCACTGACCTTTGTTGAGTCTCCAGTGAAGGAAAGGTCATAAAAATTGCCTCATAATAAAAACAGAAAGAATTACCATCACATACAAACAGGCACACAATGCAAACACATGAGCTGTAGATCTCTCTCGCTGCCTCTCTGCCCCACACACACTCCCCATCAATATTTCAGCATCTAATTACCCCAGCAGAGGTCTGGGACAAAGGTTGTGTGCAGTCATACCTACACATATCAGATTTTATACCTGCAGATTAAGACACATCAGCAAAAGACAGAGCGACGCATCGGAAACAAAACATCCTGCAACTAAGGCTCAAAATTTAGAGAAAGAAATTTAAATGGGGAAAAGAAGGGAGGAAAGAAAACAGAGGGTAGAAGTAAGAATATGAAGGAAAACAAGGGAGGACAAAGAAAGAGAGACGTTATGGAAAAATGAAACATAGCTTTTTCTCTTAAAACAGCCTGTCTCTTAATAATTACATTCCTAAATATTTTGAGTGAAGCGTATTTTGTTGTAAATTACATGTATTTGTGACGTCTCACAAATACATCTCTAATATGAACATATGTTCGCCATATATTGTGTTTTTTTGGTATTGTATTGCTAGCTGTCACTCCTTTTCACTTAACCAATCATAAATGAGACGAGGCAGGACTTTTCACCGTGGTAATCCAGAAAATGGAGGAGAAGCTTCAAACATGTTAAACCCTAAACCCAACCAAGTGATTCTGGTGACTAATTGTAACCAAATACCAGGTAAAAACCACACTTATAACAAAAAAGACTAATATTAATAATAGTAACAAAGTTAAACAAAAAGTCTAAATATATTGATCCCACACAGGACATGAACCCCAGTCAACCATCCAACCTTTAACACAGACTTTAAGGCTTTTTGAATGTGTAAATGTGTTCTACTACATCATATTGTTACTTTACTAGGAATATGTTTTTTCAAAGCATACTAAAGAATGTAGTTTAGTTGTATAGGAACATTTGCTTCTGCTGCAGGCAAATATCTCTGCAATCAGAGCAGTAAGAATGAACCAAATTGGTAAAGCTGTTGGTTAACAATTAGCTGAAATTCACTATTAAGCTGCATGAAAAAAGTAATTCACTAGACTCAGTCCCACCACTTAAATTAATGCATGGCTTCAAGATTTTAAAATGAAACCCACCTGACTTTACTGACTTAGACAAGAGTTGCAAACACTATTTCAATGAGTTGTGTTGACATAATAATGTTGCATCAGTTTATTATTCTGCATTAGTTGATTTAAAACTAAATTTATGTTGAGGTAACTTCATAAAAATGCCTTGATAACTTCAGGAGTTTAAGTCTCAACTTGCCTGGACAGTTGCAGATGGTTAAGACTAGTAATTAAAAATGACTTTGCCTGTAGAGGAAAAGCTAATTCCTCCAACTCAGTGTAGTTTGTTGGTTCAACATAATTTCATTAGAAGCTGCCATAACTCAAAAAGACTGATGTTAACTGTTAATTTTTGTTGTTGAGCCAACAGATTGTTAAATCCAAAAAGAGCTACAAATCCAGGTGAGAAGTGTCTTTTAGGAAGCTTTCAAAGTGCTGCACACATCACAAATACAGCAGGTAGTTATAAAGAATGTAATCACAAGAGAAGATTAGATTTAGGCTCTGCTGAATGCAGTGTGGAAATTGGATTGTGGGTTTAGAAAGCTGCAGAGATGATTGGACACAGCTCTCAGAGAGCAGCAACAATGCTCCTAAACAAACATCGCTTGCTTACAATCTGTGTAGCCAAATCCGATTCCTGCTGTCCTCCACTGCCTTTAGGCCTGAGGGAGACGCACCAACCCTCTAATGGGACGGCTGTGCTCTAATATGGATCAGAGAGGTGATCGATTGTGGGAAACTTTCTGGGACAACCCAAATTTAAAGTGATAGGTGGACGACTTTGACTGTCCGGAGGAGGTTTGGATACAATAAATTTGCAGTATATTGTGGTTTATGGAAAAAAATTGGAGGTAATGTAGATGATGTTGAGACTTTTTATGAGTTAGGCTACATCTGAAGAGTTTGCAAGAGCATTTACCTCGATATGAACAAGTCTGAGGAGTGTAACTGCAGATGTTGTTGGCTATTAAACCTTCTGTGGCTGCAGAACGAGTCCTGCAAAGTCTGATGAAATGTCTCAAGTGACGCAATTTAATATAACATTGGTTGGAACTTGCTAGAGGTCTTTAGTCTGAGCTCTTTAGTCTGCTCTTTATCTCTGTTTAAGGCTGGCAGCTCCAGGATACACCGGTCAAGTTGCATGACTGTTGATGTAGTAACAAAATAAATTTAGACTAGTAAATGGCTCAATTAAAATCAGTTTTGAGGTTCCAGTCATTTGTGAGCACATTTTTTCCTCAATAGATAATATTTTGGTCCACCTAAAAGATAGTTTAGCCAACAACAATGAAAAAATCACCAACACTGAAATGACAGGAACTGAGAATTTTAAAAGCTAAAGCAGTTTTGTCAGTTGGGTTAGTTTTATTCAAGTATAACAGGCAAGTTTGTTTATTAGATGGTCAGAAAAAAACAAGAAAATTCACATATTTCTCTCAGATAATGGAGGATATAGACAGATCCTTTGCTGTCATGCATGGTCATCCCCCAAAGTCTTAATCTGCACAGGAAACCCCCAGTTTATTTCCATTTGGTGCAACCTCCTTCCTTTTTAGAGTAAAATACAATCATATTCAATCATACAGCTGTGTAGAAGAAACTTCTTTAAAAAATAGCATCATAGAAATGCAGTGCTAAACTGAAGAAGTCACTGCACTCACTGAACTCAGGAGATGTCCTTTATTTCCGTCTGGTGTGTCATTAGCAGCTAAATAGCAAAATGTTTTACTCGATGGAGACCAAAAAGGAGCTGAAAGAAGAGCCAATGATGAACTTACTTTGGAAACAACTCAAACTTCACTGACTCTCCATGTCTGCTGATGTGCAAACTGGCAGGTGTTTGCTGAAACAGTCACACCTTCTTAAAGTGGCAGTATCAGGTGTTTTACTCTCAGCCAGGTCCACTGCCCCCTACAGGCCTAACAGGTAAAAATAATTCGGTTTAAAATAGCTGCTGTTGCCAAAATTTGCGCACACTTGCAGACTGTGTTGAAATATGAGTGACTCAGCTGCACCCAGTTCAGAAAATACTGTCACAGCAAAACAAGATAAGAGCATAAAAGCTTTGTGAGTACTTAGGGAGGAACCATACACCATTTATGGGAGTCAAAACCAACCTGCTGCACAGTAATTTAACTTTCATTGATACGACAAGTACAAGTTTGATATATGGCACATTTTACTGCAAGTCAACCAAAGTTTCCTGTCTCAAATGTGTCATTTGGATTTATTAGAGCCACTGGGATACTATTCATCGAATTATAGACACTTGTGCAGAAATGGGGTATATATAATAGAATTCTCGCCCTAATTATAGAGGAAGTTAGGAGTTTCATTTAGTGAATACAATATTTACACACCTGATTGTGTTCTTTGTGTGACTCCTGATCAAAGGACACACTTATAAGCACAAATTAAATACATATAATCGTGTATACTATCTTGCTTGCTTCACTTAGGTCATTCTCCCTGTAGTGTCTGTGTAGATATTTATTTATTTATTGTTGTTGCTGTTTTCCATTTTTCATTTTGTATTGTAATAAGATTTAGTCTTTTATTGCAGAACAGAAACCTGCTGTAAACCATTTGTTTAAACGGAACACATGAAATGTTGTTTTCAACCTTATCCTGAATAATAGTAATAGACAGAATTAAAATGAATATTTTTTGGAATGTTTTGCAACACATTTGATTTAGATTTTGTAAAATATGCAAAACTTGACATTTTCATTCTAAACCATCGTTAGAGGCCAGTTTCTGTTGGGTTAAACAGCCTAATACTGCCAAATACACTGTTAAAATTATTTTTTATTTAACCATTTGTAAATAAAAAAGAACAATTCCTGACAATTGTTCCTTGTCTTATTAAATTATAGATCACATTTAGGAAAAACACAGAGAAACGTGCCAATTTACATGCAGACTGTGAAGAAACTGTATAATATCTTTTGTCAAAAGTCTATATTTTTATAGATGTAATTTATTCTTTTACAGTGTTTACCTGTAAAATGATATAGTTTTACTGTATTTAAATCTCCTAAAAGATTTTACAGATATTTGCTGTTAATTTTACTGTTGTTAGAAATTTTTTTACAGTGTAGGGCTGGAGCTGTTGGATTATTCCACTAATTAATTGAGGAGCCTAATAGGAAAAAATACAAAATACTTTTTCTTTTTTAAAGAGCAAAGGAGTACATATACAAAAGATCATTTGATTTGGAAGACTGCTGCAGAAAAACAACTTGTTGTCGTCTACAACTGATGATCTACAAATCTTTAAACTAGCACAGACACACAGTTTATATCCGTTTAGTAAAACCAAATACTACATCTATAAACATTTACAGTCTTCCACATTGAAGTCTATTATTTGTGACAATATTGCAAACTCTTCCATGTTTCCAGTTGAGAAAAGTTTAGAAAAAAGAAATGTTTTTTTCATGTCAATGTGGTCTACATAAAAAAGCGGTATTTGCAGTTTATCTTATTATTAGTCACAACTGTAGCAGCTGCTTAATGAATTGTTATCATTTTACAGTATGATACCAATGCAAAAAGCACACCATAATCTTACAAACACAAACTGATTACTGCTGATAGCTGTTTTCATTATTTTGTCACAATAATGGAAACGTCTATAAAATGCAGAAATGTTGAATTTTCAGTAGGGAGTGTGTTTTGTCTGTGTGGTTACTGTATTGTTGACATGTTTCTTCACATTGTAAACTTCTCAAATGAAGCCGCTCACAGTTTCAGAAATGAAAAAAGGCATGTCAGATGGACCACAGTGCACTTTAAAAAACACACAGTCACACACAATAAGGAGATTATGGATAAAGCCAGCATGCCTCTATAAGCTTAATGACTGTTTGTCCTCACCCTTTTGCGTGATCTGAACTTCTCTTTCCTGTTTCTTTCTCTGTCTTCCTTTGCTCCAGTGTTGGTCTTCAGACGTCCAGTCTACTGGATGAAGGCATGAAGAGCAGCAGAAGACGGTGAAGAAGTCGAGTCTTTCTTCAGGATGTGTAGAGAAACTTGTTAATCCCACAGAGTTGCATCTTCATGTTTATCCTCCCCAAACCTGCAATTCTTTTTGTTTATTGCCAGCATCTTTGTCCTCCCTTTTCTTATCTTCTCTCTTTTCTTTGCAGAGAAAACTTTCACCCTTTTCTTCACACTTCTCAAGCTAAATTCTCATCTTCCTCCTCAGTTCCTTCTTCTATTTGTCTTGCCTTCCCTCATTTGAAGGTAGAAAGAGGTATAAGGAGTGAATGACTCCCTTCTCCTTCTTCTCCTCCCTCCTTCTTTCTTGTTGGTATTAACAGTGACACGGCAAGCTGCTCTTTCACTGCCACTGATCCCTGTAACAGAGAGAGAGAGAGAGAGAGCTGGTGGGGGGTGATGTGGTGCAATACAGAGGAGGTTGTAATTAGACACACAGATAACATACACAAAGGCAGCTGATGAAGGTAATACAGGAAACAGTTCACAGCATCTCTAACAGAATGTCTTACTGTCTTTTGCCCCTTGTTTGTGTCATTTCCAGCCAGAAGAACATGCTGGTTAAAATAATAATTAGGTATAAATCATAATTTGACATGAAAATAAATACATACACTCTTTTTCCTGCGTATAATTGATAATGATGTGATACAACACCCAGCAACAACGGTTCAAAGTATTTTTTGCATTACTTACCAGTAAGTACATGAAATATGCAGTAGAAATGGAATATATTTCAGTCAGACTCATTTTAAGGGGGTTTTAATGCTCTGAGCTGAATAGAAATCTCCCCTGATGGAGCATAGATTCTGGTGGTGGTATTGCTAAAGATGCGGGTCAGTGGAAGGACACATGGACCTGGTTCTGATGAAACCTGGAGACACATATACTGAAAAGAGAAATGAGACAAAGGACAGTTTTAGAATTTGACAGCAGCACAACAGCTGGTTTATAGGCAGCAAGTGGCAAAATCTGATTGGATGAACTAAGGAAGGGAATCACTCTTATGCCTACTCGAAAACATGCAAATCTTGAAAATCTTGAATAAAACTGAAAGGTGGAGAAACAGTTGAATAAAACTGTCCTCAGTGTTCATACAGGAACTGTTCATCCATATCAGGTCAATGCAGAGATCACATCCGGAGAAACAAATTCATCTTTTTCAAGACAACTTTGTTGGATGATGTTACTGCTAAGAATAATCTTTGAATTCTGTTTGCATATATTCTAAAAAGAAATAAATCTTAACACATATTAAAGGAGTTTTCTGAGTTTGTAGCTGTCTGAGTGTGTTTGCTTCTGCCCACCAGCTAAAACTGCTTCTATGACTGTGATCTGAGTTGATTGCAGCCTTTAAATGACTGACAGCTATGAATAGAGGCGAGAACAGGAGTTAGGTGATTTTGTGTCTTTGTTCAAAGCAGAAGGTGACTGACAATTACTATGAAAATTAGTTTTAATTGTAACTGCAGGCCTATATTTCTCCTCAATACTTTGAAATGATTACTCATGCCTTTATTTCCTCTCGGCTGGACTGCAATAATTCTTTCGTGGCTGCAGGTCATAGAACACCAGTGCTGTTCTCTCCCCTGACAATACAAATTTCAGTTAATTTCACTGACTTGGTTTATTATGTTAGTGTAAGTCTTTTTCTGGACAAATTGACCTAAACAGGCTCTTCTTTTTTGGTTTTTGGTGCCCTCCGGTAGTTGGAGTAGTGAACTGCAACACAGTTATAGGATCTTTCAAAATAAAGGAAAAAAAAATCTATGCACCAACAGATGAAACAACAGCATCAGACAAGAAGTTATTGTGGTTATTGTAACTTTATATCTTTCAGGTAAGGGTCATGTCACCAACAGGTGTAGCCCTAAAACAAGCTTCTTCACTGACAGTGATGGTGTAAATAACATTAACAGGATTTGCCAAGCGGTCCATTACAATTTTTACAATTCTACAACTGATAGTTCAGCTCAGTTGGTTTATTTTATTTCATTTCAATTCCATGGTGCTTATAATTGTTTTTTAATTTTTACCCTACATATTTATTTAGTTATGAGTTTTTTTGTTTGTTTATTTTTATTTTGCTTTTCTTTTCTTTTTTAACCACAAAGCATTATTTTATTCTATTTTAATCTGAAGCTTTTTTAAAAATGGTATTTTATTTTAATTTCCGGTAGCTTTTTGTTTTGTATTTATTATTGCTATTTATTTTTTAAATGGGGTTTTTTATTTTTGTTTTATTTTCTCCTGTTTTTTAAATTTTTATCCTAATTATATTTCATTTTTTCCCTTGAGCTTTTCCTTCGTGGGATGTCGTTTATTTTTAAAATTTTTAAAATTTTTATTATTATTATTATTGTTATTATTATTATTATTATTATTATTATTATTATTATTATTATTATTATTATTAGTTTACATCGCCCGTTCGCTTTTTTGGCAGCAGCGCTGACGTCATGCCTCGTCGCTGGGTGGGGCGGGGCGTGTTGTTGTTGTATCCTACTGGCTGTGAAGACTCTTTAATCATTCAGTCTTGGATTAAACCTCGGATAACGCCCTAATCTCCGTAAAGGATCCCACCGGCTACTAGGTTTTGTTTTGTCCGTTAATATATTCTGTCGACATGGGAAACTGTCTAACTGTGGGGCCGAACGAAGCGTTGGTGGTCTCCGGTAGGTGTTCCCCTTCACACCGCGCTAACAGAGCCAGCTAGCTGTCATGGTGACAGAGGAGCTCACTATGCTAACTAGCTGATGTCAGGTGCAAACTGTTAAACAAAACCACGTTAATCTCGCTTTTGTAAACAACAACATAGTTCAATAATGTCGTGTAACCAGATAGCTGGTGTATAAAGCAAATAAATCAGCACTAGTAACCGAAATCACAGCTTACCCAGTTTACAACCTGCAGTGCTAGCATCCTTAGCTAGCAAGCCAGAGAGGCTACGTTAGCGTTGATTAGGCTCTTATGGTTACAACCCTTTGGTTTATTACTACAGAACCTATGTCACAGATATTACGTAAGTCGTGTTTAAAAAGCACTCCTGGTTATTGATGAGCACAGGAGGCCAACAATGGCACACTTAGAGGGGGCGTGTTTACTGATCCTCCATCACAATATGGCTGTGAATAACAACAGTAGTAAAGAAATCAGGGAAAAGAAATCAGGGAAAAGAGCAACGAAAAGTTCAAAGTTAGTGGAAATACATGAATTCATAATATAAGCACATCATACCTCCTAAGTCCAAACACTGGATTTGCCTGAAGAAATAATTAATGAATATCAACATTAAACGTTACTGAGGTAAAGATACGTTATGAAAAGCAATAGATATAGAGATGTGGATTAGTATTGTTTATTTTAATTTGTGTAAAGAAGATAATATTAATAACCGCACCACTGAGACGATATCTGGTACATTTAGCACAAGAAGAGTGAAGAATATGAATGTGGGAAGTGATTGAGCAACTTACAGATGCTGCCAGATAAGAAGCTGAGCCACACTGACTTGGGCTGAACAAGTTATCAAACTGTTATTGACGTTGCAGTATGCCTAAGTGCAATATCTAAACACACACAGGACCTGCTTTTTTTGATAAAGGCAAAATGTGTCATAATACACTCTTATATATGTACCACTGTGGTGTGTTGAAGATACCCTGACCTACAAGTCATATGGACATATGGGAACATGCTTGTTTGGTACAAGCCACAGTAAAAGCTACATTATAATTTTTATATTTTAGTAGGAAAAGAATTGCAAAAAATCCTGCTGAAACTGTGACCCATAATGCAATCGCCTTATCTTTTACAATATTCACAATATGATTTTTTTGCATATCTTCCCGCTCTAACACAGACTACATCAACACAAAATACATATTCCAAGGAAACTACTTACTCACTTTCATTGCATGGGAGTTGTACATTGGAGCTCTTATTTCCATTGTAGTCTTTGTAATCTGTTTTTAATTTTACATAATATCAAACACGCTACACCTAAAAATGTATATTAATAAATAGGCTAATTAGTGCATAGGAGCGATGTTGTCTTAGTTTCAGTTAAAATCAGTTTGAGATGGCTGACAATATAAATGATTCAGTATCTCACAAGTAAAAAGCATTTGAAGAGGTAAATGTTTTTTTTCTGCATTTCTGTCCTGCTTTAATAATCTCAGTCCCTCAGGGTTATTATCCCAGATGGTATTTAACACTCCATTTGAGAACCATCGTTGTATAACATTGTACTATTCCGTACAGTAACTCTCAGTTGATGTCTTTTTCTTTTACACATGGTGTGTTTTGTGTTGTGGTTTTATTCACATGACCTGCTGTCAACCGATAGATCTTTTGAACTGGCCTTGCAGTGAGCAATGTAAAGTAAATATTGAATGAATCAGAGAGCTGCTCAGTGTTCAGTTAGGGTTCGAGTTTATGTTACATCCATTCAACATGTCTGTGCTCTTCTCCTGCAGTTTGATACTAACCATGTCATGTCATGTCTCAGCACCTGAAATACTGAACTTGAAGCCCTGCCCTAATGGAGCCGTTTTCCTCCCTCAGGTGGTTGTTGTGGCTCTGATATAAAGACCTACATCGTAGGAGGCTGGTCCTGGGCTTGGTGGCTCATCTCAGATGCCCAAAGGTGACAACACAGTAGAAACAGTGACACCCATTTGTTATCTTGAAATGGCTTGGGCACTTCATTCACTCTTTGAAACATTTTCGCACGACCAAGTGCTGCTCATTACAGATGAGTGGATGATGATATTAAACGCCCTTTTGGATGAAGGGATCAACGTTTTTAAAGAGACCACAGCTGAAATGGGCTTTTGCTGTTTTGGGTTTCCACAGGAAAGGCGGTCCCATTATCTGCCAGCAGTCAGAAAGTAATCAGAGGATGAAAGCTGTTCTACCAAAACATGTCTCATATTACTCACCATGTGTTTCTAATGTAAACCAGTTTAGCTATGTGTTTTTTCAGCTAACATTATATACACACATTCACACTTATCTGAGCTGTGTAGTGACAGATACACACTGTCTTCTTAACTTTGCAGTGTCACAAGGCAAATATGTTACTCATATTATAGTTTTTACAGTGGTTGTCCAACATAGCTCAAACATTTTATTGCAGCATTTTTATATACCTCATTGGTGAACTCTCCTGCCACATTAACACGCTGAGATTTGAAATAGTGCCGTGTTTTAATGTCAAGTGTTTGGATTTATGTTGTGATGGTTAATTGTCTGTAAAATGGCAGATTAGCAAAAGACAGCTATGAATGGACACCAGTCAGTGTTTGCTCTAGGACAAACGGGATGCATCAGTTTATAGTTGCAAGTAAACCAACACCTTGAGCTTTGTGTTGAGTTCACCCTGATTGAACTATGACAAATGACAAGTTTAGAAAACACAGCTGTGTGTGGACATGGTGGGGTTAAGGAGACCTCAAACAAAGTACGTGTCAGATGCTCAAACCAGCACAACCTGTTTGACAAACAAGCCTTTCACACAGTCATTAGCCAGATGTGTGAAGGTGAGAATCAGTGGATCAGTGCCCAACGTACAGATTTTACTAATATAAATTCTTGTCACAATCTTGACCTCTTTAGTTCTGGGAAAGCACATTATCTGCATCTGGTATTTACCATTACCAACTGTCTGCAATCAACTGCATTATAAATATTTTTGAAACTGGATTAAAACCATATATTATGATTTCACCCCTCATTTAACTTTAAGCTGAAACTGTCTTTTTTCACTTTTCACACGATTATATTTTAAATTGTTGTTTTCAGGCTTTCCCATACCTTTAACTGTAGTCACACAGACTAGTTTGTCTGATTGATACATACCCTGTTCTTTCGCTTTGATGTAATATCATGAAAAAAATAAAGCAGTGTGATTAAAAAAACACATATTTCATGAGAATTGTTTAAATAAAATCTTGTTATCATTAATTATACCATCTATATATTAACATTTTGTTGTACATTTTTGGTATTGTTACCCTGAGTGGAATATGATGCACTTTCCTGACCATGAAAAGAGTGAAAATTGTCACCCTCTGTGGATTTTTAATGTATATAGAGTTTTTTTTTTTGTTTTTTTGTGTTTTGTAAAAAAAAAAAAAAAAAAGACTTTAAGCACCTTGACTGAATGCAGTGTTTAAGATCTACAGGTTCCACTTCTTGCTCATTTTTATGCTCTTCTGTTCTTAAGCTTGATAACACGCTTGTGTTCCTGCTGCAGGTTAAGTCTGGAGATCATGACTCTGCAGCCCCGCTGTGAGGATGTGGAGACAGCAGAGGGCGTAGCCATCACCGTCACAGGTGTAGCTCAGGTAAGACCACAGTAAAACATCTTCTCCGTGAACCCTGTTACTTCAGACTTCATCAGTTATTAGGAGCCATGATGAACATTAAGTTTACTTTTCACTGAAATGTGTCCCTGTTGACACAATATCAAAAACTGTCGACTACTGAAAGCCACAATCAGATGTCTTGTTCTTTGATCAGATATTTCCTGTTCTAAATAAAACCTTGCTTAGACTCTTTTATTTGCTGTAGTCCGGCTACTTTTGTTGAGACATTTAACATTTACTAACTTTGACTTTTTAATTTAATTTAAAAAATGGTTTTACAGACAGAACACATTTATAACATGAAGCATCAAATGTGTCATTTTGATATTTTTGCCGAATTTTCAGGTAATGTTTTTAGCAGTAAATATTAAAATAATACCCACTTTAATAACAAATCTGTTTCTTCACTGACAGAAATTATGTAACGCTATTGATTCCATTTAAAGATAGGAGCAGTTGACAACAGTTGTTAACATTTCTGAAAGCTGATAGCGAGACCTCCTACACAGTCCACTGCTGTTTAAGTTTTCTCATGCCTTGAAATCATGAGTTAAATCACAGATTTTCTCTGCAATGTTTAACTGTTCACATTTGTTGTGAACATTTCTATAGTAGTGTTTTGAGAATATGTCATAGGCGAGGTGCCATATTCTGCTCGTGGATGTTGAGACTTTGGTCAGTCAGCAGATGAACTGGCCTCACTCTGTTATTGTGTCTGTTTCAGGTCAAAGTCATGACTGAGCATGATTTACTGGCTGTCGCGTGTGAGCAGTTTCTCGGTAAATCAGTGATGGAAATCAAAGCTGTGCTTCTGCAGACTTTGGAGGGACATCTGCGCTCTATTCTAGGTACGTACAACTGACAGTTATTACCATTTTTAATCAGCCTGCTGATTTTTTTCTTTTTTTAATTGTTTATTCTTAGCTATTGAATTCAGGGTGACGTTTTCTGCTTTTGGTTAACTTTTTCCTACCGAAGTGTCTTAAACAATTAATTGATTATCAAAATAACTGCAGATTTTATTGAACAACTAATTACCTTTGTTCTGGTTTGGTCTGATATTTGTCACGCGTATTGTTATCACAAGTAAACTGAATGATTTTAGTTAAGGACTGTACTCTTCTGTAAACAGTCAAGTAGATTCGGCTGCTGTTGTTTTGAATTATACCAAAGAGATCTTGATCAAAATAAAAATACACAACACAGAAGGTAAAAACAAGACTACAGCTAGTTTGTGAAAATGAAGTGTGGTATTAAGAAGCTACTTCTGTTAATTGGTTGCAGGTACCTTAACTGTGGAGCAGATCTATCGGGACAGGGACCAGTTTGCCAAACTGGTGAGGGATGTAGCAGCTCCTGATGTGGGCAGGATGGGCATCGAGATTCTGAGCTTTACCATTAAGGTGGGTTGAAGGTGTTCTGATTGGCTGCAGCACCATGACCTAGCTGGTAACAATAAGAACACCTAATAATACAATTCAGCATTGACTTTGACATGACATTCTCTTTAACAAAAAGCTGCTCCTCATGTGTGAAAACAGAGATCAATGAAACTTTGTTAGAAACTGTGAGAGGAAAATGTATTTACTTTCTTAAAAATGTATTCTTTTGATAATACGCATTTACTTATGATGCTCAGCATCTCAACTGTTAATTGTGTAGAAATAATTTTACTGATTAAGTTTACTGATCCTCCATCACAATATGAAATAATTCAGTTTAAAAAACGGTTTTAGGGGCAACCAAGTAGCTGAGTTTTTTAGGCGCATGCACATGGGCACAAGCAGTGACTCACCAGTTTGATTCCTGGCCAGCTGGACTCTTACTGCCTAAATAATGGCAAAATGCCCAAAAACAATCTTAGAAAATAGTTTAGAGCAGAAAAAGAAAACACCTGATGTGTGCTGCTCCGGCACTGAATGTAGGAGCATCAGATTGTGACTGATATCTTGAAAGCAAAAAAAACAACCGTTAATGTTTTGACCTAAATAATATCTATAGCACCAGGGAGGGAAGACTACAGCTACAGTAAATCAATGTCCTCTTCAGCTCCAACTAATTTAGAACTAATAAAAAAACAACCAAAATAAGTGCTACAATGATTGCAGCATGAAATGTAATACCGACACTTTCCTAGTTGCTAGTTGCTTGATTCCATGAACCAGAGCCAGGTCGCCCATTAGACAATATAAATGCTGAGGGCGCTGTGGCCTCCAGGGAGCTCCACAAAATCGGGAAAAAAATTCACCTTCAATAATACTATATTAAAACTAGTTATTACTATTAACTCTTAAAATGGAAAAGCTTGCATTGATTCAAATGTAAAGCAAAGCCCAATTAATATTACTACAAAAGAATGCTATTTGAATTCTTTTGTAATGGTATGTAAATCATCGATGGAGGGAGGCGCCATATAAAATCTAACCTAGGGCAGCACACTGGGTGAGGCTGGTTTTGCCATGAACCTTAACTGCACATATTTGCTTAAACTCTTCTGTGGCACTATTAAAAATTTGGAGAGAAATGATCCACCTGAAGTTTGGGTTTCTGTTAGTTGGGTAGTGAATGAGTCGAGTGTGCTCCCATTCAGCTCAGCGGTGCATCACTGTGTTTGTGAAAGCTCTGTTCTATTTATTACAGTGTGATTCATGAATTACTGTTAGGAGTGTAACTTGTGGGAAATGCAGCGTACATTTATACCCTGAACACCACCGTAGAAGTCAGTCAAACATTAGTCAACAGCCTCCCTGCTTTGCTTTTAGTCTGCATGTAGTTCTGTATTGAATATGTTTCTTATCTACGGTTGATGCAGTGATCTCTACTGGCTTCCATGGGTCTGATAATTGACTGGCAGCAGACTTCCTTGCAGAGTTCACTGCTGTTGATTAGAACTAATAGAAGTGTGGTGAAGATGCAGCAGCTGACTGTAGTGCTTTGCTGAAAGCCCAGAGTCTCTTTCAGTTTATTGTTCAGTTAGATGTGTTCTGTAAGGTGTCAAGTTCAGTCACATCGTCAGTGGAGGACGCAAACATTTCTGAGATGTAATTATTTAATTATTTATCTTTGTGGATCAAAACAGGAGAATATTTGTCTCCTGTTTGGATATTGTTTGTAAGAGTGCTGACGTTCCTGTTGTGTTGTTTATATTGAACATAGCTGTCAGTGTTGTCATCAGTTCCAGTTATTGATGCATTTGCTTGTGCCCACAGCTCTGTGCAGGTGGAACAATCAATAAGCTGTTACCACACACACTTACAAGATGTCTGTTGCTGAAACCGCATGAGACAAATTTGCTTTGTCAGTGATGAGAGAAATGGGATAATTGCTCAGTACAAATCAAATCAAATGCTCTTCAGGCAAGCTGAAGGGTTCTATTTGTGGTGACTGATTGCAGCACATATAAAAATTATTACTTCCCTTTTCTGAAGAGAGCCTTATTTAGGAGATTGTTTTATATTTAGAATTAATTTATCACTTCGTTAAGTGGGAAAGATTTCCAGCCAATGACCATTTTCCTCACACCCAAGTTAGATTTTGGGAAATGAAACAAACCTAATGTGTCTCACTGAGGCACTGATCTGTTAGAGCCTCACAGATTCCTACACTTTGGTCTCCTGTGAATCTGTGTTGACAGGAGCTCTGCAGCTTATCGGTTGGTTTGTCTGTGTTCACAGGACGTGTACGATAAACTGGATTATTTGAGCTCCCTTGGGAAGACCCAAATTGCAGCTGTCCAGAGGGATGCAGACATCGGAGTGGCCGAGGCAGAGAGGGATGCTGGGATACGAGTAAGAAGACTCAAACAGGACTGTTTGAAGTGGATCCTGTTGTGCACAATGACCCACTGATCTCAGCTCTGTTCCTTTGTCGTTTCCTAGGAAGCAGAATGTAAGAAGGAGATGATGGATGTCAAATTCCAGGCTGACACCAAGATGGCCGACTCCAAACGAGAGCTGGAGCTGCAGAAAGCTTCGTTTAATCAAGAAATCAACACTAAGGTGGACATGAGATGTTTCATTTTGCACTTTTGCAAGAACAGTGCAACCAGTTAAATGTTGTTTTACTGTTGACATGCAGTGGCCCAACAGCAGGCCGGTTATTATAAACTTGTACTGTTGAGTTAAACATCATTCAGTGCCATGGCAGCCATTAAAAACTACATGGAATATTGGAAAATTTGATTTGATTTGCTTTTACTCAATTAAAAACATCATATTGAGTCAAGCAGGGGCTCAAACAAACACATACAAAATAAATATATATGTGTGCTTCAGAAATGTGACACTCTATGCGCTGATGTTTTCAGAAAGCAGAGGCTCAGCTGGCCTACGAGCTGCAGGCAGCCAAGGAGCAGCAGAAGATCCGACTGGAGGAGATTGAGATCCAGGTGGTGCAGAGGAAGAAAGAGATCACCATCGAGGAGAAGGAGATCGACCGAACAGACAAGGAGCTCATCGCCATTGTGAAGAGGCCTGCTGAGGCCGAGGCCTACAAAATGCAGCAGCTGGCCGAAGGGCACAAGTGAGTAGAAAAAAGCCTCATTTAAAGGTGAATTCAATCAGATTTATCAGCTTTTTCAACGTCTTCTTTGAGAGAACTAATAGACCATGAAACTCGCTTCTCTTGAGGTTTTTGGTGTGTAGTTGACTTTTTGGAATCATAACTAGCTTGTAACCTTCGTAGCCAACATGCCTGTTTTTATGAGTGCTAAAAATGTAAGTAGGTGGAGAAGGAAAGCCAGAAGCTGAGTCAGATTTTGCATCTGGTCTGTAGAGGTAAAGGGTAAGGGTGTGATTCTATTACTTTAGTGCATGTGTGAGTTCAAAATGTTTCCAAAGTGTTCTGTTGTGAGGCAAAAAATATGGAATAGCCACTGTAACACCTGAGAAAAGCAGGTGAAGAATCTGTGGTACTAAAAAAAACAGGAGAGAGAGAGGGAGAGATTGAAACAACAAAAAGCACATTATAGTGAAAGCAGTGAAGGAAAATTGCAACAAAATTAAAGATATATTATAGTTATTCTATAGTATTTCTCTATTTAGCAACAGCATCTCAACAAAGCAGTCCTTACAGGCTGCTTTTAAGTTCTTGTCAGTCTAAGTTTAGGGCCAGTTTTGTGATTATTCTGTTTTGTTAGTCTAATGTAGGGTGGCGTCAGAGCTCAAGAGAAACACAGCAGCACAGTGTTTCCTGCACAGATTTATTGTCTTAAGTGCAAACTGGGAAGGTGAATCATGTATTTATATGTCCTGAGTTTCCCCAAAGGATTTAATGAAGTACCTATCTATCATCACTCCAGCCTGCCATTTCCATGTGCTGTGACTATACAACCTCCCTTTTAATAAACACTTACTTTATTTTTTACACTCAGGAAGAAGACGGTACTGATAGCTCAGGCTGAGGCAGAGAAGATCAGGAAGGTCGGTGAGGCGGAGGCTTGTTCGATCGAAGCCGTGGGAAAGGCGGAGGCGGAGAAGATGAGGCTGAAGGCGGAGGCCTACCAGCAGTACGGAGAGGCAGCTAAGACTGCTCTTGTCCTGGAGGCTCTGCCAAAGGTAATGCACAGATACTGTCAGTGCTCCAACACTTCAGTGATGCTCATCCAGCTGATTTGTTCAAAGGCATTTTCAATTCGAGTTGACTGGTGTACTCAAGCATAACACATTTTTACAACATGCAGTAACATTCTTGCAAAAGGTATTTTAGTTTTGTCTGCACATTAATTAAAGCATTAATTTATCTTTACAGCAGCTTTTAGTTGAGACGATTGGCACCAATCTCATATTCATCTCATATTTATCTGTAAATTGGGAAGAATCTGCTGCCTGAAAATGTAACTGACCTTTCTAAAAGACTGGAAACAGGAAACAGCTGTCCTGGCTGGGTCTAAAAGTAACAAATTCTCCTATCAGCACATCTAATTTATGTTTTATTCTGTTGCTTTAATCCCATGTAAGCACCTAAAAATCTATATTTTACACTTTCATGCAGAAACCTAATAATAGAATCATTACATGTCTCATGAATTAAGATTAAAAAGCCAACACAAGACGGTTAAAGGTATTTTTCTTTAATGTATTGTAATGAGTCACATGATAACTTACTATGTGAGATTTTGATTATTTGCAACTCTTCACTGTGTCTTTGCAGATTGCTGCTAAAGTGGCGGCACCTTTATCCAGAACCAATGAGATTGTTATTCTCAGTGGGGAGGGAAACCGAGTGACCGGCGAGGTGAACCGCCTTCTGGCTGAACTTCCTGTTTCAGTCAATGCTCTCACTGGAGTGGATTTGACGAAGGTAATCGTCTTCATAATGTCAATTTATAAGAATGTAATAATAATAATGACAATAATAATAATGCATTGGTTTTGGCTCCTCTGACCACCATCAACCACTCACTCTCACACTGCATTCACCCATGTAATTGTATTATTAGGATTACTCAGTGCTATATAAAACAGAAAAGAACTGTTTTTGGTAAGGTAACTTTCAATTCAGCACTACATTAAAGGCACTTTAAAGCAGTTGGAAGACATTTAGACAAAGCTGAAGCTGCAGAGGCTCAGGTATCATGTCTCTAAGTCACACACTGACTTGTTAATGCAGCCAGTTTTCTGTCAAACATTTGATTAAGACAAGTTGACTCCATGCCCTAGTGTGAAAGTGCTTACCACATGGGCACATGTTAGGCCTGAACACTTGATTGATTCTAAATTTGAAACATTGCAATTAGTACATGGCTAAAGCTAAAGCTGCTGTTTAGGATGTACGTTAGACATTCACTGGTTTTATAAATTCATGGAACCCTTACTGTGTGACAGTTGTGCTCCGTCACATTTTAAATCTATTACACACTGAATATTGAACCAAAGCAAAACTCAAATTGCAACATCAGCAAAACTGCAATTAGGTGTTTTCCTCAAATCATTCAGTCTTAGTGTAAATGCTGCGGGTAGAAAGCCCTCGGGTTTAATTCCAGTCTGGGAATCATTTGCTGCATTCCTCCCTCCTCATATTTCCTGTCTCTCTCCAATGTTACGATGAAATTAGTCTGACTCACAGGATGTTGGATGCAGATATAAGCCACCACTCATTTCAGTCAGCTTTGTCCTTCCTTCCGCTATCTTTGTGATAGCGTTTTCTTCACGATGGGAAACAACAAGTACAATCTCTGAGCAGCAACCTGCCAGAATGAAAACTACAAGTTTTGCAGAGGATTTGGTTAATGCAGTCAGGCAGCTCTGATAGTTTTTCTGTGATGGTGTTAGTCTTCCTGCATTCAGATGTTCCACCAAAACTATTATGAGTAAACACCAAAGCTGCATCCTTCGTTTAGCCCCACCTATGATGATTGTGATTTGTTTAAATAAGTACAAACAAGCCAGAGCGTTTTTCCCTCACAACAGAATGACAGTAAGGTACAGCCAAACCATTATGTTCTACAGAATGAGCTGACGAATAGAGACTACTATGAAACACATGAATTAAAAAAGACCAGCAAATATTCCTTGTAAGACTCTCCCTGACCAGTAACTGATTTTTGAATGTAATATAAAATCTAAAAACAGTGAAATATCTCTTTAAGTGTGGCCTCGATAATCTTGAGAGTCTGCGCTCTGCTGGATTTTAGGTTTTTGTTTCCAGTTTAAGCGTAAGAGGAGTTAAAACCAGCGGTCTATCCTTCGAGAAAAACAGTGAACATGAAAGATGTAGGTCATGGAAGAGCTCCATCCTATTTATGAGAACCTCTGAGTTTCAGTGCCAGGCTGAATAATCTGTCCTTTCTCCAACAGCTCCCTTTGCTGCAGAAGATGTCCAGTTCTTAAGCCTGAAAACCGAAGACTCCACATGACTCCAGTCTCTGTTGTATGCACTCTCATAGACTGCCTTTAATACACTTGAAGATTTTTGTTGTTTTATACGTATACTCTGTATATGAAGTGAATTTTGGAAACCTCTGGTGCCTTACTTTATACAGGACCAGAAAATCTGCATGCACTGCTGCTCATTCAAAGATTTTTTTTAGTTTGAACATGGGAATATTTTGTCTTTTAATTTTATTTCTTGTATTTATTGGCTTGTTTGTATGAAATGTCATTGAAGAGGAGACTGTTGTGATGATTTATGACCTGCTGATTCTCACCCAGGTAATATTTATTTAATTTATAATGTGGCAACACATATTGTTTGGTTATTATACACTGGAGCCCTGCTTTTTCATACAACAAGGCCGCTGTTGTCACTTTTTGCACTGTATGTTGCAGGCCTTTTCTTAATTTAAATACCTCTTACTTGTTAGACACATCTGATTCCCTAGATAATCTGAATCTTTGCTTTGTGTTGTACATGTAATTTTTAACAATCAAACATTGCTTTATGTCTCTGTAGTTGATTTTTCAATGTAACAAAGGTGCTCAAGCGTAAAAGAAGCCCCTCTCATTGTGTAAAATCTCCACCTGAAAAAGTTTTCCCTTTTTTGTGTCTTTCCCTCTGAAAGAATTTTTATCCTCCACAAACTGTTGATATCAAGCATGATACATTTTATTTTTATTTATATGCTAACAGGAAAACGGGTAGCAAAATTCTGATCTTGTGCTGATGTGGTTAGCTTGTAATGTGGTCCTTTAATATTTAGTGTGGATTTTAATGTAAAATATTCATAGTTTTGGCCTTTATTAAAAGTGAAAAAAATTGATCATGTTAAAAAGAAGAGGGAAAAATGAGGAAATTGTAAAAATTACTGGCTTAAAGCTGTAAGAAGTATGTTTATACTGTGGAAAATGATCAATGTGAATAGATTTAATAGATAAAAATGAAGGGTCAAACAGCAATGCCAAATAGAATAGACTGTCTGTTAGTTTTTACTGTGAGAACTGGGGATACCTGCATCTGAACCACTGTTTAATTCAACACTACAATTACCTGTAGGCGCTAAGCCATGTTCAACAGAGTGTCAACAAATCAAACTTTTACACGTTTTAGGGAAACAGACTTTCATTTCCATGTTTGTATATATCTGCACTGATTAGTTTTATGAACTGTGACATCAGATATACAGTGATGTTTTAGGAGAGTACTTTAACTTATACAGTAATGTTATATCTATTTTAAACAGTGATATTGCTGTTTGTAATTGTCACAATGCTTTGTAGTTTTGGGGTCAAATCCAGTGCTGCAGGATACAGAATCTGTCCGTTTTTGGAAACAGACTGAGGAAACGTATCATAGATTACTGAGTTTAGCAGATTGACCTCTGCCATGAGATATATTTCCATCCGCTTTCATAAAAACATCTCCTCTCAATACTGTATAGAGCTGCACTCACCTGCTATACATCTGAACTAACATTGACGTTTAGTTCCAACATCATCTCTGAGGCAGATGAAACTCTTTGGTAGTTTTGTGTGTGACTGAACAAACTCACTCTGAGCTTACTGACAGAATTTACAGAAGACTGTTATCATTATTGCTGTTAATGTTTTCTGCGTGTGTCACTCATCCTCATTTTCTATGTACACTGTATGTCTCAAACGGCCATGAGTTCCTGTATGCTCTTGCTGCATGTCATCCATCTGTATGCAGAATAATCTGCCCACTGAACTAGTTGTCATTCTAATAAATCAAACTGTCGTAATTTATTCTTTTTTTGCCATTACTTATCCTGCAAATTAGTGATCATGAATTATATCCAGCAGGATCAGATGAACATTGGTAGAAGATTCAGATTCTTTACTAAAATATAAACGCATCAATACAGCAATGTGAAAAATGCATGAAAAATCTTACTTAAATCTTTAAGATGGAGTTAAAGCACTGATGGAGCCAGCTGTGGGTAGGGCGACCACGGCCATCTGTCTGTCTGTATGTATATGTGTGGGTGGGTGGCTATGTCTGCACTATAACTCAAGAACAAATAGAGATAGGATAATCAAACTCAGCACAGATGTTGATCTTGACCTACCCTGGTCACCCATTAATTTGGGGGTCAAAAGGTCAAAGGTCAAGGTCACAGGGCTACTTAGTGCAAAATCCCCTTATAATCTACTATATAAGCTTGCAATGATGAACTTTAGTATATCTAAGGGTAGGACTACCACATATCACCTCTTGGCCTTAATCTCGGCCTTTGACCTTGAACTTACTGCCGTCTGTCTGTCTGTCTGTCTGTATCTATGTATGTAGGTGTGTGGCTGTGTCTGCACCATAACTTAATAGCAAAGACAGATAGGATAATCAAACTCAGCACAGACGTTGATCTTGACCTACGCTGGTCACCCATTAATTTTGGGGTCAAAAGGTCAAAAAGTCAAGGTCACAGGGCTACCTGTCATGTTTAGGAAGGCATCCAGCGTGGGTCTGCATCTCACTTGAGTGCATTCTAGATCATACATCATTCAGAGCCTGATTTATGAAACATTTTATAGCTAAAAAACATGGGGGGGGAAATCCCAGCTGTTTTTTCTGGTCAATGGAATATCTGAGTGTTTACATTTAAAAACGGCAGTTAAGCCAAAATGCCTTGCAATGAAGAAAAAAAGACTGCTTTAAACAAATTTACCCGACAAGTCTAAATATTAAGTCTAAGATTCAATTTCGATTTAAATATTACTGTTAAAACTTCTTAAAATACCCTAACTAGGTTCACTGATAGTGTGAAGAACCTACAGTATTATTTACTCTTACCTGAATTAGTGTCGTACTGTAAAAACTAAAGTTATGACTATTATATTACACACGGCAAACCAATGAATCCAAAGATTCCCGATATATTCTTACATATTATTTTAACATACATCTGTATTGAAGAATTGGAAGAATTACTAAAAACCTATATCACCCCTGTGAAAAAGTACTTGCTCCCCCTAAACCTAATCACTGTTTGGTCCCTTGGCAGAAACAACTGCAATTAAATGTTTGCTATAACTTGGGATCAGTCTTTTACATCGCCAGGGAGGAATTCTGGCCCACTGTTCTCTGCAGAATAGTTTTAATTCAGTCACATTATATGATTTTTTTCAGTATAAGGTAATCATTTAAGGTAATTCAAGGTTTTGCTACAGCATCTCAGTTGGAAGTAAGTCCGAACTTTGACTTGGCCACTACAAAACCTTAATTTTGTTCTTCTTTGCTTTGGGTCATTGTCGTGTTGTGTAAACCATTTGTGTTGAGCTTTATGTCATGAACTGATGCTGGATATTCTCCAGGAGGATTTTCTGATAGAGCAGAATTCATGGCTCCATCAGTTATGACAAGTCATCCAGGTCCTTTGGAAGCAAAGCAGCCCCAAACCATCACACTACCACCATGTTTCACAGTAGGTATGATGTTCTTCTTGTGGAATGCAAAGTTTTACACCAGATGTAACAGGACCCATGTCTTCCAAAAAGTTCTACCTTTGACTCATCAGTCCACAGGACGATATCCCAGAAGTCTTTGGGCTCTTCCAGATATTTTTTTGTGAATGCTGGACGAACCTTTATGGGTTTTTTTAGTCAGTAGTGGTTTGATCCTTGTGGCTCTCCCATGGATGCCATTTTCACCCAGTGTCTTCCTTATTGTGGAATCATGTAGACGGACCTTAACTGAGGCCAGTGAGGTCTGCAGATCTTTTGATGTTATCTGGGTTCTTTTGATGTCTCCTGGATTAGATATTGGCGCGCTCTTGGAGAAATGGTATAGGGCGACCACCAAGGTTCAGAACTGTTCCATGTTCCTCCATTTGTGGAAAATGTCTCTCACTGTGGTTCTCTGGAGTCCCAGAGCCTTAGCATTAGCTTTGTAACCCTCCAGACTGATAAATGTCAATGACTTTGTTTCACATCTGTTCTTGAATCTCTTTAGAATGTGGCATCATGTGCTGCTTTGTGAGACCCTTTATCTACTTCACAATACCAGACAGGTTCTGTTTAGTGATGTTTAGATTCAACAAGCCTGGCAGTGATCATATGAGGGTGTGGATGGTGGAACTGAACCCAACTGATAAATTAATTAGGTCATATGGTAGGCTGGAAGCTAAGGGGGCAATTACTTTTTCACTTAAGGTAAGATGGGCTGGACAGCATTTTTCCTTCAGAAAATAATCATCATCTAAAAACTGTTTTTTGTGTTTTCTTAAGTTATCTTTGTATTATATTAAAATTAGTTTGATGATCTGAAACATTTAATGGTGAAAGGTAAATGGTCTGGTCTTATACAGTACCTTTCTACTTTAGTGGTGCTCAAAGCGCTTTACAGTGTTTCGCATTCACCCATTCACACACACATTCACACACCAATGACAACAGAGCTGCAATGTAAGGTGTCTGCCTGCCATTGGCATCAGTGGACAACCCGCTCTACCACCTAACAACAGCCCCCCACAGTGTGACAAATATGCAAAAATAGAAGATTTCTGTCAGGGGGCAAACATTTTTACCTAATTTGCATATTTAAACATACATTTTCAGAAAACTTGTGATACAAAAGATACTTGCCATATTGTCAGTAATCATAAGAAACCTTTTTCCTACCATCACTGTCAAATCCTTGATAAATACAGTTTGTCAGTGGCTCTACACGAGTGACTTGAGCCACTGTCAGAGGAGACTGTGAACCTCCACCCAGACGAACAGCCTTCTTTCAAAACGTCCTGTCAGTGCAGAGGGCTAAGATCTGGAACAGTATTCCCATGCCAGTGAGAGAATGTACAAGTCTCCCTACATTTAAGAAACATTTCGAACTGTGGCTGAGAGACACACAAACATGTGAGCATATGTGACCTATAGTACAATGTTTACAATTGGACAAGTGCAATACTGTTCATTTTGTGATGTTCGCTCTGTCCCAAGCACATTGTTGAAAAGTGCAAAAGGGATCGGTGCAATAGAGATCAGTGCAATAGAATTTTGTGCAATAGAAATCAGTGCAATAGAGGCAACGTGTGCATTATATCTATTAAAAAGTAAGGAGTTATGCAATGGGACTCAGTGCAACAGGAGGATGTGCAATTTATGGTCTGTGTTTAACTGTCTCTGTATTTGTATGTCTCTGCTGCCTGTGTTCACCTGTATATAGTCTGTGTACATAGTGTCTTTGTGTAGTATGTGTCTTTATCTTCTGTGTTTTGTAATATCGACCTGCCAGGGGGTCTACAGATGAAAATTGGCCCAGGGCTATAATCTGGCATATTTACATTTGTTTAAATGTTCATTAATCTGCATTGCCCCCCTCTGAAATAAATAAAAATAAATCAAAAGTAAAATAAACTGGAGAAGTTTCATGGTGATATATAAACTATTCATATGTAGTGACTCCCCTAAATATGAGACAAAGAGGGACATTTTGCATAATCACCAGAGTAAAGAAAGTTAGCTTCTGGTGCAAATACATCTGTGCTTATGTGATAAATGTGTCCTCAAATAACACCCCAACTTCTTGTTTTTAAAATTGATTTAACTCTTCTTCATTGTTTTTGTTATTGCTGAAACTATAGCTGAGTGCTACAGCTGCTAGGGATGATGGCTTTGTTTGTTTTATTGTAATATTTGTGTCGAATGGGTGATTGATTTGTTTCTTATACATGTTGTTAAATTAAACAGTAAAAGATAAAAATAAAACAACATCCTATTTGTTGGATGTTCTGCACAGGCGTTTACTGCCGATACCTAAATGCAGAACCGGGGTCCTCTCTTTGCGCATGCCCGACAGATGTTGCTGCCGTAACCAGACAGCAGCACGGAGCACCAACACACCGGGGATGGTCTCGTCATTTTTTAATCAATACCAACGTTATATCTCCACAAAATGAAGTTTCCGTACTCATAGATTCGTGAGGAGTAAGTATCATCCTGCTCGATAAACATCGCAGCGGCGGTTTCCGTCAATGAGAAGCTAAAGTTTGCTAACCAGCTGGCCTGCTCACAATCAGCACAAAGAAGCTCCTTATTTATTGTGGTGCTTCACTCGAGATAACCTTCTTTAAACGGTGTAATTTCATCTTTTTGATATCCATTAAAGAGACACCGTGGCTCTGCAGGCGGCTCAGTTTGTGTTTGGTTTCCGGAACAGTCCGGCTACGTTTATTAGATCGATACTGACGTTAGCTAGCTGTTCGGAACTACAGCAGATTAAGGCTGGATTGCTAGACAGATGGCTAACGTTACCTAGCTACAGGCTGTCTGTCTGAAAGTTAACCTTCCCTGCTGTAAGACGGTGTTTAATATGTGGCTGGATGTGTGTAAAGATCTGACGAAGGCTTTAGCAGACAGCGACGCCAGAGATCCACAAAGTTAGTGTGGCCTGTGTTTGAAAGGTCACATTATTGAGTCTGATTTAATGAGGATCTCCGCTTCCTTTCTCCTATAAACTGTCACTCCTCTGCGTCCGACTGAATATATGCTCACATAAACAACAGTCCAGGAACATGCAGGAAATTCAGTCATGAAGATTAGGCCTCTGTAACAAGTCAGACTCAATTGTTTGAACAGTGGAAGTGAACAAGTGATGAATCACAGACTGTCTGTGAATGAATGATGAATCTGCAATTGCTGCATCACTAAAAGATCCCAGTGTTCCTTCATTGGAGGAAATGAAACAATTCAGTTAGTAAATTGGAAAGTCTGCAACTTAGAATAAATATTATGTCGTGCATCTGAGCCAGGGGTGGGTTAAACAGTTATGACAGTGATTTTGCAAATTCATGCCGTCCTTATTGTGTGAAAGTCACATTTTTGATATTGTTTCATGAGATAATTCGCCATCACACGTTTTATATGTCTCATACGATAAATATTGCGCGAGAGCAGGGGTCTCAAACTCCGGTCCTCGAGGGCCACTATCCAGCATGTTTTAGATGTTTCCTTCTTCTGACACACCTGATTCAAATGATCAGCTCATCATGAAGCTCTGCAGAAGCCTGATAACGATCCTGATCATTTGAATTAGGTGTGTTGGAAGAGGGAAACGTCTAAAACATGCAGGATAGTGGCCCTCGAGAACCAGAGTTTGACACCCCTGTTTTGGCCCTCGAGGACCGGATGTTGACACCCCTGGTCTAAAACATGCAGGATAGTGGCCCTCGAGAACCAGAGTTTGACACCCCTGTTTTAGACGGTTCCCTCTTCCGACACACCTGATTCAAATGAGCAGGATCGTTATCGGGTTTCTCCAGCGCTTGATGATGAGCTGATCATTTGAATCAGGTGTGTTGGAAGATGGAAACATCTAAAACATGCTGGATAGGGGCCCTCGAGGACCGGAGTTTGAGACCCCTGTTCTACATAGTCCAGAATATATATCAGTATTTTTCTGCTTGTATACAATCTGTGCAATATTAATATTTCTCTCAGTGTTTCTGTTCATGAAAGAATCTATGCAATGCCACTGATGTGTGCCATACTGTTAAATCCATAATTAGTACTTATGTATAGTCTGGTTTATTTTTATTTTTGTGCTATATTCCTTAAATATTTGCACTATGTTTGCTGCTGTAACAATGCAAATTTCCCCAGTGTGTGATTAATAAAAGCTTATCTTAACTTGTCTTATCTTAAACACAGATTTTTATAATTACAAAGATTGTAAAAAGGAAGTTTTCACTATTCCAGCACATTTTTCTGAACATATGATTGAGGAGAAATGATGCAGAACTTTTATTCTACATGTAGAAATGTGAATATTGCTTCAGCTGGCTAAAAGTCACTCTGACTCTGTTAGCCAATTTCAAGTCTGACCAGTAACTAAATTTTCTTATTGATTACTCACACACTATTTTGCAGATTCATCATTGATTTTCAGACAGTGATTCATTACTTGTTCACTGCCACTGTTGAAATATACACACTTGATTTTTTTAAAGTGGTGCAGTCTGTATGATAAATTTAAGGTTTTGCTTACTTTGTAAGCAGGTATTCAGCAATGCTGATGGCTTTTCTGCATTAAATGCACCTAGGTTCCGTCCCAGTGCTTCGATTTTGGATTTAGGTGTAGGTTTTATGACCTAATAAACATGTTCAGTTGAAGAAGTTGTGCTTTGTGTGCTGTGCTTTTGGCACAGCGTCTTGAGTTTAGAGAAGATAGCTGGTTGGCTTCCAGCTTGCCATCATGCTGTGTGTATGTGCTGCTTTGTTCAAGGAGGGAAAAAAAGGCTTTTTCCATCTCAGCTCTTTGCTGGCTGCAGAGTGTACACAGCGAGCTTTTACAGAACCATGATGTCACTTAATTACAAGCTGCCATTTGCAAAAGGTCAAAATGAACTGGATGTGAAAATCAGCGATAGCAAAGTCATTTCACACCACTGTAAGTGTCTGTCAGCGGCTGACTTGCACCTGCTCTGTTTGTCCCCAGTATGGTGAGGACTGGAGAAGGTGTCCCATGCTGCATTAGTGGAATAGTGACATGCTGGCCTGTCTGCCGGCATCAGGTGACCCTACCCTCAGACTTCTTTCCCGCACGCAGATGAACACTGGACTTCAGAAATGTAAGTGCTTTCTTCCACCATGTTGTGGTTGTATCTCATTTGAGTTAATACAGTAATGAGATCAGATTGTGTTGGTCATGCAGTTTAATGCACAGTTTGAGATTTTCAGTATCAATAAAAGATTTACTGACACAAAAGTGTGATTGTGCAACATTATGTCATTATTGTTGACCATTAAAGCCCTGTTGTGGGTAAACATTCAAGAGGAACAAGATGATGCTTCTTTATATAGAGAGTAAATTACAGAAGAAGTCAAAATCAGATGCCAGCTTTTGACTCCACTAACACTCAATATTAATCATACAGTGCATTTGTTGTAAAACATTAGAGGAGGAGATGTGACGTTTTGTTGCCATGTTTGCTGCAGTGCCTGCAGGATTTCTGGGGGAGCTGTAACAGATAAAGCTCATCCTGAAGGACATTTACTCCCACATTGCTTACTGTCACACAGTGTAGTGTTACAGCACATCTCAGTGTATTGTGTTGTGAATTAATGTCAATTTCCAGTCAGTGCTGGTTGTCTGACTCTCTACATCTTGCAGGGGAAACTACACAGAAGATGAGATCTGCCAGCTATCCAACCCCAGCAGAGTTGGATGCCTATGCTAAGAAAGTTGCCAACAACCCTTTGACCATCCAGATCTTCCCCAACAGCGTCAAAGTACCTCAAAGGAAGCACATTCGCCGCACAGTCAACGGGCTCGACACCTCCTCCTCCAGCCAGCGCCACAGTCCTTACCCCTCTCAGGTCAGCACCAGTGGAGGCCTGCTGGCCGTCCTCCGTGCGCCTGTGAAAGGCATCATCAAAGAATCAGACGGTAGCCGTGCTCGACAGCTACATAAGGCAGTCATGAACCCTCACAGTGGACCGTACGCCACTCAAAGCACTTTAAATCTTCCTCAGCCTGCTGCTCACCTGCAGGGCCCGCCTCAGCCTGCAGCCCAGAAGCAGGGAATGGTTCATCCACAGGCGCTACAGCAGCAGCAAAGTATGACTCATCCAATGGCTTTACAGCAGCCTCATCCACAGGCTTTACAGCAAAGAAACATGGCTCATTCACAAGCTCTACAGCGGCAGCAGAGCTTGTCACAGGTTCAGACTTTGCAGCAGCAAAGATTGGCTCATCCACAAGGTATCCAGAGGCAGCAAAGTCTGCCGCACAGCCAGGCACTGCAGCAGCAGCAGCAGCAGCAGCAGCAGCAGCAACAACAGCAAGGCCAGTCCTGCCCATCAGTCGTACCACAGCAGCATCTTTCTCATCTGCAGGCACTAAAGCATCAGACAGCTCCTCCACAAGCTTTACTCACACAACAAGGAGTGACTCAGGATCTGCGCCACTTACCTGACGGAGCTCAGCTTCCGAGCCTGCAGCATACCCAGGGGCTAGTTGGCTCACAGAACCTCCCCCCATCTGTAGCTGCAGGACCTCCTAGCATGCCTAACAGCCTCCAGCAGCCCCCACCTGGACCATACGGGCCACGGAAGCTCCCTGACGCAGACGCCCCACCAAATGTAACTGTATCTACCTCCACCATCCCACTGTCCATGGCTGCCAGCCTGCATCAGAATCGGCCGGGTGATCTGAGCAGCATTGTGCACCAAATCAACCAGTTGTGCCAGGCTCGGGCCGGCATGGGCACCACCTCAGTCTGTGAGGGCCAGATCGCAAACCCCAGCCCCATCAGCCGCAACCTGCTGATCAACGCCAGCTCAAGGGTGTCCTCTCACCACCCAGCTCTGGGCAATGTGCCCAGCTGCCTCATGGTGGGACCCCCAGACAAAGCAACAGCTCAGACTCCCAGTGCTGCTCTTCATTCACAGCCCAGTATAGCTGCGACTAACAGTATCCCTGCCTTTAACACAGATCCTGAGAAGGTCCAACTTCAGCAGCAACAGCTTCAGCACCATTTACATCAGCAGAAACAACAGCACCAGATACAGCAGCAGCAACATTTACAACAGCTACAGCAGCTGCAGCAGCAGCGCTCCTGGGCGCAGCATCAACTGGCCCACATGCAGCAGCCTCCTGAGGGAGCTCATCCCTGCAAGAACCCAAGGATGGAGCCTCCAACTGAGTGTTCTTTCCCCTCACGAAACATCAACTATTCCCACAAGCTACCAAACAATGCACAGGGCTTTCCTCTGAAACATCCTGCAGAAAAACCACGACCTTCGTCCCCTGTTAACTGCCCAGTAGGATCTATGCCTTACATTAATGGCCACTACATGCAGCCGCCGTGGAGCAGCATCCCAACCACAGCAGGTAACAATGGATCTGGCCCTCAGGACCTGCCGGTGGTTTTCCAGGGAGGACAGGCTGCTGCCTCCACAGACCGCATCCCAGGGGCAAAGTATAGGCCAGGGAAAGAGGGCCCAGCTGGGCAGTCTAAGCTGATGCAGAATGTGGATTTCTTAGGAGGGGACTTCCAGATGCCCAGCTTTCAGGAGCAGAACATGGATGTGATGGAGAAGATGCACAGGTCAGCCATGGGCCAAGTTCAGGAGCCCAGCAACAGTGGAGGCGTCCACACTCATCACCCAGGCTACCGTTAAAGTTTGCTCTTATCCCCATGTGGTGTGTTTTGAGTTTCTCTCAACAGCTACTTTCAACATACGTGTTTTATTCTTTAAGATCTTGCAAGTGATCAATTAGATTTTATTGCTTCAGAGCACAGTTTGGAGGCCCACCAGGTTGTGATGTTTCAAAGTATTCCTCAGGTCTTAAGCCATGTCGTACCTTTGTTGCAGATGAAGGGTTTTTGAGATTGTTGTCCACTCTTTTCATCACTGGCATGGATGTGCTGCTCTTTGTTCATGTATATATGGTGTTCTGAAATTTTCATTTGCAGGTGAGAGTGTGCTTGCCTTATGATTGTCACAGTGCTTTTCATGGGTTGACATGGAACAACTTTTATCAGCATTTGTGGCCTTACAACTGCCCAAAGGCAAGATTTAGGATGTCCTCGTGTAATGTTTTTATTTGCAATTATTTATCCTTTAACAGGTTTGTGATCCATTTGAATAAGAAGGTTACATGTATATGCAATTAATACGACTGTTGATAATGTTTCAGTCCCAGGAGCTCTTTCCCATAGTTGAGGTGTACACTTGTTCTATCAGGAATACAAACATGGGTTCTGAACTGCACCGTTGGGGGTCCGGGTAGGTTTTGAATTGTTCTGTCATGGTGGGCAAAAACAGCGATCACTGTGGAGCACGGTTTGGGTTAGAAATAAGACAAAGCCAGCACTAGTAAAAACAGTAACACTCTCCATTTCTGAGATTCATGTAGTTTTTAAGTGCCCTCTTGTGTGTAATATTTCAAGAGTTGCTTTTTAAGTAGTTATTTTATTACGTTTTTTGTTGTATTACTGTAGATCGTCCTACTTGAATTGTAGAAAATTACTTTTAAATGTTATGCTTGGCAAAAGGAGCTGAAACTCCATTAGCCCTTATTTGTCTATAGCTAATGTGAAACAGAATAGCATCCCATTATTATTATTATTATTACTAAAATGGTGTGTGTGTGTGTGTGTGTGTGTGTGTGTCAGTCAGTATGTGAAAAGCAAATTGATCACTTGCAAGCACACAAGTACTTCAAATAATGCAAGCAGGGAAGATGCTGTGTTTCCCCTTCAACACATTTTATCACCACTTTACTACTGTAATGCAACTGATGTGGTGTGGACGTTTTCTGTGTGGCTTGTGGTGGGATGTTCATCTACTAATCACTGGCATCACCCCGTGTTGTATTTCCGCTACCTATAAAGAAACAAGATCGTGTGATGCAGGTTATATTTTGCTAGATGTATCTAGCATGAAGCTCCAGACCCATGTCCTCCTCTTTTTTCTGGTTAATGTTGTCTGGGCATGTGTTGCTCTTCTATCCTCAAGCCTTCTGGAAAAAGCCTTAAATGCCACAGTAGTTATATTGTGCGAGTTTCTTTGCCAGGATCTCGACTAAAGTATGGCTTCATTGAGAGTATTTTTTCTTTTCCCTGAGCTCTTGTTTGTTTGAAACCTGTTAAAACTCTACTGTCAGATCATTGGGCAGCGTAAAGATGCACAGGCAGTGGGACTGGATGAATTGCCTTAAATGGAATTACTAAGGTAACATTGCTACACATGCCTGTTGTTAAATCACCATCCTACTGTCTCAAATGTTACCTATCACGGATTTAAGATGATTTTAAGAGTAAAATATGAATAGTATTTAGCAGAAGTAATAGGTATTTAGAACAGGGCTGTAGCAGTTATTTCAAGGTATTTAAACTGTGTTTTAGTTGTTATACGTAATAAATAACCTGATATAGTTTCTTAATTTATTTTTTTGGACCACTGTATCCTGAAGCCATAGGTGTTCTCACATTAGGTGCCATAGGTGACACATGCTGATGCAGACAGTGTAACCTGAGAGTCTGGCTCAAAGGCAAATAGGAGGTTTGCATCCATGCTTTAACCGGATGTCTTTCACAACAGCGAGTTTTTTCCCTCTGAGTTGTTCTCAGTACACAGTACAGGGCAAAAGGGAGAAAGAATCACAGGATGAGATGAAGAAAGACAGTTGAGATGCGAACCGTAGCTTTTCTGGAGTTTGGTCTTCATATTTGATGGCAGTTTATTTTTTTTCCTGGCTCTCATTTTTGACGTGCCTGCCCCTTGAAGCTGCTATTGAATTTAATCTTAACACACACTAGTATGATTTGTGTGTATGTGTGTATGAATAGTAATGATGTTTGGGCTGTATCAGTGAAATATTTATTTGATGGGTGCAGGGCAAAAATTGCCACCAGTCAAATGCTGGTAAACGTGGCTGTTTGTTCTACCAGCCACGTTTGGAGATTATATGATAACTGACCAGTATTCAAAGTGATTTTCAGAAGTCTGAAGTCCTTCCGAGCCCGTTTGGCTTCCTGAGCATTGAATCACCTGAGTGAAAACACTAAATTACCAGAGCTGTCCTGTTAATTTTGAACTGCCTCGTTACAGCCCGACACAGTCAGGTTCTACAGTTTCATATGAAGTGCCTCCACTGGGCTTAGTACGGAGAAATGTGTGAATGGGTGTGTGCGTGTGTGTGTGTATGTTAAGCTTGGGTACTTGCACACAGGTGTGCACGCTGACAAAGGTGCACGAAGTTAATCTCTGATGGGGGACCAAGCTACTTAGTGTAACTACTGATACTGTGTCATGGACTGAAGTCCTGAAGTGTGCCACGATTCCTAGACACTGTCGGGATGTGTGAACTGTTTGCTGCTGACTCACTGACCAAAGTGACCAAGCGTCCCTCTCTAACCACCTGGCTAAAAGCCTCGGCAAGCTTGTTTTGGGAACTTGTGTTCTAACAGTAATAAGCAACAACCTGGTGACATAAAGGAGAGCTGCTGCCCTCATTTGGACGGTTGAAGAAACTCTTGTGAAGTAAAGTGTAAAGATGTGAACCGAGAATTAAAAAAATCTAGATTGAGAGGTCACTGTCTGCACATTACACGCCATTTGTTTTCCTCCAAGCAAGATCCTGATGTGGTTATAAACAAAGCTTTGTGTTTTTAATGCAGACATCCCGTCGACAGTGTTTGCACTGTAAGAATCTGATCTAGTTAAGCACATTGTAGCTCGTCATGTTCGCTCATTCAGATGGCAATACTTACTGGGGCACAGGTATGCAACAACTCTCTCTAGATTTCTTTATACTCTGATTACTGTGGCGGTCTTTGATTACCAGAGACGGTCATGTTGTGAACGGTGGTGGAGGGGGGCTTACTTCTTCTACTTTGTGAAAATGTGATATTCCAGTTTTGCCTAACCTTCAGGAATAAAATGTCTTGCACAAACATTCCCCCTAACCAAAATAAAGTTTGCAAACACAAAGCTTTTCAAGTGACTGTCTTTGCTGTGTGTATCACTGTAAATACGAGTGTATGTTGTGTTTCAGTAGGGTCAGAACCACCTCTCTTGACTGCATTAAACTACAGTATTGTAGTGGGCTCAGATGTATCTAAAACAACTTGGTCGGGAGCACTTGGGTTTGTGCACACAACATCAATAAGTATCAGATGTGCATTTCTTCAATTTAATGTCACCTCCAGGCTCCATCAGTCCAACAGCAGATTACCAAACTGTTTCCAGGCACCAGTTAAACTTATCAACAGTGTAGGTGTGACGACGGCTCCCTCAGTGATATGTTTAGGGCCTGTACAGAGTGGTTAGACTTCTGGAAGGAGGTCTGTGACAATCTCTCAGATAAAAGTGAACTGGGGGCCCTGCTGAATACTGTGGCAGCCATGTTTAATGTGGCCCCACAGAATCTTGTCTAATTGAGCTGTGGTCTTGGCCTTTCTGGAGTTTATCCTGCTCGGATAGAAAAAGCCGTCACCACCTTCACTCTGGTCAGAATTCAGTCCCTCAATCAGATAAGACCTCAGCCCTGTGTGTGAATATTAGCTATTCACATTAAATTTTTGACCATTTGACTTGAGTCTGTATTAGATTGGATTTTTTTTTTTTTGATAATTTACCTAAAACAATGGTGTGAGCCCAAACCTTCAAGACTGCAGCTGATCACAGTCTCAGTCACAGCCGACATGTTTTAGTGTGAATCCTATTTGTAAAGTACAAATGATAAGAGCATACAGCTTATTGAGAAACTAGTTATTGTGCTAAAATATACAACAAAACTCTTCAATGAAAAGACTAATCCGACTAAAAGATACTCAAAGTGGATCCAGAATGCATGGCGTCTAATTTGACTTTAAAATTGGAATTTATGATTTGAACACAAAGCTTTATAAATGATAAACTGCAGAACTTTTTCTGTATTTAAAGTGATCTTGTAAGTGATTTAGATGTGTCTCACTTTCACAGCAGGTGGATAATGATCATTTAAAAGTCTGTCCATTGGACAAAGTCTGCAGTCGGACCACATTCACTGGTAGAGTCTTATTTATTGGAACAAGATAGCGTACAAAATAAATCCAAGTCCCCCAACATACCTACCTAATGTAAATGCAACCAGCACGAAGCTCCACATGGTTTGTGTACATTCAAGCTTTAGCACAAAATACCCCCATAAAGGATGAACAGCCCTCAAGCAAACAAGCCAAATGAGAATTAGTGAATAGTAGTAAACATTAGTACAGTAAACGGTAAAAGTAAAATACCGGTAGTCCACTTCTGCACAAAATGTGTCCAAAAATACTCAAAATTTGTTCTAAATGACTGAGAGATACAAAATGTTTTACAATACAAAACAATACAAAACAGATTTTTCTCCAAAATGACTGAAACTTGTACAATATGCCTAAAAGAATTGTCCCTTGTACCAGTCATTCTAAATGACAAAAATGACTAAACATTAACTAAGATCACTCAAAACATCTCTAAAAGACATTTGTCCAAAATCACTCAAAACGTCTAAAAATTATTAAAATTGTGTTAAAAAATTACCTGACCAAAATGATCCCAAAACTGTTAAAAATTATTACATTGTTTTATTTAATGGCTCTAAATGTGTCCAAAATGATCCATGTGTCCACAGTGTCTCAAACATTGCCTCTAAAATTACTCAAATTTCCCAAAATGGCAAAGGCTTGTAGAAAATGATTCCAAATCTGTTCAAAATTATTTAAAGAACTATACCAAATGGCTTAAAATTTGTCCAAAATTACAAAACATGTTCACAGTAACTCAGAAAAAAATTGTATTAAAACTTGCTCTAAATGACTCAAACATTGTCCAAAATGACAAAAGCTTCTTCTAAAAAATGTGTCGAAAACTCCTCAAAAATGTACCACAATAAAAAAAATCTCCAAAAGGATTTAGATTTTGTCAAAAAGGACCAACACTTGTCCAAAATGATTCTAAACCTGTTTAAAATTATTCTAAACGTGTCAAAAAAAGACAAAATATGATCACAGTACCTGACAAACTTCAAAAAGCTTGTACAAAATGACTCGACCATTGTCCAAAATGCAAAAGTTTGTTATGAATGACTGTTAACTTGTCCAAAGTTTTGAAACTGTGTCTAAAGACAAAATTACTCAAACATATACCAAAATAACAAAAGCTTATACAAAATATTTTTAAATGTGTCTGAAATGGCTCCAACATGTCCAGATTTTATGTATTAATTAAAGATACAATAAAAAGTTGCTTCTTTCAGAAGGATTTCTATTTATAGCCTGATTTCGTTTGGTGTTTTACTATGGGAATCGCCTCGGGCGTGACCATCCACGGAAGCTCCAATGGCACCACGTCTGTCCGTGACAGACAGGATGACTGTACCTTTGGCTACGCCCCTTCTCCTAGGTACTGTCAGCCTCCTCCTTCTGTAAACATTCTCGCTTTCTTCCGGCATGGAAGCCACATCTAGCTCCCTCAGTGCTTTCTGGCCAGCTAGCTAGCCTCTGTTTAACAGTTCACAGACGAGCCGTAAAGGACATCGTTGACGAGGGCAGTTGCCGGTTTTGGCTCGGAATACGCTGAGTAAGTTCTCACGGACTTGATAGTAGCTATACACGGTTATTGGTAGTGCAGTGACCGCGTAGTGGCGAGCTGCATTTCCAGGATGCTTGTATTAAGTTACTGGCGCACCGCTAACCGTTAGCTTATCAGCCGAGTTAGTCGGCATTAAATTGTCGACTAACTTAGCTTTTTGCATTAGGCTACCGTCAAGGCTAGCTTCGTCGGTGACATTAAGTTGTTACCGGCTCTTTTCGAATCAGTTAGCATTAACTTGTTGGCAGTGGCGGCTGGTGCAGTTTTCTCCAGGGGGGCCTATAACTCCAAAACAGACATATACCAAAAACCTGGTTTCTGCAGGTTTAAACAAATTTAAGACTTTTTAAAGACCTTTTTATAACCATTTTGAATTAAATTTAAGATTACACAAAGTCAGAAAAAGTAAGGAAAACTGCAGTAACAGAATTGCTTTCAAAGTAACTAAATTTATTGCCACAAAACCCATAAACCAACCTCGACCTCCTCATTGTGCTTACAGATCCCTATCCTGCTTTCTTCATCAAGCTGACATGAAATGTTTATTCTTCCTAACATGGCTGGTCGTGGATCCTAGTTTGTTCATGCTTCTTTGCCTTTTCTGAAGTGCTTTAATCAGTCTTACCTGTCTTGATCCATTCTGGGTCACATCCTGATGTTTGAAAAAGGAGGCAGGGAAAGCAGAATAAAGCATTAGCCTCGCTACATGCAGTTAGCCTAGCCTTGTTGCTAAACCAGGTCCTGTGTTGTCCCCTCTATCTTTGGACTGCTGGTTAATTATGATGTTCGGCTGATCAGGTCCGAGCTCTTTCGCCTGCAGCTTCTCCTGATATGTTCTCCTCTCCAAAGGTTTTGATTTAAGTGACTTCACTGAATTATTTAAAGTCTCTTTCTCCATTTTGCATCTCTGTCTATCATCTCCAACTCCCACTATTTGACCTGTCAATCAGCTGCACTTTATTACAGATGGCTGTGACTCGGGTCGACGTCCCGACGTCAGCTCCTCCCATGGCGAGAGCGTGGTGGTATCTAAATAATCCAGCTACGTCAGCTTTGGGCGCAGGGAAGCTGCGCCCCAACTTGGTCCTATCTCTTGTATTGAAGAGGAGTTACTGCACATGTACAACTTTTAACAAGAGTCTATGGGCAAAGATTTTTGCGCCCCAGGGCGGAAACACGTCACCAATCAGACAACACAAATGAACGAAACAACTTTACTCATTATCATTGCCTACATAATATTTGTTTTCCTCATCCTAAAATAGATATACATTTATTTTTAAATATTTGTATTTTATTATTTCATGTTTTTTATTATTTTTATATCTTATTTAAGCTAAAGTGGTGAGTGATGAATGGTGGGGCGTCGCCCTAGCGCCCTTTATTGGCCATCCACCATTGCTTGTTGGCTGATTCTGTAGTACGAAGCTCTGCTAACGTGTTATGGCGAGCAGACTTCCCGAACCCGGCTATGGCATAAACCCCGTGTGTTGGTTTCCCTGGTCGTGTTTGCTTCGCAGCACGACTAGCATTACACTTACCTCTGGTCTCTTTACCTGGTTATAGGCACTATGTCCTCGGCTCACACCCCCGCCAAAGGGTCGGATCCGAAGTCCAGGGAGGTTGCATCCCGCCCTTGCCCCACGTCATGCGGGTCTAGCATTTCAGGGAGGGACCCTCATCCGATGTGCATTGCTTGTATGGGCCCTAAACACGCTCAGACAGCGCTGGTGGACCGTGATTCTTGCCTTCATTGCACATCAGTGCCTGAGAAAATACAGGAGAGGAGACTCAGAGTAGCGGTGGCCAACTCCCAGGACCCATGTCTGACACAGGCCACCCCTAACACCACAGCCGATGCCCATCAGTCACGACCTAGCATGAGCTGGGCGGACGCGATGGATGCTGTATCAGATGATACAATGCCACCATTGTTCGGGGACCTCCTTGACATGGACCCAGGCGATGAGGACGCAGAGGGCGATGCTGCCTCTGATCTCCTCGATGCTGTGGATATGGATGATGTGGAGGAGGACTCCATATTTCCACTGGCCCAGTCCAGACCCCCCAGTGCGTCAGACACAGCGTCCCCGGTGGACAATAACTTGTACGAAGTGTGCAAACGGGCCGCGGCTAGGCTCAACGTACCCTGGCCCGCGGCTATGGACGCAGAAGGAGAGACCTCTACGACGTCAAGCGGCTCCCACCGGCCCAACCCCCTCCAAAGCAGCTCCTTCCTGCTGCACCCGCATGCATGAAGGACATGAGCCGGTTCTGTTCCAGCCCACTGAAGAGCAAGCCCCCAGTTCAGGGCTACTCAAAGCTGGAAATACACGGGATGAAGGAGCTGGAATTAGCCAAACCCCCAGCGGTGGAGCCTTCAGTGGCGTATCACCTACATCCTAACCGCCGTGCCGTCTCAGCCTCAAGTAATGTTTTCCTGCCTAACAAGATGGAGAGAGTCACATCCTCCATTTTTCAGTGGATGTACAAATACGCCGCTCAGACTGCTAAACACCATGTCACTACTGTCTGGTTACCAGGGAGAGATACTTGAGGACATGGGCCAACAGTTGGACTCGGGGACACCTAACCCAGTCCTCTGGGATGAAATCTGTGTCGTGAATGACCTCATTCTGCACTCAGCACGAGGAGCAGTTCAGGGCTGCGGTCGTGTGATGGGACTTTCAATTGCAGGTGAGCGTGGTATATGGCTTAACTACTCAGGACTGACCGACACACAGAAGGCTGAGGTCATGGACGCGACCTATGACCCCACCAAGGGTCTGTTTGGGCCAGCATTGGATAAAATTAAGGCGACAAGCACTCTTCGTAAGGAGGAGGGCGAAGCCTTCAACCTGTGCCTGCCCCGAAAGCAGTCTTCTCGTCCAGCACAGACTCAGAGACAGAGCGTCTCTGCAGCAACCGGTGCCAGGGGCTACAGAGCAGGCCCCAGGCTGCAAAAGGCAGCTGGACAGCAGAATGTACAGCAGCGGTCAGGAAATCCCAAACCATGGGGCAAACACTCCTTCACAGCAGCAGGGGCTAAAAACCACTCCTCACACCCCGGGGAGGGGAAGAAGAAGCACACAACCTAACAGTTGTGTCTTCTCTCTGTCCTCCTCCACACAAGAGAAGGACCTCAGTTCCAGTTCAGAGGCTCTGGTCAGTTTACCAGACGTCCTCTCCTGTTCACTCACCCCTCAGGTGTTGCAGGGGCTGAGTCAAGGGCAATGTCACCAAGCATGCTTTGCCAAAATAAAGTTTCCACACTCGCATCCAGGCCACGGGCTAAGGGCGAGTTTTGTTCAAAAAAACACAATTCAATTAAATTTGAATACTGTCCGGCTTGTGCCACAAGAGGGAGCTCACACTCCTTCTCATGCAGACGTCCCAACTCCTGCCAGAGGAGTGACGTCACCGAGCCTTTTCATGGGACCGCTCACTGTTCGGCTGAAGCAGTGGCGCGTATGCGCAGTTCATCCATGGATTCTGTCCACTATTTCTCAAGGGTACAGACTTCAGTTTGCTATGAAACCACCCACTTTCAACGGGGTTCTGCCTTCAGTGGCCAAAGGGGATGCAGCTCAAGTCTTACAGGACGAGATTGCATCCCTATTGAGCATACAAGCAATACGAGTTGTTCCGAACAGCGAACGTCAGCAGGGGTTTTACTCCCGCTATTTCCTTGTCCCAAAGAAGGGGTCCACAGCCCTTTCTCGATCTCGATAAACAAACACTTACGGAGATTTACATTCAGAATGCTCACTCACAAGAGAGGAGAGCAGAGAGGATTGGTTCACCACAATCAATCTCTCGGACGCGTATTTCCACATTCCTATACACCCGGCGCACAGGAAATATATTCGCTTTGCATACGGAAGGACAGCATACAAATATCTGGTCATTCCTTTCGGGCTGTCACTGGCTCCGAGAGTGTTTTGCAAATGTGTGGAATCCGCTCTGGCTCCTCTTCAGAGCAGTGGGATCAGGATATTCTCGTACATAGACGATTACCTGGTGTGCTCCACGTCCCAGGAGCGTGCAGTCACGGACACGAGCACTGTCATTTCTCATCTCATTGCGCTGGGGTTCAGAATAAACCTGGCGAAAAGCCGGTTAGAACCCCAGCAGCACACAGAATATTTGGGCTTGAGCATAAACTCTCTCTCTTATAGAGTGACTGTTACGGCTCAGAGGTTGTGCTCTCTCTTCCAGCGTTTCTCGCTGTTTTACCTAGGCGCGAGGGTCACGTTCAGGACGTGCCTCTGGCTCACTGGTCTCATGGTGTCAGTAGTATCTGTCGTTCATCTGGGTCTGTTAATGATGAGAGACTTTCAACAGTGGATCACAGCGTTGCACCTGCGTCCCCGCCGACACCTTCACCGCAGAGTGAAAGTGGACGAGTGCTGCGTCATGGCGCTGCATCCATGGCAGGACGAGCGTGCTCTCGCTGCGGGGGTCCCGCTGGGCACCGTCTTGGCAAGAGTTACCCTGACCACGGACGCCTCCTTGTCAGGATGGGGGGCCACCTTGTCCGGCAGGGCGGTGAATGGGACATGGAGCCGGGCATGGCTGTATTACACATCAATGTGCTGGAGCTGTGGGATGTTTTTCTTGCTCTGAAACACTTCCTACATTATATTCAGGGCCACAATGTCCTCGTAAAGACGGGCAATGGAACAGTTGTCACATACATCAACCACCAGGGAGGCACCCGCTCCCTGCGGCTACACAGATTGGCACAGAAGTTAATTTTGTGGAGCAGCACCAGGCTGTTGTCTCTACGGGCAATACACGTGCCAGGTGTTCTGAACAAAGGGGCAGATCTGCTGTCTCAGGCCAACCCCCTGTATGGGGAATGGGTTCTCCACCCTCAAGTGGTGGAGCAGCTCTGGCAGAGGTACGGCCAGGCCGCCGTAGATCTCTTCGCCTCACAGGAAAACACAAAATGTCCACTATACTTCTCCCTGGCGGACGGGGACGCACCGCTCGGGGTGGACGCTCTCGCTCATCCATGGCCGGACGTTCTGCTCTATGCTTTTCCACCAATCAGTTTGATCTCACCCACCCTGGCCCGGGTGAGGGAACAGGGGCTTTCACTTATCGTCATTGCCCCATGGTGGCCGTCCAAACCCTGGATGGCAGAAATAATGCTGCTTCTGCAGGGCCAGCCCTGGCCCATTCCTGTGAGGAGGGACCTCCTGTCTCAAGCAGGCGGAGAGGTTTACCATCCTCATCCAGACTGAGTAGTGCTCTGGGCTTGGCCCGTGAGAGGTGGAATTTGAATGCTGCTGGTCTCCCTGCACATGTGATTGATACTATTCAATGTGCTGGAGCCACTTCCACTCAGTCTCTGTATGACTACAAGTGGTGCATATTTGAGGAGTGGTGTGCGACTCGGCAGATCATTCCGTTTCAGTGCTCTGTGCCTGACATCTTGTATTTTCTACAAGAGCTAGTCGACAAGCATAAGGCTTTTTCGACTATCAAGGTCTACTTGGCAGCCATTTCAGCCTGTCATGTTGGTATCGAAGACAAGTCAGTCGGTCAGCACCCTCTGGTATGTCGTTTCATGAAAGGAGCACGCCGCAAACGTCCAGTGGTGAAGCCCCTGGTACCCCTTTGGGATTTGTCAGTTGTGCTAGATGCACTTTGCCAGCACCCCTTCAAGCCCTTGGAGGCTGTGAACATGAAATATGTTGCTTTGAAGACGGTGTTGCTTCTTGCTTTGACATTGGCAAAGCGTGTACGTGAACTAACCAAAAACAGGAGGGTCAACAGTGGGCAACTGGATGCCCCATCTATCAGTAGTAGTTTTTTTTTTTGAGAGGAAAACAATCCGCTGGATAAAACTTCTAAGGTGTGGAAACATTCATTTTGTAAATCCTCGCGAACCACCGCGAAGAAACGTTTTTGATCGGTAAACACAGTTTTTGTTTGTATCGAGGGAAACTCTGGCAGCTAACGTTAGCTTACAGCTAGCGCGCTAACGGTGTCGCTAGCCCGAGACTCCCCGAATGTTGATCAAGCTTGAAGCCAGAAGAACCTCCGCTACACGTATTGTTTTCAAGGACTGACAGAATCTGCGGATAGAGATAAAGCCACTCGGGGGAGTAACTTTTGAGCTCAACGTGGAGGTGGTGCCGAAAACCGCAGATTGAAATCACAGTCTGTTCCATCTCCTTGTGAGCTGGCCTGAAGCTTATGCAATACTTCAGATATCATTCAAAATGCCACGAAAAGGTGAGGACGACTCTGTTACACTGTCTATGGTCCAGGAGCTACTTGAACAACAAAAGACATTTTATAAAGAACTTCTTGATCAGCAGGAGAAAAGCTTCAGATCATGTGTTCAGGTGATTGTGGACTCAGTGTTTACTCGCATGGACAACTTATTCAAAGATGTCCAAAGTGTGACTAAGGACATTCAGGACCTGAAATCAAGCCTCCAGTTTTCTCAAGCTGATCTGGATGACATGAAAGCTAAGTCAGACAAGAGAGCTGAAAAACTCTAAGTCATCTCAGAGAGTCTTGGTGATTATCAAGCTTCCTTAAACACCTTGGCAGCAAAACTGGATCATATGGATAACATCACAAGAAAAAAGAACATTGTGATTGATGGAGTTCCTGATGTAAAGGCAGAAATATGGAGTAAAACAGAGTCAAAGATAAAGAAACTGTTTTTGGAGCATCTTAAAATAGACCCAAAACACATTGAATTTGAAAGAGGACATCGGATTGGAAAACATGACCCTACCGGACGACCAAGATCTATTCTGATTGAACTTCTTCGATATAAGGACAAACAAGAAATACTGAAGAGTGCAAAATCCCTGAAAGGCACAAACATCTTTGTCAACGAGGACTTCTCTGACAAAGTTCGGATGAAACGCAAAGAACTGCTTTCACAACTTAGAGAAGAGAGGAGAAAAGGGAACATCGCCTTTCTGAAGCATGACCAGCTGGTTATACATCCTCCTCGATCCAGTTGAAATGCCTTACATCTAAGGGTATTTTATTGCTGGGTTTTGTTGTTGTTGTTGTTGTTGTTTTTTTTTTGTTTGTTTGGTTGGTTGTTTTTAACTCTTCATGTCACTTTCTCAAAGTTTCTCTGCTAGTGACTTAGTCTTTAATCCATATGATATTGATGATAAGGATAGATCGTATAATGATCTGTTTGACCCAGATAAAAATAGTCTAAATTTAAAGCCAAATTATAAATGTAATTACTATAATGAAATTGATTTTAATGCATTGCTCAAAAGTAAATCAAATCACAATGTCTTTTCTACCTTTCACTTAAATGTTCGTAGCTTACCAAAGAATTTTGACGTATTAACGCAGTTTTTATCAACTTTAGAACATGAGTTCTCTGTGCTTGCTCTGACTGAAACATGGCTTAATGATGATATTGGACAATTTTACACCATACCTCAATATAATGTAGTACATTTTTGCAGAAAAAACAAAAAGGGTGGCGGAGTTTCTGTTTTTATACATGAGGATTTTGAATATTTTGAAAGAGAGGATCTGAGTATTTATTTTCTTGAAACTGAGGTTGAAACATCATTTATAGAGATTCCAAAATGCAGCAGTTTTGGGGGTCAAACTTTAATTATTGGTTGCATTTATCGGCCACCTGAAAATGACATTGGTATTTTTAATGAGGCGTTGTCCTCTACACTGGAGATGATAAGTGTGTGAAAAATAAGACTTGTATCCTCCTTGGGGATTTCAACATAGATCTTTTGAAACATGAACTAAATTCTTCAGTTGATTTCTTAAATACACTTTATACCTATTATTTTTATCCTTATTCATAAACCCACAAGGATAACTAAGTCAACTGCAACCTTAATTGATAACATATTAACAAACTCTTTTGTAAATCCAATTATTTCAGGTGTTATGCTTGCTGATATTTCAGATCATCTCCCTGTATTTCAGTTTTTCATAAATCCCTTGCAAACAAAGTCAAAATATAGTTTGAGAAATCGTAGTTTTAACCAGAACAATGAGGAATGCTTTAAAACCTCACTGGCTCACGTATCATGGGCTGAGGTTTTCAAACACCAGGATGCAGAGATGGCTTATCATACGTTTATGAATATATTTTCATCCTTGTTTGATAAATCATTTCCTTATGTACGAAGTAAAAACAAACAAAGGAAAATGTCTAAGCCATGGTTCACGCCTGCATTACAGAAATCCTCTATTACCAAGAATAAGTTGTACAAAAAGTCTCTCACTAGTCCCACATCTTTAAATATTTCTGGAAAACCTACTTCTATAGCATGTGATAACATTTACTCTTGTTTAAATGCATTTGATCCTCCAACTCCAGATGAGGTATTTCAGACAATATTAAAGTTGAAGGTTGCAGCACCAGGACACGATGAAATTAGAGCTTGTCTCATAAAGAAAGTAGCTTCCTCTATTATTGAGCCCTTGACTCATGTTCTTTCTGTGTCACTCAAAACAGGTGTTGTACCTAGAGATCTCAAACTAGCCAAAGTAACTCCATTGTTTAAATCTGGTGATTCCAGTTTGTTTAACGACTACAGACCGATTTCTGTTTTACCCTTGTTTTCTAAAGTACTTGAAAATTTAGTTTATACTAGAATATCTAAACACTTGACAGAAAATTGTATCTTGTATAACCATCAGTACGGCTTTAGAGAAAACATGTCTACAGAAATGGCCCTTTTGCAGTTTGTCGATAAAATCACAAAAGATCTAGATAAAAAAAATAACACTATTGGTATATTTTTGGACCTATCAAAAGCATTTGATACTGTAAACTGTAATATCCTTTTAACAAAATTAGAAAATTATGGTATTAAAGATCATGCCTTAAAATGGATACAAAACTGTTTGAACGAGAGAGAACAATTTGTTTATGTTAACAATCAAAGCTCAAATAGAAGTAAACTTAGTTGTGGGGTCCCACAGGGTTCCATTTTGGGTCCTCTTTTATTTATAATTTATGTCAATGATTTAAGAAATGTTTGTAAAAATGTACTGCCTCTTATGTTTGCTGACGACACATGTCTTTTATTATCTCATGCAAATTTTGACAGTTTAATAAGAGAAGCAAATGAAGAATTATCAAATGTTTCTGAATGGTTTAAAATAAATCAACTCTGTCTTAATATACAAAAAACCAACTTTATGATATTCAGCTCAAAAAATAAAAGATTTAATGAAGAGGATGCAGAAGTATCAATTGATGGCACCAAAATTAGTCACGTGACTCAGACTAAATTTTTAGGCGTCTCTGTAGACCAAAAACTTAACTGGAAATCTCACACTCAACATGTTTGTCGAAAAATAATGAAATCTATAGGTATTTTGAGTAGAATTCGCTCCTTAATAGATTCTAAATGTATGATGACACTGTATTATAGTTTAATTTATCCACACATAACTTACTGTAACATGATTTGGGGTGCTGCATGTCAAACATATCTGAATAAGATTTTATTGATACAAAAGAAATTTCTAAGAATTATGAATTTTTCAAATAGATTGTCCTCATCTGCTCCTCTCTTCAGAAAGTGCAACATTCTGACAGTATGTAATGTTAACATCTATTGCATTTGTCTCTTCATGTATAAATATGTTCATATGTTCAACGTCACGCCCAGAGCTTGTAACACTTTTTTCACATATTCTTCTGATGTTCATGTCGACTCCACCAGACATTGCAAAGACTTGCATCTGCCTTTTTGTAGAACTTCAGTCAGACAAAGTACACTCAAGTATAGAGGACCTTACCTCTGGAATCATCTATCTCCTGCTTTAAAGACTATATCCACATTTGACTCTTTTAAAAGACAGCTACAAAGAATGTTAATACATACATAATTTTTGACAGTTATAAATTTCTTTATGTCTGATTTTTGAATATGTAAAACACTGACTTACCTGCTCACGCATGTTCATGTTGAAAATGACTTTGGGGAGGTGGTCTTATAAGACCTGATGGTCTTCTCACTCTCTCCTGCACAGTATGTTCTTTTAACCATTGTATAATTTTTGCTTGTTGTTATTTGTGCAAATAAAAAATCAAAATCAAAATCAACTGCAGGCCTTATCTGTTAGCCCTGCATGTTTACAGTTTGCTCCTGGACTTTCTAGAGTTCAGCTTCGTCCTAACCCCGCCTTTGTACCTAAGGTATTGGATTCGGCTTTTAACTGCCTCACTGTTGAGCTTGAGGCTTTTCATCCTCCACCTTTTTCCTCTGAGGAGGAGCGGCGACTCAATTCCTCTTGCCCAGTTCAGGCGTTACAAGTGTATATGAGTAGAAAAGCTGGCTTTCATAAGGCCGACCAGTTGTACGTATCTTGGGCCACTCCCCATAAAGGAAAGCCTGTGTCCAGTCAGAGACTTTCTCACTGGATTGTTGAAGCCATTTCATTGGCTTATACCTGCAGAGGTTTGCAACCCCCTCAAGGGTTGAGGGCTCACTCCACCAGGGGTGTAGCTACCTCATGGGCTTTGTTCAGAGGTGTGTCTGTTCAAGATATATGTGCCGCAGCAGGCTGGGCATCGACCCACACTTTTGTGCGGTTCTACAGGATGGATGTCTCGGGCCCTTCCTTGGCCCAGGCAGTCCTGCAGCCGAGGATTGCTGGTTCCCTTTGAGGTCACCATTTGGCACTGCTGTGAATTGCTGCTTCGGGAGCCTTGTTTGCAATCCGGGAGTAGGCCATATCTCCCATAGTGAAACACCGAACGAAGTTAGAAAAAGAACTTAAGGTTACTCATGTAACCCCGGTTCTTTGATAACAGAGTGAGGTGTTTCACCTTCATTACCCTTCTTGCAAAGCGGTCAGAAATTGCTTTAGAATGTTTACAGAAGGAGGAGGCTGACAGTACCTAAGAGAAGGGGCGTAGCCAAAGGTACAGTCATCCTGTCTGTCACGGACAGACGTGGTGCCACTGGAGCTTCTATGGATAGTCACGCCCGAGGCGATTCCCATAGTGAAACACCTCACTCTGTTATCAAAGAACCAGGGTTACATGAGTAACTTTAAGATTTGATGTTGAGAATCCTCACAGCTGTCACCAGATGATTTTCTGTTGTACTGTTTCAGTTCAGCTTAACAACACATTACAACATTTCACTTTACTCATCCTTCCTTCTGCTACCTTGCTTCCCTTCGTTATGCCTGCTATTCATTTATTTATGTTTTTTTTTAACTTTTCGGTTCTGTAATTGCATTAATAAGTAAGGATTACCATGTTATTTTTATTTTGTTTAGAAAATCCTGTTTTGTGTGTGTTGTGATGTCGGTTGTGTTTGTTTGCTTTTTTTCTCTTAAGGATGATCACAGGTGGTGTCACCGAGTCTAGCTGAACGAAAAGTCAGAATGTTTCAAAAATGTATAAAACTTAAACTGCAACTGTGTGAAAACTGTAAAAGATATCAAAATCACAGCTTTAGAGGAATAACATTCAAAGCCTTGTGACCTGTTTAAACTTTGAGTAAAGTTTTGACAGTAACGTATGCCAGAGTGACGGGGTTCCATTCATTTCAAAAGTGGTTTTAACAGTTTTTTTGTATTTTTTTTTTTACAAACTTGGTATAAGCTCGCCGACGAATCACTCCAAAAGTAACAGCCCACCATTCTCGATCAAGCCACACGTTTTGATATATAATTTATCTGGGTTTTGTTGTGGCATTTTTCATTGAACAAATGCTAAAATGAGGGAAAATTAGGATATTTAAATCAGTTATAAATTTGATGTTTAGATTAGACCAAAAGCCTCTAAAACAAAGAATAAAACTGAAAACTATGGGCCCGTTGCCTTCATGTATACATATAGTCCTGTGTGTAAACCAGCAACCCGGTGAGGGCCTATGAAATATGACAGGACCTGGAAGCATGAGGTTGTCCTTTTTACACATGTGTATGATGAGTTGGAAATCTGGGTCAAGATGGTGCCCAAGTTGAAGCCAAGTTTATAATGGCCGATAGAAAAATCATGCAGTCAGCAGAAAAAGATGGGGAGTGATTTCTAAGAAAAGGGAGGAGGTTAAACTTTTGATACAGTTAGCTCACGCCTGAACATTATTAATTCAAGCGAGATGATCGTTGAGACATTTCAATTGTTTTTTTGTTTTTTTTAAACATTTTTCGGGGGAGTTTTTTCCATTTTAATGATAGGCCACCTGCACCTACATGGTAACACCCTAACTCAGTGAGCTGTACAGTGGCCCATTTCAATTGGTTTTAAAGAAATATGGGTTGTGATTTCATAGACAAAGGAGGAGAGTTTAGGAGAGTTTGTAAAAGCATATAAAGCGATGTAATCATTTGTTCGGGTAGTTAAAATCTCGAGATTTTGCTCATGTTTGTTCATGCAACCTCTGTATTGAATAAACATTATTCGACTCTGAAAACTTTTTGAAAACTCTTTCTTTAAACTTTTTTGAAGATTCCAGCAATCCAGTAAAGATTTTTGACTACGTGTTTTGACTTGACTGCCTGTTCATCACTGGCCATCGACGGGCACAAAAGGTCACAACAGTTTTCTCAAAGCTTTTGGGACAATTACGCAGCGAAAATCACACAAGAAGAATACTCTTAAGTGAGCCACGTCTTGCCGAAAAGAGCTTTCAGAGGATCTAAAGGGTTACAAAGTGATTTCAAAGATTTTAGAAATTCACCAGTCTACAGTTAGGTAAATGATCTACAAATGGAGACACTTTGGGGCTGTGGCTTCTCTACCAAGAAGCAGACACCCAGTCAAAATGACCCTAAGAGCACAACAAAGACTCATCAATGAGATAAACAAACGACTCTGAGTGACAGCCAAAGATTTGAAGGTGTCACTGGAAATGGCTAACATCTGTGTTCATGAGTTTACAGTATGTAAAGCACTGAACAAGCAGAGTGTCTCTGGTGGGACACCATGAAGGAAGCCACTGCTTACTAAAAAGAACATTGCTGCGTGCCTGAAGTTTGTGAAAGAGCACACTGACACTCCACAACAGTATTAACAAAATGTTTTGTGGACTGATGAAACTAGGATTGAACTATTTGGAAAGAACACACAGCTCTACATCTGGCTTAAAAAGGACACTACATATCATCATAAAAACATCGTCCCAGCCATAAAGCATGGTGGAGGAAACATCATGATTTGGGCCTGCTTTGCTGCATCAAGGTCTGGCCAGCTTGCAATCATTGAGGGGAAGATGAATTAGTGTATCAAAAAATTCTTCAGGTTAATGTGAGAATGTCTGTACGTCAGCTGAAACTCTGTAGAAGTTGGGTGATGCAACAGGACAATGACCCAAAACACCGGAGCAAGTCCACAACAGAATGGCTTCAGAAAAACAAAATCTGCCTTCTGGAGTGGCCAAGTCAGAGCCCAGACCTCAACCCAATAGAGATACTATGGAATGACTTGAATACAGCCATACACTTGAGACGTCCAAAGAATATGACAGAGCTAAAGCAGTTCTGCCAGGAAGAATGGGCTAAAATTCCTCCTGAATGATGTGCAGGTCTGATCCACAGCTACAGGAAGGGAGCTGAGGTTATATTTATTTTATATTTATTGACTATGTGTCATTTTAATAACTACAATATTTATTTAATATAATAATATCAGGATCTTACTCCAAGAGGAAAATAGGCATGAGCTGCAGCCTGATTCTTAGAGAGTGAAAAACGGTTTACACAGTAATTCACCTATTTAATGGCATACATCGTGGGGCCACAGAGTACTTTTATTTTATGACTCTGAGTGGATTTTACTGATTCTACTTGCAATGGAGTATATTTACTTTTATTTGTACAATTTCTTAAATATATTTTAGAATTCCACCTGCTACTGCGAATTGATTATTGACTGATTGATTACACAGCAGCCATAGCCTGTGGTTATAGCTTTCGCGTTTGAGCCTCTTCGGCCGCCGTAGAAGGTTGTATATACTGGAGGCTGAGCTAAGCTAGCGGGGAAGGGCTAGTAACAGTTTTGGTTACATTTTATGTTAACACCCTTCATGGCTGCAGCTTAACTGTCAGCAAACACAGTCGCTTTGCTTTTCTGCTTTTTATACGTCTGCTGGAGACCTACCAGTTAACCAGCAAACACTTTTGGTAAGACAGCTGTTGTTAACTATTTAGCTTCAGTTAGCAGGCTAACGTCAGTTAGCAGTGAGCTCCAGAGGCAGCAGCTGAACTGATCGGTTCTCTTCGTTCGCTGCAGTTTTATTGATCAGTAACATATCTGGACTCTGCCGCGTTCAAAGGGCGATGTTGTCAATCTGTGTCAGGTCAGCTCTCAACACATGTAAGTGTCAGTGTTCTGTGTGTTTGTTAGCTTGTTATCGTGTTATTTACTGTAAATGTGTTATAATGTGTATAAATTCTCCTGCTATTTGGTGTTTGTTTACTTCGTGTTTGCTCGGACAAGTTTCTTAACACACTTGTACTAAACTGGAATAAACAGATGTCATGTAGGGGGATGTGGGTGAAAGGTCACCAGTGCAGCTTCAGTATTTTTAGATGAAGGTTATGTCAAGAAAAAGTGCTTGTTTTCTCTCATTTTAGACAAGGCTGTGTTATATAGCTTTTCTTTGGGGCTCAAATATGTGTTTTAACATATATTATACTGAAGCTGCAACTAATATGATTTGTATTAAGCCATTAATACTCTGAGTTTCTACTTAGTTTAAAGTCTATACAAAATGAAAGTTTTGTTCTAAAATGCTTCTTTTATCTAATTTTATGCAAGACTGTGTTATTAGGCTTTTCTGCGGAGTTCAGATGTGTATTTTTTTATACTTTACATCCAGGGTGTGTATATTAATGCTTGTATTTAGCCAGTAATACATCACGTCATTCAAATGCTTGTTTTCTTTCGTTATATGCAAGACTGGTAGTTGCAAATATGTACATATTTTATTGTATTTTAGATCTGGACTGTAACTAATATAATAATAATGTGTCTGTATTTACTCGTTAATATGCTGAGTGTCTTCTTGTCTAAAAAAATTAGGTTCAGGCCATGAAAATGCATGTTTTGCAATAACAGATCAGCCGTGCACAAGTAACAAGAACAACAACAAAAAAACCCAACTTTGACACACAAGACAAGAGAAGCCCAACTGAGGAGCTACAAGTATAAAATATAGTGCTGCAACTAGTAATTAGTGATAATTGTGTTGTTATTTTTTTCGATAAATCGATTGGTTGTTTGGTTTATTTTAAAAAATCTGAAAATGGCAAAAAAAAAAGTGGATCAGTGTTTCTCAAAAGTCTGAGATGACAAAGATTCAATTCAATTTCATAGAGGAGGAAAGAAACCAGAAAATATTTACATTTTAAGAAACTGGAATCACAGAATTCAGACTTTCTATAAAATGTTACTTAAACTAGAATGCGCTCAGGGGAGATGCAGACCCACGCTGGATGCCTTCCTAAACATGGCAGGTAGCCCTGCGACTTTGACCTTTTGACCCCAAAATTAATGGGTGACCAGGGTAGGTCAAGATCAACATCTGTGCTGAGTTTAATTATCCTATTTTTATTTGTCCTCGAGTTATGGTGCGGACATAACCACCCACCCACAGACAGACTGACTGACTGACTGAATGAATGATGGTTGTGACCGCCCGGTAATTATCGAAATTGGCTTGGAAGATGTCAGCAAATAATGAGGTGTTGTTTTGGGAAAGCAGCATCACCTCTTATTCAGAAAGATTTAAAATGAATTTTTTACCTTTTTTAATGATTATCAGAATAGTTTGATTGACTAAGGATTTTAGTTTACCTTATGACAAAACATTGCACTTCTTTAAGTTCATAATGTTTTGAATGACAAAATCAGATTTTTTAAAGAAAAAAAAGCTCTGAGAAATTTGGTGTCATTAAAAGGACATTTTTTATATCAAACAAATACAAGGACAGTACATAAGTCTGTTTTTATTGCATTGCAGATTAAAATCCCAAAATGACTAAAAACCTGCGTCACATGTTCTGAGTCCAAAGTGACCTTTTTAAATGTGTTTTGTCCAGCTTTACAGCCCCAAAGGCCACGAGTCAGATTTAATCATCAAATCCTTAATTAAAATCAGAACATTTGGTGATATTGGTTAATTAGTTTTATATTATTAAATTATCAGAAGACTATTAGGTAACTGTCTGACCTGAACAGTTAACATGACTGTTCAGCTGAAGCCATGTTGTTGTTGTTTTGGATGAACTCATGTTGCTGTTGTTTTGGATGAACTCATGTTGTTGTTGTTGTGTTTGTGTCCCCTCAGACAGGGGCTTGTGGCTGCCAGCTCAGGTTGCAGTCAGGGCCATGTCATCCTCCGGTGGTCCCACCTCTCCATACACCAGTCTGGCCATCAGCCGCCCTGCAGAGTCCATCACACATGTGGAGCTTCACCGACCTGAGAAACGCAACGCTATGAACAGAGCGTTCTGGAGGCAGGAATCTGTTTGAATTAATACAGATACATCACGGATAGTGTTTAATGACAAGTTTGATGTCTTTATCTGCAGCTGCTGTTAGTAATAGTTGGATATTGGCACTGATCTTCTGGTTCAAAGCCAGTGAGAATTAGAATATTCCACAAGTTATTTTGGGAACTTAAATGCAAACCTTTAACGCAAAAATGATTTTCTGTAGCAGCTGTTGCTTATTACTGCCTGAGTATGAAAATCACTATTTAATGTTCAATAAGTTTTTTTTATGTAAACGTTAAAGAACCAGTCAGAGAAAGGCCTGTAAGGATTACATCAAAACTTTGCCTTTGAAGAAAATTCTTTAAAATAGAAATGAATCGCTTATTTAACATAAAAGTGTGCACACCTTTTTCTCACCTTTAGTTTTTTTTGTTGTTGTTGTTGTGCACCTTAAAAATGTCTGGGCACATTTAGAAACTCTCCTTACTATTGGATATAAAAGCATATATTACTGTATTTGTTGATCTCCATGAAAATATTGAACATTAAATGCACAAAAAAATTAAAAGAAAAGTTTTTCTTCTGGTTAATCAAACAATTTACTGTCATATTCAGGGTAAAATATTTTTTTTCTTATATGTAATGGTGAATATTTATTTGGTGGTGAAAGAAGATGCTTTGAGTTTTCAAACACTTTAAAATTTCTTTAATCTGAAGCTAAGAATAAACTTTATTGATCCATGTTGTGGAAGTTCACACATTACAGCAGCACAGCAGACCTTCTAAAGTTTCTACTCTTGTTTTTGCCTTTGTATGTGTAGCTGTGAAACTAGCACAGATTTAATAGTTCTAATATTTACCATTTTAAAAAAACTTCCAAGAAAAGTTCCTGATCTGAAGCTCGAGATAGATTAGATGAATTAACTCAAAAAGTAAAATCAACTTGCTTTCTCCCTTTGTGCATCAACAGATTCAGAAAATCTCTCCAAAAGAACCTTTATGGATTTATTCTTAAATTTGTCAGTGTTATTTATTCCTATTGATTAAAATATACTATCATTTGCTTGCTTAATGATAAACAAAAGATTTATTAAGACATTTGTAGTTCCTTTAGTTGCACATCCAGAACTGCGTAGGAGACTAAGTTTGAAAAACCACAAACTATTGAAAAACACTGAAAACATAGAAAGTTAGAGCTGTTTTAACTCGCTGCGACTTGTGTAGCTCAGAAATGATGATGCTCACAACTGCATTTAAACCAGAGGAGGGGTTTGAACAATGTCTTTTTTTTATTTACAAAACAACAACAGCAGTTACAAACTTCTAATTTTAAGTATTTGTAGCTTATAAGTTGATAAAAATGTTGAGAGCTGCATTTGTTTGATGCGGTTTTAGTCGATTTGATTCACGTGTAGACAAACTGTGGACACCAGGGGGCGCTGTGGGGAGAAATGTAAACTATAGGCCATTTTATGACTAATAAAACTGATGTTTTACTGATTGATCCAGAGCTGACAGATGAGGTCACCCATGAATTATTTTCATATTAGCTAATTAACTGTGTTTTTAAAAAATGACTTTTCGACCAAGATATTTAATAATAAAACTTCCTTTTGTCTTGACCTCACAATAAGCATTAAAAAGCTGTGTGTTTTTGTGCAGAGAGATGGTGGAGTGTTTCACTGAGATCGCTGAGGATCCAGACTGCAGAGTGGTGGTGGTTTCTGGAGCAGGAAAGATCTTCACAGCTGGTGAGTTTCCTGCTTCTGCACTGACGCTGTTCTCTTGCTAAAGCTGTATTGATCCTCTGTGCCATGTCGCCGTCCAGGTATCGACCTGATGGACATGGCCGGTGAGATCCTCCAGCCTCAAGGCGACGACGCAGCCAGAATTTCCTGGAAGCTCAGAAAACAGATCCTCAAGTACCAGGAGACGTTCTCCGTCATAGAGAAGGTCAGAGCTGTTCATCACACTGAGGACTAACGAGATAAATCCGGTCAGAGACGATTATGGACCTTGGCATGAAACGATTCTGTTCTTCTTGCAGTGTCCAAAGCCTGTCTTGGTGGCCGTCCATGGAGCCTGTGTTGGAGGAGGTAGGATGTCTTCATCTCACTGAAGTATAAGTATAGCTACCCAGAGAGCAAGTAGGGTCACAAGTAGATAGACCTTTTTCATGGCAGACATTGTTTAATTTGACTCAATTTTATTTACTACTATATTCAATGCAGTTTTATTTACATCGTGAGTCAGAAAAATACCCAAAGGCCTGCAGAAATGTACAAGAAGAAACAGGATAAATCACAAAACTGTGACTGGTCCCTGCAGTAAAAGCTCAGGTGGAATTAACCTTTAACTATAACGGGTGAAGTTTGACTGTGAATCTGAAGCAGCTGGAGAACAAACACACCTGAGGATGTAAACTGACAGCATTAACTCAAACATTTACCACAAGCAAATCTACAAACACTTACTTTTACAGACAAAAAGCTCCACTTACAAACAGCTGAATGTAGTGTTTATTCGTCTTGACTTTCTACACCTTTGTAAATGTGCCCAGAAACAACCTTTAGATCTTTTCCTTAATTCATTTAAATGAAGTATTTTGTTGCCATCTAACTCAACCTAGTGATCGCCTGCTCCATGTTGCTGCTGATGTTCAGACCAAGTCGCTCATTTTGCGATACAGGACTCTAGTTCCTGCTCTTTCATGAAGCTGTTCTGTTTTTGGTTGTGAAGTTTAAAGTTGTGTTGTGGTTGTCGTGCTCTGTGGCAGGTGTTGATCTGGTTACAGCCTGCGACATTCGCCTGTGCACTCAGGACGCCTGGTTCCAGGTTAAGGTTTGTATCATTTGAAAATGTGGTAAAGAAAACAGGAAATGATGCATGGAGAAAATATATATTAAATAATTGAGCCAGCTGATGGAAAGTTCTTTTAACAAGTTTAACTAAGTAATATAAGCAGTTGGGTTTAAGGGCTTCATATAAAACAAATAATGTTACGAACTACAGGAGTCTGATTCATTGTTTATGATTGAGTTTGGTCACAAAGAAATAAATAATAAGAATGACAATAGTAACATGTACAGCAGCATTTTGTTTTTCAGTGTTTGCATGCACTTTTAATTTATTTGTTTTTTTCCAGTGATAGGTTTCACTGCTTTGTTTGGTTTGTTGCTAAGCTTTGAACTTCCTGCACTTGGTGAACTTTGTGTCTTTGATGCACTGATTGTACTAATGGTTGTAGTAATAATGCGACAGACTCTGAGCATAAAAATAAGCCAACATTACATTTAATATTATGCTGGAAAGATGTGAGTCAAGAAGACATTTTGTCATTTCATTTTCATTTTATTGTATCAGTAAATTTAAAGGCCACATGTGAAACCAAAAGAATCAGGTATTTGCTGTTGGGAACCTGTCTTATAGGATGCATCGACAGTTTCCTCAGTGTCTGTTTTGCTCTGCAGGAGGTTGATGTTGGATTGGCAGCAGATGTCGGAACTCTCCAGAGACTTCCTAAAGTCATTGGCAGCCGCAGGTAAACCGGCAATTTTAATCTTTAATTGAAATCTTTGATTATTGTTGAAGTTACTTATTATGTAGGATACACCTGATTTAATGTGTAACCAGTTAAAGTGACAGAAATAATCATTTAACAATTAAAACTCTTCATAGGTTTGTATGAGTTCTTGACTGGGACGATAGTGTAACATACAGCCAGGCAACATGTTTAGTTCATATTATTATCGCTATATTAACTTTAATTTTCTACAGTCTAGTGAACGAACTGGCTTTGACTGCCAGGAAGATGTACGCTGATGAAGCAAAGAGCAGCGGACTGGTCAGGTAAATACATCATCTACATAATCATCAATCCTACAGTGACTACAATTTAAAAGCCACCACAGCTGATATTTGTATTGAATCATGGTTTCAAAGGGTTAATTTTTTGTTATGCAGATTGATGCAGCTCAACTATTCAATACAAGGAGATGTCAGCAGAGAAAATGTAAATTTATATGCTCTGTGCTTTGGCAGATTCACCTTGCATTAAAATAATGGACACTACATTAAAGTATCAAGTCTTAGCTTTAACTTGAGTAGATTTAAATCAATGTAAGTAATTGGACAGATGAACTCTAAGTCAAATATTTAATTTTTTGCAGCAGATGTTTTGTATCTTCCTGGTGATTCTCTTTCATGTCTTTAGAGTTAATTCTGACCTACATAAACCAGAATTTACAAATCCACACAGCTTCAGGCTCATATTCTTCAGAGCTGTGTCTCTGAATGCATCATGTGTTGTTTTATTTCTATGTTGGTTATGCAGGATCGATTTTCTGAGTAAATCTTTTGAATATCTAGTCATTTAGCAGGATGAATTTAACCCCCAAAAGCTCTGTCACTTTATTTTTTAGTCCCGAATTGTGAAATCCTTTGTTTCCAGCCGAGTGTTTGCAGACAAGGAGGCCATGATGGCGGGAGCTTTGGAGATGGCTGGAGAGATTGCTGCTCGCAGCCCTCTAGCCGTTCAGGGCACCAAAATAAACCTGGTCTACTCCAGAGACCACAGCGTGACAGAAGGACTCAATAGCGTGGTGAGGATTCATTTATCTTTTATTTGTCTCTCATCAGCCTCCATCACAGACTGACTGTGTTTCGATGCACTTAAACCACCTGATTATTGTGATAGTTTGGCCTCGTCCAGAGTTCTGTACTACAAAGCGGTTAGCAGGTATGTTGAGCTTAAAATCAGAGTTTTCAGTGAAGGTGGCTGTCTTTTTACATGTTAGGTCTCCATGGTAACTGATGCTGCGGAGCTAACCTGGTTCAGAGCAGGTTATGTGTAGAGTTTCGGATTTAAATCGGCTGTAAGAAGCATCTCCTTTTTACCAAACCGTTTCTTAACGATTATTAATGAGCGATTCAGATTCTCAGCTGAAGGAGTATTTTCTATCTGTAAAGCTGTTGAGCTATACTTTATTAATATCACTGAATGAAGCCATGTAGATACAGTATCGCACACTGTATGCATCCCATTGTCATGGGAACCCTACAGGTATTCAGCTGGTGATGCAGAAATCACATAAATATGTTTTTACATTTGGTCCGTTTACACTACTGGTACTGCAGCTGATAGAACAGATTAGAAAATTGATGGCATTTATTACAGAAAATATTCAGTCAGTAACATTAATTTCATTTTGATTTGGCCAAAAATTAAAGTAACATCCTGCATTATGGGGTAGTGTCAGACCTAAATGCACTTAAATACAATATCGAGTTTAAACATAGGAAGTTTAAAGTTTAATAGTTTTATTGTGCAGCTGTAAATAAACGGCTACATTGATTGATAAAATAAATACATTACACATGTCTAACAGTTTTCTACCAGCATTCCTGTCTTGCATCATTTCCAGTCGCAGCGCTTTTAGCCGTCAGCTTTTTATATTCCTCATTGTTCTCCATTAAAACAGCCTGTTGACTGAAGCAGCTAAACATGATCGATTCATTTTGTGCAAGAGAGTCACATGATGTGTTAAACGCCGCCTTTTATATGAACCGAGTTTGAAGCAGAAAGTACAAGTTTACAAAGAAAGTTGAAAACCACCTTTGTGATACCCGTTAACGCTGACTGAGGTTTTAGTTTTTATCGAGCCAACTTCCACAAAGAAAGCTGTGTCAAACTGGCTTTGTAGTTCAGAACTCAGCTCTCTCTGGGTTTTCTGGCTTCAGTTCAAAAATCTGGTCATCAACAGGTTCTTTTAACTCTGGTTTTATCTCCAGTTACGAATGTGTTCTTGTGAAAAAGCACTTTGAATTAAGTACAGCCACGGTGCCTGAAAAAGCTTCAGTAACGTCTAGAAATTCCACCCATCCATCCATCATCTATACACACATGTGCTTTGTAGTACAGATTGCGTGAGACCTGCAAACTTATTTGCACTTGGAAAAGCAGATTAGAGACATGGTTATGAGTTTAAGAAAGAAAGAAAGATATCGGCAATTTCCAGGAGGAATCTGGCTACTTGGGTGCAGTAAACACCTTTAAAATGCAACTCTGTGTTGATCTTTTGCAGGCTTTGTGGAACATGAGCATGCTTCAGACTCAAGACGTGATCAAATCAGCTCAGGCCTCCATGGAGAAGAGGAGCATTAAAACAGTCGCTTTCTCCAAACTGTAAACGCAACCTAGGCAAAGTTCAGAAGAAACACAAAAGCCGTTTTAATCCCATGCTGTGGCCTTACTGTGGTTACAAAGTCAGATTTTCTGTCTAGACTGAGCTCGTAACACCAAAAACTAAAACTTTCTAGCAATCTGTGATTTGAGATGGAAATATGTTGACACTAGATTTTCTTGACTGGGTGGAAAACCCCTTTGAACAGCGTTTTCATGTGTGCAATCATACATTATCTCTTACAAGCAGTAATATTAGAAGTGAAAGCCAGCAACACATCATCTGACACAATCTGAATATAAGCTCTGACTCTTGTGATTTGTTTCTCAGCTCATTGCCATAAAACATTAACAGCCTCTTTTGCAAATCTGTAAATGACTACATGAATGTTTTTCAATTAAAGAAACTCACCCAAAGGTTAAAGGTGACCGATTTATTTTTTTCTTGCAGCCACACACCTGCTGAGCAAAATTCAGTGCAAAAAGCAGATTTAAATAACTTAAATGCTTTATTGATAAAATGTATAAATTACAAAAAAAGTAAAACTATGACACATTCAAAGTCGATTATGGTCGGCTCTGCCTGGCACGAAGCTTCTGTAAGGTTTTCTGTGAAGAGATGATAGAAAAATATTCGTTTAATCAACCTCAACTTAATATTCAGGCAACTGTGTAACATGCATGTTGTCTTTAAAATGCTCATAATCCAGCTGTTCGACCTTGTGGAACTCCTTGGCCTTCAGTCTGTTTTTTGCACCATCTTCCTGCCTGCTCCTGGCGGCCTTTTGCTGCCTCACCTCCTCCAGCTGCCCGTACAGTCTGCAAAAACACATGTAAATGGGTTAAAAACATGAATACTGAAGCAGTATCTACTTGCAGAGGACAGTGTACAAGTTAAAATCCAGTATTATTCCAGCAGTACCTCTGAGTTCTCTGGTGCATCTCGGTCATGTTGCGTTTTCTTTGCTCTGGTGTACAGATTTTCACCTCGTCCACCTTTTTCAGTGCAGAATCGCTCACTGAGGAGAACAACAAAATGTTTTGGGTACAAAACTGTTCTCCTGAGGACTCTGACAAAAGGCTCATGGTACATAAACTGATTTGAATCAAATTATGTAAATAAATACCTGGAGGGGGAATCTGGGGATTCTTTTGCTTGATGAACCCAGATTTTTCTTCAGTTTGGAGCACAGCCAGTCCTTGCTTTGCCTTGGTGTCGGCTTTGACCTGAGGCTCTGATTTAGTTTTTGCCTTACAGGTGGTTGGTTGAGCTTTATTGGCTTTAGGTTGTTCTCTGGCTTCAGATGGAGCTTTGACTGTTGGGTGAGTCTTGGTAAGAGCCCCTTTGGCTTTGATTTCTTCTACCCTGCGGTTGGACCTTTGCAGCAGAACTTGGAGTTTCTGCTGGTGGACGTCCTGCAGGTTTCTGCTTGGACTCCACTGAAACTCGAGGACCGTCACTGAATGTAAGGAGGGAAATTTGTGGACAAGTTTGTAGAGAAAATTAAACACAGTCAGCTATTTGAGGTTCTCCTTTCTTTAAAAGGAAAATATATATGTATGCATACACATGGAGAGTAATGTACTGTAAAGAGGACAAGACCAGATTAAAAAACAATAATGACAATTTATATCTGTGGAAGTCAATCCGGCAGTGTGGTGCACAGAAAACAACCTACTTATAAATGTCAATAAAACCAAGGAGGTAATTATTGATTTGAGTAAAAAGGAGACAAAGACACACCTCTGTCTGCTTTAGGGGAGCTGTATAAAGGGACTACATAGGTAATTTTGTTATACAGAGATAAATAACTGAATCTTAAAAGCAGTGTTCCTCAGAATTCAACTATTTTACTTACGCAGCACTCGTAACAGTTATGTTTTAGCTAGATACTCTATAATTTATTATTTTATTTGGTTGTTTATGTTGCAAGGACGGTGCATAATTTAAAGTAGTTGTACCAGAATAAGCTAGCTGCTACTTTGAACCTGTTGTCTCTGGACAGGAACACAAAGTAACAAGTACACCACATGAAACTTCACAAAACCTGAGAGTTGATCAGTGTGAGGTTATAAATACATTGAATTAAAGAAAAGAAATTGGTGCGGACTGCAACCAAATCTTTTTAAACACTGTAGAGCTTCCCGAGTGGAGGAGTTAAACTTCCCCACAGATTTAAAAGATTGACCAAAAGCTGTATTTCTGAGCTGCAGTCACCTCTAGTAGATGCTCTACCTGCACTGCCTGGGTCGGCCAAACATCCTCTAAGAGAAGAGTGGGCAAGATTTAAAAAAATAAATAAATCATCAGAACTGAGGAAATTATTGTTTTTTTTACAACACAGCTGTGATGATCTTTTGGCATTTTAATCAAACACTGAAGGATTTGTTTACAGAGTGTCGTCACTGCAGTGTTTGCAGGGCTTTGGATCGACCACAAGCTTGGATGCAGTATTTTTACACCACCAGTGGTTCTAAAAGACTTTAGTTAAAGTGCCAGACCAGAGATCCATCATGTTTTGCTTCATTAATTATAAATCCCAAATACTTTACAGCACTGTGCATAATAATCTGGAATTAGTAGCAGTATTTACACTCAAGAATAGAATAAGAAGCCTGTAAATATTGACTTCACCTGGATGTGCTTGGCTGCAGTCCTCAGGTAACAATGTAGATTCTGAGCCCTACAGAAGACAACATTTGTGTTTAGAGATCAGACAGAAACTTGCAGAAGTCATAAAGTCGACATGCATAGGCTGTCAGCACTTGTGCACAGTTACCGCCGTCTCTTGGCCTTTTTGTCCGTCATCCTTCAACCCGCCTGGATGTTCGTCTTCCTCTGTGATGGTGGTGTCCTGGTCCTGCAGTGTGGAGTCTGTCAGGCTCACTAGTGTTATCTCCGACTGCTCCAGGATCCCCTTTTCTTTGGCAGTTTCCTAAAAGACAAAGCAAGTTATAAAAGTAAATAAAACAAGGACTAAAACTAAACTTAAGTTGTAGTACGACACAAAATGTGATCTTGTTCTAAGCAGGTGTTTATTTTAGCACTGTGGTCGTCAGTTTACGCCTGAAAAAGAAAGTGCATTTTCAAGTTGACTAAGCTGAACAAGAAAACACATTCATACCAGAATCTTAGAAACAGAATCCCTCAGGTTAGAACTCTGCTCAGACTTCAGCTCACTGGATGAAACTGAATCTTCAGGCCTTTCAGGGATCTCCACCTCTCTGAGATCACAGGGATCATCACACAGGGATAAATTTGACAGAATCTGAGCCGTTTGCTGCACATCTGCCGTCACGGTGGGAGACACTGTGAGGACGGATTCATGGGGCTGAAACTGGGAGGTAACAAGCAGGGAGAAGGATTCATGAAGAGCAGGAGAAACAGTAGAGTATCTGGTTGGCTCCTCTGTTCGAAGACGCTCCGGTGACGGTTCAGACTCAACGGAAAGATTAGCGCGAGGTTCAGACTCTGCAGAAGGATCAGAAACGCTGTGTTCTCCGCTGGCTTCAGGAGAGGAAGGTACGCTGTGTTCAGGCAGGTGAAAGGTCATGGAGGGGTCTGCAGTTTCGTTGTGGGTGACCTCAGGCAGCAGCGGGTGGAAAGAATCTGAGCCGAGGAACACTAAAAATGATGATAAAGCACAGTGAAGTTTCTAATTAGATAACAAAAATACAAGAAAATAAACCGTAAAATACCTGCATGAAAACATCTGACTGCTCTTTTTGCCTTTGACTTAACCCGAGCTACAGACAGACTATAGATTTACACACATCATGCATGAAGATAATATGCACCATCATTTTGGGTCATTTTAGAATTTACTAAAGCTAGTTGAATATTTTGTGTCTCACCTTCGGCCCTCTGTGAGCTCATTTCCAACGGACTGGTTCGGTTCTGCCGTGTCTGGTCTGGTGGATTCACAAATGGATCAGAGGTGCTGTGTGATGAGGCCTCTGGAGGCAGCGTCAAGTGTGAAGGTACACTGACCTCAGTTTGGACACCAAGAGCCACGTGGCTGCTTTCACCTACAAAACAGCAGGTAAGTTACTGACAAATTGAACACAATGGAACATGGTTGAAATAACAGAAGATGCTGAAGTAAACCTGCCATACGTTTAAGTTCAGATGGTTATTAAACTAGAATTGCAAGAAATTTGATACATTTCTATCCACTTCTATTTATTTAGTTATTTAACAATAAATTATAATGTAATTTTTGCACTACTTTAAGCCTTACTTTATCGCATATGTTCAGCAACATGCATAATCCAGAAGTGCATCATCAGTTACACTGTTTTAATAGTTCTTAATACACCCAAGAATAAGCTTTCTCATTGTTTTCATACATACACACTTGTACAAACAACTTTTCTACTGTATTTTATATTTGCACATCACCTACTGTACTTTAAAAATGTTGTCTGATTGTGTGAATGCACCGACAGGACTGCTGTTTCATGTCGTACACTGTATACTGACAATAAAGGAATTCTGTTCTATAATCTAATTATTTAACTTAATTTGTAACTGGTTGGAGTATATCTTTTGTCTCATGTAAGAATCAACTGATTATCAGCCTGTATATGAAATGTTCAGCACTTTTCTGATTATTTGTATTAATATTATTTTAATAGATTCCCTATGAAACAAATTAATTCTAAAATGCACTACTTGAGCTCTAAAGCAGCTGCCTGTCTGTCTGTAGTCACACTGTGGTCTCTAATGTCCCAACACTGAAGGATAAACGTCAAAGGTTCTCTTTTAATTAAACACATGCAAAACAAATGAACATAGGTTTTATAGGTTTTTAACTCAAAGTTTTGTGGTTCTCTGTGCAGATTCCTAGTCTTTCAGCTCACTGTAATCCGAGGTGCTTCCGTAAAAATCAACTGGACTCATCTTTTATGATGTTTCACCTTCACCTAAGAAGTTTCTTCAGGTGTAACTGAAGTTTTGTTAGATTAAATTTTGACACCAAATTTTCATTTTTACTGCAAATATATATCACTTATCTGTCTCCTTGATTACTAATAATTGTATCCGTGGTGAGAAAACCACAAAAAGATCATATTTAACTGTATTGTTATTACATAGAGGACAGCTTGGTGAAGCTGTGGCTTCAACCCCATGACTTTCTGATCAGTAACTCAGATCCTCCACCGCTGAGCCACCACTACCCACATCAGTCGATCCCTCATCTCCTAGTAACCCAACACCTTACTGCCTGTTTCCTGTGCGCCCCTCCTTGTACCTGAGCTTCCACTGTGCTGACCAGCAGACTCGTCCAGCTCTCCAACCAGCGGCCTCATCCGACTCTCCTCTGCAGCTTCATCCAACCACGACGGCTCCATCTGACCCATCAGCTGACCTGCGTAAAACTCCTTCCCACCGCTCAGCCAATCAGAGCTGGGCTGAAAGGAGAGGCGACCAATCATGCGGCTCAGAGTTGAATCCCATCGATCGATGCTCGGTGACACCGGCAGAGCTGGCAGGTGACCAATTGCTGACGACTGAGCCGATGGCTGACCGACCAGCTGCTCCAGAGCAGAGTCCCTCTGAGGAGCAGCGAGACAGGAAGACAGCTCTGCCAGCTGGCCAGTCAGAGGCTGGAAAGAGTCCTGATCCTGGTCTTCAGTCAGAGACGGAGCCTCAACTGAGAATTTCTGCAGGATGGGATGGACTGGGTTCTGCAGCTCCTGCAGCAAAAACAAAACATCAGTTAAACAATTAATATTTTACAGCAAACCAAGACAGACATTAATTCCTAATATGTAAATTACTCTGGTAAAAATGACACCATAAAGAATGCTGTAGAGTTTTAACCCTCATATTTAACTTGGTAGGTTAATTTGTAACACCAATCATATTAGTTTTTTTTATACTGGACAACAACACTTTGGCACACTGCCCATTTTAAATGTGCTTTATAAAAACAGTGACTTGACTTCCCACTTTGAAAAATTCTGATTCTGTGAATATGTAAATACGTTTTATTTCAAAAGTTTAATTATGGGATATAAAATGTTTCCTGTTTCTCTGACAGATGCAGGCTTCAAGATTCACATGACTGCCTTCCAACAATTAAACTAAAGTGTGATGGAACAAAAGTGATGCACCTCGATTCATACTTTCAACTCAGATTTTAGGTCTGTTTGGGAGTTTGTTGCTAATTGTTGATAAGTTAAAATATATTCTGAAGCCGCTTTAGTAAATTTGAGTGTTACATCTTATTAAAAAGTGAGTCACTGACCAGGCTGCTCCTCTGAGCTCCTGTCAGACTCGTAGAGTTTCCATCCTCTCGTCTGCTAGCTGAGACTCCAACTAAAGACGGCTGAGAATGTGAAGAACCAGCTTCCTCCACATATGAGCCTTCACTATCTGCAGAGGAAAATGGGAAAAAAGAAAATATACCAACATGAGTATTCTGGACATCTTAACATCTGAATGTTGGTAGAGCTGTAATTCCAGGTCAACTGGTTAATCAACATGCTCTCACCAGCTGGACAATCAGTAATGCTAGTTTCATAAGAGCTCTACATCAACAGCCTCCAGGATCCACTATTTTTGGCAGCAAAACAATAATAATAGTCTTCACAAACAGCAGTTTGCATGTCAAAGCTGAACAACCAACATGTCAGATCATTTAAAAACCGCAGCTAATGTTTGCATAATATCCTACAGTAGTTGATATAGTTGTATTTTCAAGAACCATACGAATATGTGCAGCTGCTCTGCTCAGAGTCGTTTCTTCAGTAGAAAATAACCTGGTTCAAATGAGTCAGGATGCTGCAAATATTGGCTTATGTTGTTAGAATTTATTTAGACTAATAAGTCTGCAGGTAGAATGAAGACCAAGTGCTGTCCCAGATTTTACCATCCCACCAAACTGTTTGGAAGCACAGCTCCGAGCTAACTTTAGGCCACAGAAGTATCTGGTTTAAATAAAGTTGAAGAAAAGCAGTTTTTCTTGTAATAAGTGTAAGCAGTGTGTACCTGTGGTTTTCCCTGCGGTGCTGAGGGAGATGTTAAGCTCCTTCATGTATCTGTCTATAATCCGCTGAACGCTGCTGTCATCAAACACTGAATCTCCATCCAGACCAGGAGAACCTGCAGCTGAACTTTCCTTCATACTTTGACCAGGTTGAGACGAGATGTTGTGTAAATCAACCTCACTTTGTTGTTCTGCACCATGTTTGAGAGGTGGAGATTTATCTAATGAAGCAAAGGAAGAAGGAAAACAGAGGTGAGCACATTCGGGGTAGAAAAAAGTTAGAAATACAATCCACGTGTCTTGTATACAGTATCTCATGTTGGCACTCTAAGGACAAACAAAGCAGCATTCGACCGCAGACCTGAAGCAGATTTCTCACCAGAGTGAAAAGTAATTCTTACAATGTTAAACCACACTATCAGATTTCTTTTGTTCTAGTTTTTGGGTGTTTTTCTGACTAAGAGCTGCACAGGTTAGTTTTCAGCTGAATGAAGAATCAAGGCACAGTTGACCATATGAGAAATGCAATGATAAATTGATTAATTGAAAGCTTTAAATTAATTGCTATCACTTTGGATAATCAATTCTTCATTTAGAGCCATTTTAATTTGAGTATAAGCCTTAATCTTCTTATTCCACCCACTAAAATGTGACTGTTTTCTGGTTTCTTTCCTCCTCTATGACAGTAAACTAAATATTTTGGGCTGTAACTATCAGAACAGGTCAGTCAGAGACTCAGATTTAAAAGCCTTTAAAAACCTACCTGTACGGACAAGTGTTTGCATAATTTTTTATTCCTTCACTGATGCTCTGTTATTGGTATTTTATTCTATCTTTTATTTCTTTTCCTGGTTTATCTAATATTTTGTGTATTCTCATGTTTTGTAAAGCACTTTGTAACTTCAGTTTAGAAAGATCCTAAACAAGTTTGTTATTATTATTATTATTATTGTTGTTGTTGTTATTATTTGTGGATGAAACAAGACATTTGTCATCATGGACTGTGGGAAACAATAAGTTAAGTAATTTTTTCCAGAAAAAGAAAACTTAATTCTGCGATTGCAACTTCTTAAATGTGAATATTTTCTTGTTTCTTTCCTCCTCTATGACAGTAAAATGGACATCTTTGAAAACAAGACATTTGTCATCTCAGGCTTCTGGGAATTAATAACATTTTTCACCATTTGCTAAAATTTTAAAGACCAAACAACTAACCAGTTAATGAAGTAATTCATCGACAGATTAATCAACAATGAAAAAACTCTGGACTAATTGCAGCCCTTGATCGAATGATGAGAATCAGGACCAAACTTGACAAAAATAAAAACTGTGTGCTACACAACACACTCCTGCTGTAACTCACCAGAGTCTGTGTTTTGCTCGGGGTCGGTGGTGATGTAGCTGCCGGTGGAGATGGTGGTGGAGGAGAAGCAGTCGGACTCAGGAGGCCGATGTGGAGACTGACAGAATAGAAGTGTTACAGAGATAAAAACAACCAACGCTGGACACACAAACTGACACAGTTAAACTCACTGTGGAGATCTGGACAGCAAACACTTACACTGAACACTTTATAGGTCCATTTGTATGACTTTGAACCAGTTTTGAACAAAGCCGACAGAAACAAAAGTATTGAAGTTTACAGAAACGAATGAGATCAAAATATCTACATGCAAAGTCCCACTGAGCTCAGTTCAAGTGTAGAAACCATCATGAAATGTACTTTTTTAAATAAATACACTTCAGGTTTAGTGAATTCACATCATCGCTCAGTACACAAAAGAAACACACACACAAAGACATACTTGGACTCACACGTTTATACAAACCTTCACTATACACAGGCAGACACACATAACACAGACAGACACACAAACACACAGAACACAGACGGACACACAAAAGCTTCTCAAGCGTAATCACAGGCTGAGGCAGATGCTGCCAGAGCTCTCAGATTTGGCTATTTTTCATCATTGATCCACAACATGTGAACCTCAGAGGGGATTAAAAGTGCAGAAACACTCTGGACGTGCAGTGCAGTCGCAAAAAATGCCGTTATTAAAAGATGCAACAAAAGAACTGTTCCTTCCCTTGCAACTTTCTAATCAGTCTCCTGCAGTCTAATACCGTACATCTTCACTGGCCTGGTTACCTCTGCTGGAGATCTGTAGCTGGGAACTGCAGGACCAGAGACGTCAGCTCCTCTTCCAGAGTCAGAGGAAAGTGGTGAGATTATTCTTAGCACTGAATCTGGGAAACAGCACAGTAAATATCTGAATTTATATCAGTTGAACAATCACACTTTATTCATATTACACTTTTCATACAAATAAAGTGTAACACAAAGTGGTTTACAGACAACAGAAATTAAATGCAATAAAACCATACAAACAACCCCCACCCCAAAGTCATGTTATAACCACCATCCTATATCCTACACTGCAAAAAGTGCATTTAACTGTAGTTGAAGTAAAGTACTGTCAGCAAAAGCGCAAAAATTGTGTTGACTACTTCTGTAACATTGTGCTTCTCAGTCTAACAACAAACTAATGTTGTACATTGTACATTTAGGTATATTTAGGTATGTGTAGGTAATAAGCTGAAAAAATTGGAAACTTCAGGCAGACTTTCCTGAAAAATAAGATGCAGCAATGTTTATTTTACAGGAACCAAGTGAGTGAGGGAGATCTAACTAATGTGACTTTTTATCTTATCTCAGATCAACTTCATTCAGTTGTGTGTTACTAATTGAGGTAATTCATGTTAATTTACTCATTACATTTACAGAATCTGGAAATATCTACACCTTTGTACCTACTACGTCATGCACGTTGTATTTATTTACTGAACCTACACGTTTATGTATGTTTACATACAACTGCACCTTGTGTGTAATTTTTTGCACTACTTTAACCCATTAACTTTTCAAATATATTCATTAGCATCAGTTACACAATTTTTTAGTACTTAATACACCTAAGAATAAGCTTTCCCATTGTTTCCATAGATACACTTGTACATAAGACTTTTGTCCTAGACTTCTAAATTTTAGATTTGTATATCTCCTTCCGTACTTTTAAAAATGTCTGATTTTTGCAACGACAAGATGCTGCTCAAATTCACTGTGCAATGACGATAAAGGAACTCCCCTTTAGTAAGGTGGTCCAGTATTTCTTTTTTTCAGTGTACCATTTCCTTCCCATCTGTATCTATGTCTCTTCCGCTGCCTTCTACATACCAGAGTCTGAGGATTCTGGCGATGTTCCTGCCTCCATCAGCAGCTTCTTCCTCCACATGAGATGGTTTGATCTTCCTGAGCTGGTCAGTCTGTCGGCAGTCGGCTGTCTCTTATTGGAAACAGAAGGCGTCTGCAGAGTTTTGTCAGAGGCCACATGTGACTCAGATTCCTGCTGCAGATTCCAGCCTGCAGTCTGTGAAGGAGTCGCCACAAAATCCTCCAGAGCTAGAGACATTAAACAAACAAATCAGCTGGGATTCCTCCTGTGTGATGGCAACAGTCTGTTATTCATGCATTTCTGCTGCTGAGCAAACCTGTGATTTGGCTGGTGTCGACAGAAGTCTCCACCTCTTGAATGGCACTGAGCTCATGTTGTTCAGTCATTTCCATGAAGCCCAGTCGGACGCGTGTGACTGGTGGCTTTGCTGTTCGAGGAGGATGAAGGAGTCCTGAAGGGAGGGCCAATGCTGGGACAGGAACAGCAGGAACACTGATCTGAGCAATGGGAGCTGAAAAGAAAAACAGATTTGACCAAAATGAAGTGTTTACAATAAATTTAAGGGTAAAAGGGTCATATTTATTGTAAGTGTAATACCATCACTTTAATGCCAGTACTATGTGGAAAAATGTGTGTGTCTGTGTGTGTTTTGTGATATGTAAATTGCTGCTCCAAAACTGCAATATACAATCAAAAGTTACAGTTTTGTTGTGCTAAACATGCAAATATGCCGATTATTTTTGTCAGTTAACTCAATTTAGAGAAAACTGAGGCTTTTAGTGATAATTTTGGCCAAGTTTATATCAGTACCCAGAGATCACAAAACAAAAACAGAAAGAGTAAATGGATTAAATATTAAGTGGGAAAGTTTCTATTCTGAAATTAATTGTGTCAAAAATGGTACAAATACACTAATAGTACTCAAACATATCAGTTACCTGCCTCACCACCGTCAGATGACAGCTGCTGAGACTCTTCTGTTTCCTGAGTGTCTTCCAGGTGTGATAAAGTTCCTCCGTTAGATTCCTCAATCGCTCTCAGCAGAGACGCAAGTAACCTGAGGCGACTCTGATTGATGTTTTCTGAAACCAACTCGTCTCTGGTGGTTTCTGAAACTGGCTGTGGGTCAGAAAATACATCAGGAGGCTCGGTTGAGAGTGGATTTTTTATCTTCTTTTAGCTTACTAGCTTGCACTGCTGTTTATACATATATTTATACTAAAAAAAACTACAATTTATCTGCTGCACAATAACAAAAACACCACAGCAGTATTAGTCCTGTCACTCACTTCTTCATCAGTATGAATCAGAGCCTGCAGCGCCTCCTTCTGTCTCCTCATCTGCTCCATCTCCACTTGGTGGCGCCATCTCTCCTCTTCTTGTTGTTTCTGCCGCAGCTTCACTGCCTCGCTCTGCTCCAATACTCGCTTCTGGACTTCCTGCAGCTCTCGTCTCTTTGTCTCCATGTCATCCTCTGGGGTGGAGCTCAGGGACTCAGTCTGCTGGAAGCTCTGTGGTAAAAAGACATGCTGAACTGCTGCCGGGCCTGAAACTGGAGATGCACCGTCTCTGATGCTCGGGTTAATGGTTTGAATGGGACCAGGCTGGAGTGGGATGCTGGTTGAGAGACGTGCTGTGGGCAGTCTGAAAGGCTCTTTGGTGGCTGAGGGGGGTTTCAGTCTCTCTGGAAGGTGCTCTGTTACTCTCTCCATTATGTTGTCAGTCAGCCAGACAGTAACTTCTGGTCTCTGCTTCCTGTGACTGAATGACTCCACTTCATTTGGCGGCAACTTGGAGCCGACGCTCAAACTAAAACCAGGACGATGGAGATGTGAAGCTGAAATGTCAGACTCTCTGGTGTTAACTTCCACAGAGGTTTGAGGTTTATCATGAATGCATGCAAGCTCTGCAGGAGCTGTAGGGATTTGTAGAGGAGCTGGAGGATGTACAGGCTGAGTAATATGAAGAGGTGGTTGAATGAGACCTGGAGACACAACAGGAAGCTGCAGCGACGTAGCGGTCATGTTGTAACGGATGCGTAGAGCTCGTTGGTATTCCTCCAAGCGCTGGCGAGCAACTTCCACTGATCTCTGGTGAATTCTAAAGTAAATCAGGATTGATTTTAGTTAAAGTTCTGTATCAAAAAAGGTGCCTCAAGAAGTTTTTAAAGTCAAAAGGCATACAACCCCCCCCCATCCTTAGACCCTCTACAACGGCTTTCTTTGAGAAATCTGTGTGACATATATAGTAAACACCGAGTTTTCACTCCCATCACTTTTTCCCCTCACTGTGGGCTCAATTTTTACTGAAACATAAAGTCCTACAACTTTTTGGAAACAAAACAGCCATGGCCAGAAGTAAAGAAAACTCAGAAATGTCTTCTGTGTAGTTTGACAGCTATACCGTCATTAAAAAACTCCAATGGTGAGTTATATTACAAAAAAAGAAAAACGCCTGGAATCAACATCTACCACAATTTTTCTAAGTGCCCACAGGTGTGACCAATACTGGGAGAAAAACTATTTACATTTTTTTTTTAATCTCTGTACTTCTCTACTATTTGCTATGTGTAAACACAGCCTGCAGTTTAGTCCAGTTTACACAATTTTTAGTTTTTGTTAAAGAATCTGGTCGGAGCAAACCCTTGACTTTAGGGTGAATTTTAAAATGAGACATGTGGAACAAAGTGATTTTGATGAAATATCATGATTTTAAGCTTAAATTTGGTCATTTTTATTTAATACAACAGTTAAAATTCATTTTAAACCCATATGCAGGTTTTGAGATTCAAAGTGTTAAAGAGTGAGGCATACTGTTAAGATCTGTGGTTTTCCGTGGAATAACTGCACGGACAGTAGTGAAACAGGCTGATTAATCACAACAAATTAGTTTGCGTTCAGGCTTCAACACACCTGTTTTGTTCCAACAGCTGCTGCTGGTATTCTCTAATCCTTCTGGTGTGGTCATCTTCACCTGCAGGAGGTAGCAGCTGCAGAGCGCACAGAGAACCACTAATTATTCATACAACACCAAATACACTTCACATAAGATATCTTTTAGGATGAGTCAACAAACCTCAGCTCAAATCAAACGATTGCTCCCAACTATAGATTAGTAGCCATTAAAAAAAAAAAACTTGAAAATGGGTTTTAATCTCTGCCAAGGCCTTACCTCAGCGGCTACTCCAGGAGTGACAGAGCTGACTTCTTCATCCTGTACAGGTACTTCTGGTTGGTAAACAGGTTCTTCTTGACTCACAGCCACCTTCAGATCTTCTCTCTCCTGCTGAGCTTCAAGCAGCATCTGCTCCAGTTTGGCCTTCTGCTCTTCCAACTCCTGCAGCAAAACCACCTGCTGCTGCTTCTCCCTCTCAAGCTCCTCTTCCTGGAAGGTTTAGCAAAGCTTCAATATAACCAAACATTTGTCTGCTGTATCAGTTGTCTTAAGGATAATATATTACAGGCTGGTACAAGCTGCACCTCTTCTTCTAAATGCAGTCCTCAAAGGATCACGTTTTTCTGTAGAGATTCTTGGTGAACCCAGAATCAGGCTGCTGTGTTTCTCTGCTAGATGTAGCTGCAACATCCTCCAGCCCCTCAAATGTTCAACTTCACCTAATTTTTTAGTTTTTATACATAAAGAGTATTTTGGCTCCAGCACAAGTAATTAAGCCAAATGTATGTGTTCTATTGTAGAAAACACAACAGGAAATTATTGTAATGCAAAAAGAGATGTAAAGTGTCCATTGAAAAGCCTGATCATGCTGCTCAACAAACTCCTGCTTCAAACAGAGGCTGGACTGACTAAGTAACAAGGAACACCTGGTTTAATCCATTCTGACCAATCAGAGAAAATGCATGAAAGCAGTGGGTTAACAATTAAAACACATACTTCTTTTTACTTTAAGTACGTGCTAGAGCTGCCCTCACAAAGTACGCACTGTTTCATGCAGTATCATACAATTCGTACAGATTACTTTGTTATAATATTGCGTCTTAACTTTAACTGTGGCAGTCTGTGGTGTGAAGCGAGCCGTCTACTGTCTGTGGCTCAAGCTTGTTTATACTCACGAGTTTCTTTGGAATATTATTTTTTACATACCATATATTGGAACATACTATATTATCTATTTCTGGTGTACTATATGGTATGAAAGTATGTCTACTGGAACACAGCCCAGGTTTTACAGTTAATACAATGGAAGCTTTCCATTATGCTTCTTTCTCCTCCCATGAATCAGAAATGATTCCCCTTCATAGAGGATCTTTCAGTTAATTAAATGCACCTCAAGGAGACGAAGAGAGAGGAGGCTTCTGGAAGGGTTTAGAGCGAGGAAACACAAGTGTATCCTACATGGAAGTCCAATATCAAGTGCTCATCATGTATTCATGCTACACCTTCATGGCTGTCTGTTTGATTTAACAGGCGATACAGCTGTGCAGCACACCATGCACACTGGCTTCATTGAAGAATGACGCTTTGGAACAAAAGCACTCTTATTTAGCGAATTTAGCTCCTAAGTCCTCACAGTTCTTTATCATCACTGTCAAATCGCTGGGAGGAGCCAAGATGCCAGGAAGATATGCGAGTTAAGGAAGCACCTAACATAAAGAGACCATCTACAGACATTTAGAGCTGGATCAGGGCTGTTAAAGCACAAAGTTCAGTGGCTGATTATCATTTATCTATCCTTTGTTGTTGTTTATTGTGATAAAATGCATGAAGGCAAGCTGCAGTCAACTGTAATGTCTGTGGCTTCACAACCAACAAACTGATGGCAATAACTTACATCTTAACAAGGTGACTGTAAGAAACTCACTTTCCTGTGTCTTTCAGATTTAACAGCCGTCACCGGATACACAAGACAGGCATTTAACTTTTAGCGAACAGTGTGCAAAAATCATTGATGCTCTGTGTGTCATGTAAATGGGAATCAGCATGTTGTACCCTTTTCTTTCGTTCTTCTTCAAATTCTTGGACTCTGTTGGCAAAATCAGGGAGTAAAGTATCTGCTGCAGCTGTCAAAAACAAGAAAAACAGAAAATTATTATTATCTGATAGCAACTAAACCTTTTCACAAAGGCATGTAAATGTGGAAAACAAAACTAAAATAGTAGCCAGTTTGGAATTATAGAAAATCAATGATAAACAATGAAAGCAGGGTAATGAAATGGTAAATAAAGACACATTTCAAAAATAAATTCATCTGGATGAAAATTTTTACAGTTGATGACAGTAACTGAAGTACCTGGTGGAGAAAGGGAAGGTTCACAAGGCCCTATAGGTTTGTCTTTGTCCTCGGTGGTCAGAGATCCTGTTTCAATGGATGTGTCTCGCTCTGGGATTTGGTCTGAGATGACGGTCGGTGAATCAGCTGCAGGGACTCTGCTGTTGTTCGTCCACTGGTTCCTCTGACTCCTGATACGATCCAGGAGTTTCTTCAAAGCCCGCCTAGGAGCAGGTCTGGACGGCTTCACTGCAAGTAAAAGTAAACACTTAATGTATGTCTGTCTTAGTCACGATGAGCTTCGAGGAAATTATTAAATTATTAAATTGATTAAAAAAAACATCAAACTTGGGTTTTAATTCTGGTGTTTCTCTTCACCTCCTGCAGATGTTTCCTGCTCAGTGCTGCCAACTTCTTCCTCATTGTCATGTTGTGTATTTTCTGTTTCAGCTGTCATTTCATCCAGTGTAACATCCAGTTCCTGGTCCTGGCTGCCTGTAGACGGAGCTGGAAGAGGCTCAGGCACCAACCGGACCACCAGGTCACCTTTAACTCCTGAAGTCAAACACAGTAAACTTTGTCTTGGAATTAAAGAAATAAAGCTCAAAACAATAGAGATCTGAGAGAATGTACTAACAGAAAGCTAAATACTGAAAGCCAGTGACACAGTTTTTTAAATAGATTTACAGAGAAACACCACAAAACTATATAGTCCTTACTCCTTTCTCCAGTGTACATATCCTCAAAGGCAAACTCCATCTCCCTCTGGAAGTCCTCCCTCGTCTCCTGTCTCTTGTAGAGGGGCTGGAAAATCTGAGGAGGCATCTGTGACACCTGCTGTCTCCTCCTCAGCAGGTCTGTCTGCTGCATGTGTTCCAGTTCAACCAGCAAACGCTCACGATCCTGCAGAGTTTAAAACAGATAAGGCATGAAAAGCTGCATTTGATATAATCTCCTAAACGTTTCAATTTACAGGTAACACGACACATAAGCATTCTAATAGAAGACTATTAAATATGTTTGAGGGAAGTATTTTTAGCCTTGTGTTAAATCCTTTCCCTGTTCTAGAGTTTTGGATGACTTAAATGCGACAAAAGTGTCAATTACAGAGACAAAAATCTATGTCCATCCACAGATACAAACTACTACCATCTATTAGTACATAAGGAGTCCGTCTTCATTCTTTAATGCTGTTGTGCAGCTGTTAGTCAACAGTTAGGATCAGTAACATCAGAGCAAATCTCCATCACTTATACATAAAAAAACTCAGGTTGCTATCTGTTTATCAGATAAAAAGAAAAGTTGTACCTGCACAAGCTGTTCCCTCCTCAGGGCCTCCCTCCCCCTGAGACGAGCTTTCTCCAGCTGCTCCTCCCTCTTCCTCTTTTCCTCCCTCTGTAAGTCAAACAATCTCTTCACCTCCAGCTCAGCTTCTTCATGGGCGTTAGGCTGCAGACACATCTACAGATTAGAGGAGGGACTGATGAACCATATGGTTAGATATAAACAAGAATCAGAAGGTTTACCTGTTCTGTGTCCACCTCTCTGTCCACTGCACTGTCTGGCATGTGGTAATGTGTGGCAGCGAAGGCACTCACATCAGATCTCTTTACTACATGTGGCTTCTTGGGATTGATGTTCTGCTTAAACAAGAAAAAACAATGTTACTGTGACTCTACCCATAAATATAAATTTTGCAACATGGAGAACCTGGGCTTTATTTTGTGAATGACATTCAGTCAAGTCAACTGATGCTCTAAAGCTCAGCCCTGTTTGTCTAAAGAAGTAAAATTCATCATTGTAGATTTTACATCAGGTGTTTTTTGCTTTATATAGGTACCTCATAGTTTGAATATAGATAGATTGTCAGATCATAAATGCACGTCAAGCAGTCCTGAGCCACTCAGACAAAACTTGATTCTGTGAGACCTTTATGACACTTTGTCAGTCTTAACATAAACTAAAATGAGCGAGTTAATCCAGGTGGCTTGTTAGGTCAACTTAAAATAGTGTAATTAGTATTAATGTTCAGACAAATCACCTGAATAGGGTTTGGGGGAGGCAGTGGGAGGCTGGACACTTTGGCCGATCTTTCCTTCTCTGCCTGCAGAGCCTTCCTCCTGGCATTGATGGATCTACAGAGAGGCAAAGGAGTAAAGTTTTGTTAATTCTGATGAAATTCAAGCATGCAAAAATCTTTAAAGCTCGTGTTTGTGATGCTGCTTACTGGTTTTGTCTCTCGTGGGTTTTAAGTCTCTGGGTTTTAAGCTCCTTCAGGGCTTCTCGATAACGCTCCTCTGCTTTGGCATGATTTTCCTCCTCCCTCTGAGCGATGGCTGCCAGGTCAGGTTCCTTACACAAGAAAATAAAAATTATCCCCTCTATTTACCACCATGTGAGATTATGATCACATGGTTTTGTTTACATTTTGTTTTGACATATTCTCCTTACTTTGGTCTTTATTAATCTCAGTAACTGTCTCAGAATTCATTTTATATCTTGTTTACACAGAGAAACTATCTCAAGTGTAAAATGCCACAAAGTCTCATACAGCTCCTTTAACAGGAGTATGGTCTTCATTCTACAAAAGACACTAACTATAAAAGACGAGGTATAGCCGATATCTTTCTTGTTTTACAGAAGCCTTATCTTACATTTTCCTTTGCACACCGGTGCCCCTGACCAAGAAGCTGGAGGCTCTCTTCGTATAGCGTCTGCAGTTTATGGAGTTTCTCCTTCTGCTGTCGCTCCCAGTCCAGCCTCAGCTCCTCCTCCAGCTGTTTCAGTTCATGCTGTCGTTTCTGCTCAACCTCTTGGCGGACCTGCTGTGCAAAGTGCCGCTGCTGCTCCCGAACCTGACAGTCAATGCAAAATACATAATCTTAAAGTATCAACTGAGCTTAAAAACTTTCAAGAACAGGTGTTTGGTTTTTTTTTTTAGAAAAATGGCTCAAAAAAGCAAGCCTTTTAAAAAATCTGTCATGAATAAGACATATTGAACCAGAAAAGAATTTTGTTGTAAATCAACAACACTCAGACTAATAAAAATAAACTCGACCTTTATAAACTCTCCTGTTAGCTCACTTTATTGCAGTGCTGAAGGACCAAACATTAAGAAAAAAATAACAACAACATGCAACTCGTGTTCATGGTGCAGGTAAAAATGGTGCTGGGTAGAAACTTGAAAGAAATGATGGGCTGAGGTGAAGCTAATCCTAAAATCTGGCCTGACTATACCTGATCAGACTTCTTTAAACGTTATTTATCAGACAGAATCACCTGACAGCCAGCTAAGATTAGAACTTGCTTAATTAGAAAATCCCTCAGGTGAAGGAAGCCGTCTGTAAATCAGAAATCACATTGACCTTACCTGCTGTATTCGCAGTTTTCTCCTCCTTTCGTACTCCTCTCGTATTATCCGAGCTTCTTCGTTGGGGCTCAGTCTTAGTTTGGACACTTTTCTCTTCATTTTCCTCAAATAAACTGGATAGAACAGACATCTCCCAAAAAGCAGCAGCACCGTTAGCGCTGACGGCTAATGTGAGCTAGCTTCTCTTTGTTACAGGCGCTCACCGAGTGACACATTTTAAAGTGGCATTGTAAACAAATATGTAAATGTATTAAGTAGCACAAAAGACAGAAAAGGTGCCGAAAGGAGGGTTACTGGACCGCAAAAGTTTTGTTTATCACCTGAAACCCATGCCAACGGACGGTTTTTTTGTCCTTAACGTCACATCCGTTGGTTTAAATTGCCCGCTGTATCTGTCCCTACCGAGGATATCAGTTCCTACCATATATCACATTGGTTCCTACTCATAATATTTACGTTACTAAAATCAACTTCTTACTTGAATTTACATCAAATTAAAAATTAGAAGCCAATGTGAAAATTAAAATTCACGTGAAAGGAAGTAAAACGAAACACTAAAGCTGAAATCCGCTTCAGAGTCTGTTAGAATCACACTGGGGGACGGTAGAGAAGCTACACTGTTTCCTGTGTTCTGAAGAATGAGCCATTCACAGCGCCACTGGAAAATATAACACAACTCCAGTGAATAACCGTTTATATTCGTGACTCTAGTGAATTCAACAGGTAAGATTTACATTAATAAAATGTTATGTTGTCATTTAAACTACACTTTCGAGCTCAGGAGTTTTCATTTACCCTGTAAGATTAGCAAAAGGCTAACGCTTGCTGGTAACGCTAGCTAGACGCAGTAGTACACAATCAAATTCAGCCATCGTTAGATATAGAAGACATCTTAATGTATCAAAGACATGTCAGTTTATCTAACAGATAAAACAGTAGGTCCCCAATGGCCCTAAATGGCTGCATTATCATAAACCAAGCGACATGACTGAACTAGTAACACGATACCAGATATATTATTGATATATATATATATTACTGGAACGATACCACAGTGCAAACCTAAAACAGGATAAGTATTAAAATAATAGACCACAAAACATGGAACTTAAAAAATGTTGTCTTTTTTATTAATTTAAAAAGAAACTCTAAGAAATGTTCTTTTAAATCAATGCAAGTGGAGGTAGTGAAAATAAGCCACAAAACAACATGAATGAATTATTGAACCACCGAGTGTTCATACATTTTCATAACCCACTAAAAATGGAGGGATTTCTCATTTAGGTGACCTATTTTTTATTTACAATTTTTTATATCTCTTCTGTTTATAAAATATGGAATCCTTACAGAGATAAGTGCAGCAGTGCTTTAATGTACGTTTTAATCTCCCACTTTCACTCTTTCTGCGTGAATTTGGCTGATCATGTATCACTGGTATTGTTGATCTATGTACTTGTAAACAGCTGATTCCTAGCAGCTTGATAATTACAGTAAGGTGAACATTGCTGGTGTGAAAGCTGTGTTTGCATATAGTGATGTTTGCCACATTGGTGAGTTAGCCAAAAAGATAAAGTCAAGTTAAAAAGTTATTATTTCTCTTTGCAAATTACCACATCACACTTTGTACAATGTTGAAAAATGTTTAATCGTTACAAAAGGGGCATAATGCACCTATATTATCTATCACATTTACTAACTTGTTGTTCTGTGAATTCTTGAACAAATCAGCATACCTGTCAGCTAAAACATCTTTTGCAGACCAGGCTTTATGATGTCAACAGGCTTAACCTAACTGTCGGCTATTTAAGCAACATAATTAAATATTTCACTTCGCCTCTGCCGTATAGCTGTGCATAGTTGGCATCAGTGCTTGGATTTGCAGCCCTGTCTAAAAAAGCTGCTGGAGAGAAGAAAACAGTTGGTGCACCCACCATGCCAGCAGGGAAAGGAAGCTGATCGCTGCAAACATATACTATCCCACTGCCTCACATTGACGTTAATCATTTGATATGCTGTTCTTAGCAAAACACTGCTGACCAATTAATGTATTGGTACTAGTAAAACTGGATTTAGTCTTGTTTTTTAACAGCCAAGTATTGCAATATACTTTTCCAGTATCATTATTCTGTGCAACGCTATACTGAACATGACAACATGACAGTTTTCTTTCTCATCTTAATGATGTCATGAAGTGGATCTATATTTGGTCTACTCTTATTTAAACTTATTTAAACTGGCTTTAAAATAATTTAAAAGTGTAGTAAGTTCAGGTTGCAGAGCGCCGCTTAGCTGAAATGCATTATGTTGTGATTGAAGCTTTTTGTTCTGTCCTCAGGTGCGTCATCATGTCTGGCGGTCCAGCTGTGCAGGTCAGCATCGAGTCTTCCTGCGAGAAGCAGGTGCAGGAAGTGGCCCTGGATGGGACAGAGACATATGTCCCTCCACTTTCAATGTCCCAGAACTTGGCAAAGTTGGCACAACGAATTGACTTCAGCCAGGGATCCGACTCAGAGGAGGATGGTGTCGAGGGTGAACCGAGGGACCGAGAGTGGGGCAAGCAGGAGCAAGAAGAAGAAGAAGGTAACATGGACTTCAGAGAAAGCAGGGAGAATTTAGAGGCTGAGCTAGATTCTGTTAACCTGACAGGCACCAGTTATGATTGATAATCACTGATTAATTAGAACAATCAGATTGCTTCACAGCTCATGGTAGTGGTAAAGCACTTAGGTTTCTTTGTCAAGATTCCCTCAGACCAATGCATTTTTCTGGACTGGATTTAAATTTTGAGAAATGTATTTCAGATGGGAAAAAAATCTGTGAATTTGGGTCAATGGGGTATTTTGAAACGTAAACTGCATTATTTACTTTTTTACATAATTTATTTTTTGCAGTAAACTTAAAGGTACTTATAATAGTCATTTTATTTACAAATACAAGTTACTAAAAAAGTAAAACAAGTTGCCCAACTTTACCCCAATTAACTGTTATATTCCCTGATGTTTTCAATGAAAGGTAGAAGCCAGAAAAATTAAGGACTTTCAAGTTTATCAGAAAAACCAAAGAGACTTTGCTTCACATTTACCACTTTCACTCCTTTCTGTAACTCCTTACTTGAGTCAAGAGAGAAAGCTCCAGTTGCCACAAGACAGTAGCACAGAATAAGCACATTTGCATGACAGATGGATGGATTCCAAACATTTCATAAATGTGCTTTTATGTAATCCAGCCAAGTCATATGGATTCTGTTTTCTCGAGCAGAATAAAATCTAATGTGTGTTTGTTTCCACAGGCACAGTGAAGTTTCAGCCTTCTCTTTGGCCCTGGGACTCGGTGCGTAACAACCTTCGCAGTGCCCTAACAGAGATGTGTGTTCTCTACGATGTGCTCAGTGTGGTGAAGGAGAAAAAGTACATGGCCTTAGATCCAGTGTCTCAGGATCCAACAGCTGGCAAGGTAAACTACCAATGAATATCACCATTACTGCCATCACTGAACATCTACAGGCTTGGCAACACTGGATAATATGCAAGTGTGCAAAACGGTGTTTGGTTTATATTTCTCAAAGACATCTGTGCACCTTGTCAATGTTTTACTTGCACATTTACTTGTATCTAATGTCTATTTGTAACAAAAAAACATCCTCTCGACCTTCTGCAGACACCTCAGGTCTTCCAGCTGATCAGTAAAAAGAAATCACTGGCCACAGCAGCACAGCTCCTCGTGAAGGGATCAGAGAAACTCAGTAAGTCACTCGCAGAGAACCAGGAGAACAGGAGGCAGCGAGACTTCAACTCTGAGCTGCTGCGACTCCGATCACAGTGGAAACTACGCAAAGTTGGAGACAAGATCCTGGGAGACCTCAGCTACCGGAGCGCAGGTGATGAGTCCTGTCATGTAGTCAGATCTGTCACTCTGTTGTATTTTAGTAACACCAGTACACTTTTAACTTGTTGTCTAACTCCACTTTAACATAATTGTTCATGTAGGTTCCCTTTTTCCTCACCATGGCACGTTTGAGGTGATCAAAAACACTGACATTGATCTAGACAAGAAGATCCCAGAGGATTACTGCGCCCTGGATGTCCAGATCCCCAGTGACTTGGAGGGATCCGCTTATATCAAGGTTAGAAATAACATTGATAGAATTATTATTAGAGTTATTGTTATTCCTAGAAAGGTTAGAAATAACCCTTGAAAATAACATCAACAAGTCTCTATATAATGTCATTTTCTATTAAAATACAGTGTTTTCATTAAACAGTTGCAGAAAATGTGTTTGTGGTGATTTAATTTGTCTGGTGCAATGTTCGCTACATGGTGTGAGAGGAAATTGAATGACAGGAAATGATGATTATTAGATTTACAAATTATTTTGTGGACTCTGCTTACTTGTGCAGTTCTGTTGTTATTTTTTTAAATACATTTTCCATACCACATTCACTTGCTTGTTTGGATAATTTCAAAATGTGTAGCCGTAACAGTTCAGTGCTGTTTGTGTCTTCAGGTGTCCATCCAGAAACAAGCTCCAGACATTGGTGATCTGGGAACCGTCAACCTGTTCAGGAGACCTCAAAAAAACAAAAGCAGTATGTTTCAGCTCACAAACGCCAGAAATTGCATGTTGAACCTTCAAAACTCTCTTCGGGAGTCGTCTGAATTTGTAAATTAGATTTAAGGAGATTTACTTCTTGATTCTTGTCCTTCTGCTCTGATCAGGTACGCAGCCGTGGCACGTGAAGCTCGAGGCGGCTCAGAACGTTTTGCTCTGCAAGGAGATCTTCGCCCAGCTATCCAGAGAAGCTGTCCAGATTAAATCACAGATTCCTCATATTGTTGTGAAGAACCAGATCATCTCTCAGCCGTTCCCAGGTCAGAGCTCTTATGACAGCATTGAAATGGAAAACAAAACAGAGGCTTTGTGGGGTTTTTTTGGATGTAATCACAAGAAGATCTATATTTGTTTCACATTTAACATGAAAGTGAGTCTGTATGTGTCAGTTTGGAGTTTTTCACTCTTTACTGTAGGTTAAAGGGTTCATAGAGTTCATAGGTTAAGAGTTCATCCAAAGTTCAGTTGCTCTCCAGGCACAAATATTATTGCTCATGTTTACATTAGAATTTTTGTCTAAAAAGGTAGGACTTTGTTAACTGATGAAATACTGTAACTCAAACATTTCTGCTTTTTTATCATCTCTGTGGCTCCAGAGTCAGCAAAAATACTCAGACTTGGTTTGTTCCTGTAATTCCCCGTTTAAAGGTCTGCAGCTTTCAATCTCGCTGTGCCACTCTATTGGAGAGAAGAAGAACAACCGGGCGTCTCCAGAGAAATCCAAACCAGACAACCACCTTTACGTCCTGGAACACAATCTGCACCAAATGATGAGGGAGGTGAGATATAATGTCCCCTTACATCTCATCTGATGCTCCTTTAAAGAGGAGCTCAATCTGTGAATCATCCGAGGCTGACAAATCAGCAGATGGTATGAGACAATACATCACAAGAAGTTGATTTACAGAAATGGCAAAGTTGCTTTTTCACTACTTTTTTCAGTATTTTATGGTTTGTCCACCAGAAAATGATGAAACTTGTTAGAAATATTAAAGTTCCTTAGTTTCCTAAGTTTTTTTTTAACTTAAAATATGACTATTTCTAAAGATGAGTAAAATTAAATTTTAGCTTGATTCATAAACACTTTCCAAGAAAATCTTTTGGAAAATTTTGAAACTACTTTGAACCTCTAGGACTCTGTTCCACGTGGATTATTCTATTCACCAGTATTTTTGTTCTTGTGGTTTGACTTGTCACACCTGCTCAGTCAGTTATGAAAGTCAATGAAAATAACTTTCTTAGTATTACATATGTTTAGTATTATTGTGATATGTAGCTACATATAGTTCAGACAGTATCACTAGTTGACTTCTGCATTATCATTTTTTGTTGATTTGTGCTCTTTTTTCATCTTTCAACTTATACATAATCAGAGATTATTTGATCTGCTTGTCCAATATTGTCTAAATATCTAAATCAACGACATGATGAGAAATAACTGTGAAAATTCCAGAGTTTTATCTTTAATAATTCCTGAGATATTTTTGTTCAAACAGCCTCAAATGTTAATGTATGAAAAATCATTCTAGACCAGTGTTGTTGTGTTTTTTTAATGATCTTGGAAAGTGTTTAAAATGTCAAGCTAAAATTTCACAGATATCATTTTAAATATCATTAGTCTCTTATATAAACAGTTTCTAGCAAATCAGAGGTGGTTAAGCAGAAGGCTCTTGATTATTTCAGATGTTATAACTGTCTGTGTATGGGTTGTGTTCAGAAAATTCCTATTAGGTTTTTTTACACTCTCGAATACCAAAGTCAACGTCAACCTCAGAAAGCCTTTCCTGGTTTGGTGACACTGATTAGAAAGGCTTGCACTAAGTTTACCAGGCTCAGCTGGAAACAGCTTGGGTCATTTTGTTTCAGCTAATTTATGGGAGCACAGGAGTTTATTTAAAGTATCGAAATAATCACTAAGATTTGAGCTGACATTATTTGATTTCAGTTCTTTACTTCACTACAGTTCAATCGTCATTTCCTGCTTGTAACATGTCAAAAATAGACCTACCAACACTGACTGATCCGTTCCTGCTGCTCTGCCAGGAGGCATCAGTACAAGTCTTCCTCTTAATTCATAATAATTTAATGTCATCAGTTCTCGTTACATTGAACATCCTTGTTTCTTTAATAGTTCCACAAGCAGCAGGTGAGCTCTGTGGTGATGCCACATCCTGCTAGCGCCCCCTTCGGCCACAAACGCCTGCGTCTAGCAGGACCGCTGGCCTACGACAAGACTGAAATCTCCAACTTACAACAGAGTGAAGGGCTGCTGGAGAAGATCATCAAACAGGCCAAACACATCTTCCTGCGTAGCAGGTAACTTTAATCCACCAGCTAGGATTTTATGGTTGATACCAGAGTCAGTCTTTGCAGTTTGATGTCGAAGAAATTAATCTTGCAACAGAAACAAATCTGTCTCTATGTGAATGCTTTGTGAAGACATTCTGATTGTGAAATGCTCAGCAAAGCCGTGCACTGGGCATCACAGTGTTTGTCTTTGTGATCACCAGGACGGCACGAACCATTGACAGCTTGGCCAGTCGGATCGAGGATCCTCAGATTCAAGCTCACTGGTCCAATATCAACGATGTGTACGAGTCCAGTGTCAAGGTGCTCATCACCTCGCAGGGCTACGAACAGATCTGCAAGTAAGTGCAGGAGGAAGAAGCACTGATATCTTCAATTCCTGGCTCACAAACTCTCTCAGATAAGGCTTCACGTGTTTTTGCTTGTTTAGATCCATCCAGCTGCAGCTGAACATCGGTGTCGAGCAAATCAGAGTGGTTCACAGAGACGGACGTGTCATCACTCTGTCACACCAGGAACAGGAGCTGCAGGACTTTCTCCTCTCACAGGTACCACAGTTCACGTCCCACATACTTGACTTCCCCACACAGACTGGATTTATTGGAAGCAGCATGTACGACTGCTCAGCTGTTCTGTTCTTAGCTCAAACATCATGTCAGCTACAACTGTACAACTTATGTTTGCAAGTTTGTGTGTCACTTTTTAAAGTCACATGTATCCCTGCCTCCTTATTACAGATGTCGCAGCATCAGGTTCATGCAGTTCAGCAGTTGGCCAAAGTGATGGGCTGGCACGTCCTGAGCTTCAGTAACCACGTCGGTCTGGGCCCAGTGGAGAGCATCGGAAACGCCTCGGCTGTCACTGTTGCTTCTCCCAATGGAGAGTACGCCATCTCAGGTGAGTCTGTGGAGGCTGATTCTACTGTAAACTTAATAAATGATTAAAATGTTCAAATTCAGTTATTTGTGAAGCTGTATTGCTGCTGTCGGCATAATTTTTTGTTAGCCTGTTAGCCTTATTAGCCTAAATTCATTTTACTTTAACAAAAAAACTAGTATTTGCGACATATTAAATCATTTGAACCTGGTTATTTTACACTGAATTTATAAGAGCAGACTGGGAGCAGATCAGCTGCACATGCTCATATGATTTCTAAAATTATATCAACTTGAGATTCAGCACAAGAACTGTTGAGGAATAAAACACAGACAAGTTAGCTGCTGTTTTTAGATGATCTGATATGTTGGTTGTTGAGCTGTGAAACACAAACCTTTGTGAAGTTTACACTCAGCTTTTTGCCTTTTTTCACAAACGACTTCTTTGACATGTCGTCAGTTAGTTTGGAGTTGACTCAGAGTAAATGTTCAGTTAATGAAGTTAGACGTAGCAGTCTATCGATCTGTTGATCAGAATGCAATACAGTAGAGATAAGACTTGATGTGTGTATGTGTTAATAGGTTCGAAAAGGTAGTAATTCTTGCTTTACTATTAATATTCTTGCTATTTCTAGTGGCAACAGAGCTACAACAGTATAACTAGTGAAGATGAATACTGCAAGGTCACACCCAGTCTCTGAGTCAGTTTTAAACAGAAGAAGGAAATCCAAAAAACAGGTTGATACAAGCAGGGGAATCATTAAGAAACATCACCACAAAATAATTCCTGGAATGCGTCATGTCAGCTTCATAAACTGTTATCCTGAAGCCATTTGACAAAGTAAATCTGAGTATCCTCCTAACCTTCAACTATGAAAAACACAGTATGGCTGTATTAATAAGAGCAGATGAATAACATGTGTGTAAATGTTTCCTCTTTAGTGCGTAACGGCCCAGAGAGCGGCTGTAAAGTTTTGGTCCAGTTTCCTCGCAGTCAGACCAAAGAGCTGCCGAAGAGCGACATCATCCAGGACGCCAAGTGGAGCCACCTCAGAGGGCCGTACAAAGAGGTCCACTGGAGCAAGATGGAGGGACGCAACTTCGTCTACAAGATGGAGCTCCTCATGGCTGCACTGACTCCGTGTCCTTAGATACATCCTCCAAACATACAAAGATCTGAACTGGACTACCGACAGCTCTCACACAGGATCCATAGAATCCTCAGATTTGCAACGATACAGTCCTATTTGTAAAAAAAACAAAACAAAAAAGCAACTCCTCCTTCATAATCCAACTCACTGACTGCTATTAGCTCATTTCCAGGTACAGTAGTATCTACTACCTGCCCTGTTTCTGAAGATGTGGAGTGTCTGTATACCTCAAACAGTTTGATATAAAATAAAAAGCAAGTCCCCCTGTATGTATTTGTGCTGATACATATCTTTGTCATAAGAATAAAGCTATGAATTAGTTGTTTTGCTCATTTTTACAGAGAGTTTCTGGACTATCGTTTTGACCAGCAGCATTTTAAAAAACTTCCAATCTGAACCTTCAGTTTTATAAGTAAACAAGCCTTAAATTTAACCTCCATCAGTTTACAGGTTTAAACTAAAGACACTGAAAGAAAATCACAAGCTCCATTTGCTTAGACAATAAATACATTATGTATTGTTTTCCAGTGTCATCTGAGATATATTTACATGCGTTCTCCACAGTGAGCTGTCAATGCACGTGTATTCAGTAGAAAATGTAAACATGCTTTAGGTTTTCAGAGTTAACAATCCGTCTCCACTGCTCGAGTTTGTACTTAAACAGTGATTCAGTTATTGTATGTACATTACATGTCAGCTTTAAAAATAGGTCCTTGTGTTTCAGCTCTGAGCAGCCTCCGGTGTGTTTTCATGCCGAGGCTCAGACTGACGTCGGTCAAGAGGCTGCAGCTCCGTCACATCATTTTCTGCACAAAAGGAAGATTAAACTGTCAATACAGAAACCGACAACAACACAACACACTCTTGGAATGAAGTTATATTAGAACATTGCAGACCTTTGTATTGAAACACTCCTTTATTTAGATACAATAGATAGCATCAGCCCACCGTCACGCCCAACAAGCCACATGCATGCATCTCACTCAGTGACACAGCGGCCACAAAGAGCCTGAGTAAACTATGAACTCCAGTGCAAACAAACTGCTCGTATACCTTTTTAAAAATCCATCATCTCATAAAGTGGCAGCACCTGCAAGTGTCTTTAGTTTACCCCATTCAGTAAGCTACTGTAATAATTCTTGAAGTTTGTCTTGAGTTCATCATTAAGGAGTTTGGTACCATTATTGATAGATGTTTATCCACTGCAGAGACTTGTTGTTGGCGTTGCTTTACCTGGCATCTGTCTCCTGCGTCTCCAGGCCACTATCCTCCTGTAGGTCTTGTCCAGCAGCCACATGGCCAGCATGAGGAGTCCAGCCAAACAGGCCAGGGCTAAAGCAGACACAGACAGGTACTGAAGATCTTCATACAGAACCTCTGGAAGACACAAACACAGATTCACTTCAGACGATGCTTCACATGACGTCCTCTAAACACCGCAACCACCTGTCGGGTTGTTTGTCACTGATGTGTGAATTCTGACACTATTTACTGATGAATAGCTTTGATCAGAGAAGCACAAGTCATTCCAGACTTTTACTTCCTTCACAGATACCAGTGTTGTGTGTCAGTCACAAATGTTTGCATGAAATGGAACCTTATTTTGTTGAGGGAAGTTTGTCTTTGCAGGAAAGTCCTGTCTGGCCTACAGCTCGACGACAGCAGTGTGAATCTTGCTCAAGGGCACCCTGGTGGTTTATCACTTTTCTTTTCTTTCTTTCTGTATTCATTAGAATCTTTATTAACAACAGCACAAGCTTCTGCTTTTCTTCCTGAAACCCCTTCTGTAATAAACAAACCAACACCTTGCACAATTAAACATCAGGTTCATATCGAAGAGAAACAGCATTTTAAATCACTGCAAACCTAAATTCAGTTTTCCTCGTCGGATTATATACTTTCCACATGCCTCATTTTATCCATCCTGCATTTTCACATAATCGCATCTAAGAAAAACAATAAAGAAAATGCATTTTTAATTCCTGTGCTGTCTATTCTTTCTTTTCACACTTCCCATTTTGTTTATTTCACCACTTGTCTCTAGTTTGCAGTCACATAAGAAGAGTCCTGCTATATTTCTTAATGCTGTCTTGAACAACATGCAGTGTCAGTAGTTCCTCTGGCTCGACTGTTTTCCGTGTCAGACTTTCCTGTCAACATTTATCACGTTGGATCAAACAGTCATGAGTGTGCCTCTGACATCAACAGAAATGTTTGGTAAACTGGGGCAGGGCTCCCGTCATCCTAATACGACTGTTACCACACTCTCAGACAGGCTCTGTGAAACTTAACACTCTGGGTTTTAGTTCATCCTTCAGTTTGGACCATCTTTGCTTGTTAAATCATGTTAAGGAATTCTTTTTGTCTCCTTCGTGCTGTTTTTTTCCATGCTGATTTCCTGCTGCCTGAATTATACTGATAATTCCCTTAAAGCTGTGATTCTGGGCTGTTCTCCAGTGACTCTACTGGCAAAGAAAATGATACAGGTTAAATGAGCTTTTCCAAATTCTCTCTATTTGAGCTATGGGGAGGCCAGATCCACTCACCGTTGACTTTCAGGACAAACCCAGTGTCCTTGCTGTTTCCTTCTGCCTCTGCGACAGTGACCATGTAGTATCCAGCATCCTGCAGCCGCAGGTCCGACAGGCCCATTGAACCGTTGTCGTAGGCCTGCACTCTGCTGCTGTAATCCACCGTTATGTTGGTGTAGACGCCCGGCTGCCAAGTCCCTATAGTGCGGCTCACCGCTCCTGACATAAAGGTCCATTGTATGGTGGGGATCCCAGTGCAGGTAACATCCACTGAGAAGAACACATCCTCCTGCACTGACCTGGTGAGGCTCCTCTGGGGAGAATGGATGGAGATGGCTCCGGCTGACAGAGAAAAGGCATAAAGAGATGTGAAGATACACACTTTAACCAGCCAAGAGCATAAAAGGCATGGAAGACTTCACACACACAGAGGGGGGAACAGTAACTGAAATGGATGTTAATAATGAAATAGTATTTTTGTTTTGAATCAATTTACTGTTCACTGCTGGTTATGTTTCTGTCTTTTTTCATTGTGCTTGTTTTATTCTTCCTTTGGCTGCTCAGTTTGTCTCTGAGACACCCTTTGTAGTTATTTTTAATTTACTGGTTAGTTTCTGTTGGTTCTCTGTATGTCATTCTTTGTTTTGTTGAGTATTACACAATCCTGTTAAAGCGTAACCTTTTCCTGTTATCCTTGGTGGTCCTGTTTAATGTTGTTTTGTTTTCTTTTAAGAGTGATGATAAGATAAAACTTTATTGATTCTGAAAGAAATTCTGGTGGCATGTATAGCTCAGAAAAAATGAAAAGACATAACATAAGAAATGTAGAATAGAATAGAATAGAATAGAATGCTTTATTGTCATCATACATGAGCATGATGAAATTTAAGATTTAAAATGCAGTGTCTAAAAAGTAGAAAAGCAATAAGATATAAGTAGGATACAGCAGTGAAATAAGATAAACAAGCTAAAATAAGGCTGGAATAGAACAGTACAAAGTAATGCTTGCAATTATACTGACATAATAAATAATAGCACACATGATGATGACATATTGCACCTTACATTGATAATGTTGTACATGAATGTGAAATATTGCACCTGAATAATGTTTTCTGTTCTGTGTTTACTTTAGGTGCATAATTCTGTAAATACCATTGCAAGAGTTTTAAAGAGATTTTGTACTTTTGATGATAAAGGATAAAAAAAACACACACACACACAAAAAGATTTGTAAACAGATAAACACATGTGCCAGAGCTTGTATATATAGATGCAAATTGATAAGAATGGAATATTGATAAGGTGCGATATACTACAACAGAAGCTTGTTGAGGAGGCACAGAAACACCTTTACCTTTGGTTACTGTTCAACCTTCACGCAGATATAATTAGAGCAGAAATATGTCAGCGCATGACACAAAACAAAGCCATAAAAGGAAAATATTTTCCTATGGCACAGTTAGCTGCTGACAATCGCAGTGACTCATTTGCCTTAGATTCCACAGAGCCAGAAATGAGCCACTCTGCTAGTTTCTCTGTCAAATTACAGCCTTTTCTGAGGAAGTAAACTAGTCAAACAAGATTAGAAGTAATAATTTGCAGAAGTGTTGGTCTCAGGTCTACTTTGGCTGCCCCTCATTAAATGTTTTCACACAGGTGTCAGTGGGGGATCTGGTTCTGCTGGTGGTGTGTTTGCTTAATGAAGCACAGGTAAAGAATTCCACATGAGAATACCTGTGCTGACTAAGAAACGAGGCGGTGTGGGAACACTTCCTACCTACTCGTCCACTTATAATAATGATGAAGCAATAAGCCTTTATGAATACTTACATTGCTTTTGTGTAAAATAATCAATTAAATCAATGTTCTTTGAAGCCTTTGAGGTACATGACTCAATCCATGACTCGAACAAATCAAATTAAACCAGCACATGCTGTAATTATTCTGTACAGTTTATTTTTGTGCAACCAGATTTAACTTCAATGTACTAAGAACTTCAGGGTACACTTCAGGACAATCTGATGGTTACATGGGAAATGCAAAGCCATGTGTACAGAACAGGACTGTGCTGATTTACTAGTTAAGCAAGTTAATTCAAAGAATCTCAGAAAATGTTGTGAGTTTCACCTCCCAGTCTAGAATCCTGCCAGGTTCTTACTGTTAGTTTCCATAGAAAGAGCTGCACCCTGATGCTATGTATTTAGTGCTGAACAAATATAGGATTGTCCTGCTGGCCTGCCATCAAACACCCCAGTAAAACACATGGAGAAAGACAAAATGTGGCGTGTGTTGGAGAGCTTACCTAGGTGACACATATATAATGTGATGCTGAGAAACACAGCAACATCTTGTACATCCCAGAGCCTGAAATGCCACATTAGAATCCCAGACCCATTTGTCGAACCGCAGAAGAAGAATCTCCTCCAGGTTGTTTCACATTCTGAGGCCTTTTTCTCTCTGTTATCCACCGTAACTTTTCCTTGTTCCCACAGTTTCCTTGTCCTCTTTCCTTTCACTGAGGTTTGTGTGAGTTCTTCTTGTAATTTTTGTGAGAAAGTCCAACAGTGTGTGTCACAGAAGTGCTGCAGTTTCCCTCCTCTCTCACGACTGTGCTGGATCTCTCCTCATACCTACACAAGTCAGTGCCAGCCAGCCCACACCTATCAGACAGGTTCAGCCGGAGATTACTAAGCAAACATGTACAGAGCGCTCGTGTGACCTCACACTCAGACACACACACACACACACACACACACACACACACACACACACACACCTGAGGGAAGAAAGCTGCAGAGCAAAAACACAGTATATCCTTCTCAGTTTACCCACAACTCCCACTGAGCTAACACTCACTGGGCTGCACACAGACACACTATCACAAAATGAAACCAGGACAGGTTGAATCACTCGGTATTCAAGCTGTGACACACCTGGTAGAACGTGTCCAACAGGATATGTGTATTCACATGTGTGCACCAAATAACACAACAGACACCATTACAGTGAAATGGCACTTCAGTTTAGAAGGCTGTGAAAAGCTGCTTGAGTCTGTGCTTGTGTGGTCTTGTTTTGTTTATTGTTCATTTCTGCTCTGAATAAATCTGGTTTCATTGGAAAGAATTTTAGATTCATGGTGTTTCTTGTTAGGCTGACATTTTTACATGAGATTATACAATTTGGTGTTCTAACTACATTTGTAAGGAGCCAAGTTAAGACATGTTTATAATTATGACATAAAATCATACAAAATGTATTACATTCATAGACTTTCTAGTCACAAATGGATTCCAAATAAAGTATATCATACATGCATGTAAGCTATCTTTAGTAAAAACACAAAACAAGTGTTGTCTCTGAAGGAGACAACTCATTTGGTGGCTATAAATCACCCACAGGATAAATATACGAGTGCATTTGAAAATCAATTTTTTATTTTCACCATATGCTAAAACCCTATTTTTTCATTACCAGATGAGATTAAAGAGGTGACCTCAGTGAATTCTTGTAAAAGCCAACAACAAACAAACAAAAAACAAACATCATACAATTAAAAATTAATTGTCAATTAACTCCATGCAGAACTCGTATTCATTTGTATTTTTTGCATTTCAACCTTTCTTCTTCTTCTTTGAATTACTATCATTTCTATAAGAAGCAAGATATTTTATCATCCTGACAAGTTTAAACTTTCTTTAATTACTGGTTTTTCTATAACACCTTGAGGTGCCACCACTGCATGGAAAGTGCAATCCAAATGAATAAACGTTAAATTTTATGACATACCTGGTTAAGAATTGAAATGGAGTAACATTTTTGATTAATTACTAAACTTTTAATTTTCTTTTTTTTAAATTTATTATTCATTTATTATTTATTCATTTTAAATGTAATACTTTATATGTCAAACCTATTTTTAAAATTTAATCCAGCTCAGTGTTTTTGGTGACGTAATTGAACAAGTGAAAATAAAGTTTTACTGAAAAAACCATAGTCAACGTAAAGACTGGCTGATGGGGATTTCAAGCGGATTTAGCTCGAAATTTTCATAAATTGTTAGAAACCGAAGCCAAAGGAGTTGATTTTAGTTTAGGTGGGAGCTGTTTGGCTGCATCTTTTCACATTTTGCACACTGTCTTTGGTGTTTTGTTCATGGGTTTTATTTTACCGTCGATGTTCAGCTCATTAAACGGTGAGTTCAAGCTCAAGAAGTCTGCGCCATTTTGTTCAGTCTGCGCCATTTTATCGACTTTGGGACGGTCAAACGCAGGTCGGTGACCGTAAGCTTGCAGTTAATTGGAGTAATTAACAGAGTAGACAACAACATTTTGGTAAGTTCACTTGTACCATCCAACTTCATATTTCTGTTAGTTAGTTAGACTGTCGTGTTAACTATTTAGATAACTGTAGCTACATCTGTAACTACATCTTTTGTCCAGTTTTGAGTGTGACACAGCAAAATTTGCAGTGCTGGCTAACTACATACCAAACTTAGGCCCTCTTCGGTTTTAATGTGTTTTCATTTGTGTTTTTCCAGCATATAAAGTTAACAGAGTAATATATTAACTTTTTTGAGTTTGCTGACTTGTCAGCTCACTGCATCAACTTCAGTTTGGTACATCTGTATGTGACTGATAGTGGTGTTAAGGCTCTCTAACTTCCTTATTTAATTGTATTTTTACCGTGATATGTGACACTGTTAGAGCTCATGTCACGTTGTGGGACTCCATAATAATTTGTTCAAGCCTTTTTTTCTTTCTGACACAAGAAAGTTAATCCAGGACTGTTAAATGTATTTAGTTAGACCTGCCACGGTAACCAGCTGTTTAGTTAATATTGACTGCTTGCCGACTGGTTAGTTTGCGTTGAGCAGCAGAACATGAAGTGTGTATTTAGCTCTCGTCTCCACTAGAGACCGCTGGAAGAGCTCCGTTTGTTGTGAATCAGGACTGTAAAAACATCATCTTCTTCAAATTCACGAGTTTATTCCACTTAATGGAGTTAACCGAAAGACTAAATGCACACGTATGTAGAAGTTATATGTATTCTCTGATGTGTTTGTGAAGGAAAATCGGTTTATTTGCTGCCTCCGTTTCTCTGCTTCCTATTGGTCTAAACGTACCACGTGTCCAGGAAGACACACGGAGGTGCATTTGCGAACATTAAGTGATTTAATTTACCGCAACAAAACAACACCAGTGTTACAAGATGTCGTTGTACACAGTTGGTGTTTTGTGTAATGAGCTCAAATCTGTAATATGGCAGTAGTTTTTATTTTCCAAACCGGGAGTGAGGTTGACGGTGCGGAGAATGACTCTGTTTCCTCTGACGTGTTGCCGGTATCGCTTCTCGGCCTTTTGGCTAAGATCAAGTGTAGTATCTGTTCTTATCAGTTTAATATCTGATACGTCCCCTATCCGGGGACCATATATTAAATTGATTTTTGGAACAGGGAGATGGAATAGGGGCTTGCTCCGTCCACTCCACGCATCGACCTGGTATTGCAGTACTTCCAGGAATGGTGCACCTCCTCTAAGGATGTTGAAGTAAATCAAGGACCTACATGCTTAAAACATGATGTTATTGTTGTGAAGTACATTAGAGCATTTTTGCTTTACCAGCTTGGTGTTGCAAAGTGGGTTCATCTTACTTAGTTTGGATGTGTTACATGAAACGACTTTTGTTCTACAAAAGTTATTTTATTTTTTGTAAGTTTAAAATTGACATAAGTTGTCAAATTACTTCCATGCATAGTTTTTTTTATAGATATAAACTAAAATGTCTGGTTTCATTTAGTTTTCATGGAATAGTTAGAGGATGATGGTAAAAACGTCTGAGGTGTGTGCAAAATAATGGGAAACAACACCTTATGAACTATGCTAGTTTTCAACATCTTAGATTAGAATTATTTAATAGTTGATAAAAGTTAATGGACTACAGTTTTCCTAAGCGATTTAAAAATCATGTTAGTCAAGTCAGTGATTTATTTTAGTAGTTAACTATGTTGAATAAAATATAAATAAAAGCTGAGTTACCATGGGGTAACTATATTAAAACATAAGTGTTATCATTCCTGAGGAGCATCTTTACTTTTTAGCTCTGCAAGGCGAGAGTGAAATCATTATGGGTCACAGGTTTTGTGGGATTTGAAATATTTAGCATTTTTATATATATTTCTTTCATTTCATTAGAGTCTGTAGCTGGTGTAACTGCTTTGTGTTATTTGGTGTAACCAGTTAAAGTGGAATAAAATGTATTTGTCTATTGCAATGTAATTACATGTCTTAAAATTGTTTGTACATAATAAGTCAAAGACTATTTAGAAAACGGATGCGTGTTCAGTTTATGTTCTCAGTAATAAAAACGTCTAACGTTTTAAATTTGAGATAATCCAAATAAATTTTATTTTTGTTTATTAAGAATAAAACGATACATACAGATATACAGTCAGTTGTCAGTATATTAGGTCCACCTGTCTAAAACTAATTCAACATCCAGAGAGGTTAACTTGTTCTAGTTTTGTAGATACAGTTCTTTTAAGGCTGTATGATCTTTGCGAGGCTGCAGTGGTGTTGACTTGTGTTGTTACACGATATATTATGACAGTCAGTGTTGTAGCTCCTCCAGAGCAGCAGGTGGCAGCAACAGGACAGTCAGTCGTCCACCACCAGTGAACAAAGAAACAGGAAGTGGTCATAATGTGAGCAGAAAAGCTGTCTTTGTGTGTTTATATTCTTTTTTCTGATTGTCAGATGTGGATCAAACAGTTCATGGTGGCAGTGTGATTTAGCTTTGACTCAGTTGGACTTCTTTTTGAGCTGGTAGTGATCTATAAGAGGGTAAATTTATCAATTATGGTATGTTTAAGTTAGCTTTTGACATGCTAATACAGCATTGCATGATGGTAAATGTAGTCACTTATGTTTGTGATTAAATGTGATTAATCTGTGCCGGTTTTTGTACAAAGCCTCATTTTTGTGTATTGACACGATGTAGAGTGTGAGTCCCCTGCAGCCTGTGGTTTAGTTAATTCATAGACTGTGAGATTCATGAGTCAGCTGGGTTTTTGTGTGAATCAGGCGGCTGTGTGTGAGCTGTACAAGTCATACTTACCTGGCAGGGGAGATACCATGATCAAGAAGGTGGTTCACCCAGGGCGAGGCTCAGCCATTGCACTCCGGTTGTGCTGACCCCTGCGAATTCCCCAAATGTGGGAATCTCGACTGCATAATTTCTGGTAGTGGGGGACTGCGTTCGCGCTCTCCCCTGATAACATGTTGAATGGAAAAAGAACAACATCATAAATAGCTGTAAATAGAGGGAAGGGGTTGCTACGTGAATGTTGGAGATCTGATTAGAGTCTAATGGAAGCAGAAATCCCTAATTTCTGACTGTTCTCAGTGTTATTTTTTGAGAAGCCAATATTAAAAGTCCTTGTGTAAACATAGGCACATTTTTAAAAGACACAGGGAGTTGGTTTGGGTTGTTTCCGAGGATTCTGTAAGTCTTCAGAGTTCATAATTGCAGTCATGAACTAAATGTTACATGCACTTGTGAAGACCATGTGGCAGTCTTGAGTTTCCAGTCACTTCCATAAGTCTTAATTTTCTGTGATGGAATAATTAGGACACATGTATCTTTGTCATGAAAAAGCAATCATGCATTTTGGTTCTTTCATAGATTTATTACAGGCTCTCTGGCAAAAAGACAGAATCTGCTGGGACACAGACAAACATGCACAAGTTCTAATATTTGATTAAATTTCCCTTCTGTCATTTTTGCCTCAGCAGCAGTGGTGGCCTAGTGGTTTGTGAAGCGAACTTGTAACTGGTCCGAGTCCCTGGACGGGCAAGAGGTTGAGGTGGGGAAGTGAGAGTGACCGCTTATCCAAGTCACCACCATTGTGGACCCTTGAGCGAGGCCCTCAACCCCTGACTGCTCCCTTGGCGCTGCACTGCAGCAGCCCACTGCTCCTAGTATGTATAGTTAAGGTTAACTATGAATAGGATGGGCCAAATGCAGAGAAGGATCCAAGGGGATCAATACAAGTTAGACTATTATTATTATTAATATCATTGTAATTATCATTTTTATTATCATTATTGTTATTATTATCATTATTATAGTTGTGCTTGACGGTAGGTTTGGTGTTCTTGAGGTCAAGGGCCTCACTTTCTCTCTTCTAAACATGTTTCTGGTCATTATGGTCAAATAACTTTATTTTTCTTTCATCCGACCTTTCTATCAGAGGACATTTTCTTTGTTCATGTGATCGGCAACAAATTTCAGTGGAGCTTTAAGGTTCTGCTTCTAGAAGAACTTCCTTCTTCATGGAGCCTCTCGGCTCATGTTGATGTAAAACACTGTGGACACTGACAGCTGTGTTCCAGCAGCTTCTGATTTATTGCAGACCTGCTTTTTGGTGAGTCCTGGTTGACTCTTGACCATCCTGACTAATTGTCTCTCAGCAGCAGGTGATAGTTTGTTTACTTCCTGATTGTTGCTGTGACACGATTTGAACTTAGTTGTTTTCACAGATGATTCTGGGATCTGAAGCTGCTTTGAAATGGCTCAATATAGTCAGGCCACGGTGTCCCCGTCCACGAGCCACGGTCATGATTATCCTCTAGAATCACCTGACGATTTTTTGAAGCTTTTTATTGATAGACAGGGTGAAAGGGGGTAGAGAGGAGAGAGACATGCAGCAAAGGGTCATGAGCCGGACTCGAACTCACGACCGGCTGCTGGCGACCTGTGCCCACGTGGTAACGCCTTAACTCAGTGAGCTAGACGGCGGCCCAGTGATATTCATTTTATATGCAATCAATCTAAAGGTGTGTTAAAAGTTATTCAAAGGTAAAAAATTCTATTATGATTTGATATTACTTGGTACACAATAATAACAAAATGTTTTGTGTGTGTTAAATGTGTTCCAGGTGAAACTAGAGGGCTGGGTGCGTCTGTGGGAAGATACCAACAGCATTCCATCAGCTGATATACACTGGCTCAAAGAGGACATAGAGAGAGGGCTGTTCACCCCCGTACAAATGTACAAGGACAGCAAAGGCCTGTTGAAAAGGCACCAGGTGATGAAGTGGGACCGCATGTGGTTTTACCCACCAGGCCCTCAGAGGTGGCCCTCAGACTCCACAGCTCTTTTTCCAGAGCCGCATCTTTGTGTGGCGGCGCCCTGTTGGAGTGTGGAGGTACTCGCTGAAGAGTCCTCGAGGGGACGAGTGTGTAGGTAGAGGACAGAATGTGCACCTCAACAAGTCTGGCTACCATCACCTGGTAAAACACACTTCTACTGTGCTATAGATATCACATTACAGCTAAATATTTGTTACTAAGTGGATCAACATGCAAGAAAACATAGATAATCATATGCTGCAATTTGCCTGTATTTGATCAGATTTTTCCCACTCTCATGTATTTCAGGTATGTCACATCTGTGATGTATCCAGCTGGTACACTGTGATCACTGAGGTGCTGTTCTGTGGATCGTGCACAGAGGCAGCCAGGAGCAGAGAAGGTGGTGGCAAGAAGGGTCGGTGGCTTGCGTGGGATCCTGCCATTTTGTCTCAACTTAGAGGAGCTCATTAAGCCATGTTTCCTGCCATTCTCACTTGTTTGTCACTTGTTTATTTTTTTTAAATAGTTTTTTATGTGCACCAAAACAGTGATAGCAAAGACGATGTACAGAGCTTCTAATGATACGGTTGAAAGCACAATGGCGACATTTTATGGTCGATACGTGAACTTTTTCTGAAGTCAGAGGAGCACTGGAGGAGACGATGAGCCGCTGGTTCACCTCCAGGCCAAGGGGAGTTCATCCCCGGCGAGCCGACCGAGCCGCGGCTCCATGATGAGGCAGAGCCAGTGGGAGTTAGCACGGATGTTAGCACGGATGTTAGCAGGTCGTCGGAGCAGCCTTCTGCGAGCCGCGATGGTAAACATCCAACTAGTGGATTTAATCCAAAATGGTTAGCTGACCCTAAATTTAGCGGATGGCTCTACCAGACCCAGTATGGTAAACCCAGATGGATTGATGCACTGATCCAACCTGAACCATGTGCAGCAAAAGTAGTAGAGGTCACACAGCACAGCAAACCTGCTCAGCCTCTGAGTTCCCTGGTTTTAACCCTTGGCCGTGTTTGTAGTTTTTTTATTGATGTTAATTTATTTTACTTTTAAATGTGACCAGCAACAGCTTGTTTTAATATTCACTAGGATTTAACTTAAGTGAAAACAATTGATATTATTTATCTTAATTGTATTTTTTTTTGTGTTTGTTAAAACCGTATTTCTAGATTGTGCCTTTTTGTAAGCTTCTACGGTTAACTATTGTTAATAAATGGCTTGTAATAACACATAATAGTCAGAATTTTAAAATTCTTGTCAACTTTTAACTTTTTTTTTTTTTTAACGAAAACACGGTGGGCGGCCGGTGGGCTTCTCTACCACCGGGCTTAGCAGGTTTTCTGGGGGAAACCCTGATACATATATATATATATATATATATAGAGAGAGAGAGAGAGAGAGATGGTGTTATCATTGTACATGTTGAAAAAAAAATTCACTAGTGTGAGTTTTTATTGATAAAGTTCAGTGATGACTTAAATCGTCTAAGCTAGTGCATTAGTTTATTTATTTATTTATTCAATGAGGTGATCTGGGGGACCGAATCTGGATCTTTAAATAGCTGATCTCAATAACAAGCTGTAAATAGTTTTTATTTTCATTACCTTTCATTCTTAATCGTGTACTTTGTCAACACTGTAGTGCTGTGTTTTCTGTGTTCCTCAGTTCATGCACTTGATTTATTAAAGTGTTCAGTGCTACAGTAACAGTGAGTTGTGGAATATCAATTAATGAATGCAACAACAGGGATATTAAATACAATGGAGGACACAGATGTGGACTGTCATGTTCCTTGCAAGGAAGGTAAAGGCATATGGCTATAGTTGAATAATATCCAAGTGTTTTGATCATATAGTAATAGAAACATATTGGCTTTAATCAGCCTGCCAGTAATCATAAGGGCCTTCATAAAGACAAGAGTGATCAGTGTAAATAAACAGCAATTAGGAGAAGACAAAGAATTATCAAATAGGTACTGTATATAAAATTAAACTTTTTATTTGGTTTTCACCAACATCAGAGCAATTTTACATTTTCAAAACATTTCTTTTTGCTTTATTTGTAAACATATTCAGGTATCAAGCAACTGGAACACATTAAGAAAAACCCATAGATAACCACTCCAAAACATATATGAAAACCAGTCAGAGGGTTTGATTGTCTACGGTCATTGTAGACTTTAAACCAATCAGAAGGCTTGATTGTCTACGGTAGAGTTTGTGCTGCTGCAGAATTCCATGAATGTTGAAATTCATCCTGCTTGTTTCCTGCATGTCTAAACATTGTAGAAATTTGAGTGTGCTGAATTACGAAAAACATGTTTTGTCAGAATGTAAAACTCTGAACACGACAACCGCTGTCATGCACTGTGAATCCCTCATTTCTTGTAAATGTACACAGTCTTATTTAAATGGGATTTCACTCTTGAACCTGTTTTACCGGGTGTTACCTGAACACAACATTTGCAGTCAGACCTCTCGGAAAATAGACTTTTCTCCATCATATGTGCTTTTTGGCCTTTTGGATATGACTCAAAAGAATTAAGGATTGCTTTCACTTTTGCTGAGGTGGTGACAACATGTTTGTACGCTGTCGATGGAAAGACCAGCCGAATTTAAAAACATGATAGGATTTAAATGAAGAAGAAGATGCAGCAAAAATGTTCTTTTTGGTGCTGAACATCAAGTCAGAAGAAATCCATTGACGCTGCCAAATCCAACCATCCAGAGATGACTCAGTCATCCTCCAGCTTTGTCTCAGCTGCTCCACACAGACTGGAGGGAAGAATCACTCATTGTACAAGGTCTTCTGTCTCATTGCCTTCATGTCCATCCCTGCTTCAGGTTGAAGAAAGGGGTAAAGAGACACGTGAGTTTTCCATCAGTAGATACAGACTGTTAGTGCTTCCCTCATCCAGCAACTTCTAAACATACCACAAACTGCTTGTCATTGTACCAAACCCAGCTAATCCATAATAAAAAAGGAAAAGTTCCCTCCTTCATTTATTGAACGGACCATTATAAACCTCTAAACTGTCGCTCTAAACAACAGCTGTTTGCAGAAGGTCTTTGCTCTTTTAAGTTTTGTTTGCTTCAAGTGGCTCATTTAACAAAAACATGACTCTCCTGTATCTGCCGCGACAACTTGACCAGTGTCCCCTTCGCTCCAGTCTCAGAAGGCGCACAACATTCCTATCCACACCACGTCTGTAAGTAGAATCACAATTATTATGTTGACGTTTGGTTAGTGAGTGTGTTAAAGCTTGTTAGTTGCACACAGCGTCCAGGATGCTCACTTGCTGGTGAGAATGGCAGGAAACATGGCTTAATGAGCTCCTCTGAGTTGGGACAAAATAGCAGGATCCCACGCAAGCCACCGACCCTTCTTGCCACCACCTTCTCTGCTCCTGGCTGCCTCTGTGCACGATCCACAGAACAGCACCTCAGTGATCACAGTGTACCAGCTGGATACATCACAGATGTCTCATACCTGAAATACATGAGAGTGGAAAAAATCTGATCAAATACAGGCAAATTGCAGCATATGATTATCTATGTTTTCTTGCATGTTGATCCACTTAGTAACAAATATTTAGCTGTAATGTGATATCTATAGCACAGTGGAAGTGTGTTTTACCAGGTGATGGTAGCCAGACTTGTTGAGGTGCACATTCTGTCCTCTACCTACACACTCGTCCCCTCGAGGACTCTTCAGCGAGTACCTCCACACTCCAACAGGGCGCCGCCACACAAAGACGCGGCTCTTGAAAAAGAGCTGTGGAGTCTGAGGGCCACCTCTGAGGGCCTGGTGGGTAAAACCACATGCGGTCCCACTTCATCACCTGGCGCCTCTTCAACAGGCCTTTGCTGTCCTTGTACATTTGTACGGGGGTGAACAGCCCTCTCTCTATGTCCTCTTTGAGCCAGTGTATATCAGCTGATGGAATGCTGTTGGTATCTTCCCACAGACGCACCCAGCCCTCTAGTTTCACCTGGAACACATTTAACACACATAAAACATTTTGTTATTATTGTGTACCAAGTAATATCAAATCATAATAGAATTTTTTACCTTTGAATAACTTTTAACACACCTTTAGATTGATTGCATATAAAATGAATATCACTGGGCCGCCGTCTAGCTCACTGAGTTAAGGCGTTACCACGTGGGCACAGGTCGCCAGCAGCCGGTCGTGGGTTCCAGTACGGCTCATGACCCTTTGCTGCATGTCTCTCTCCTCTCTACCCCCTTTCACCCTGTCTATCAATAAAAAGCTTCAAAAAATCGTCAGGTGATTCTAGAGGATAATCATGACCGTGGCTCGTGGACGGGGACACCGTGGCCTGACTATATTGAGCCATTTCAAAGCAGCTTCAGATCCCAGAATCATCTGTGAAAACAACTAAGTTCAAATCGTGTCACAGCAACAATCAGGAAGAAAACAAACTATCACCTGCTGCTGAGAGACAATTAGTCAGGATGGTCAAGAGTCAACCAAGACTCACCAAAAAGCAGGTCTGCAATAAATCAGAAGCTGCTGGAACACAGCTGTCAGTGTCCACAGTGTTTTACATCAACATGAGCCGAGAGGCTCCATGAAGAAGGAAGTTCTTCTAGAAGCAGAACCTTAAAGCTCCACTGAAATTTGTTGCCGATCACATGAACAAAGAAAATGTCCTCTGATAGAAAGGTCGGATGAAAGAAAAATAAAGTTATTTGACCATAATGACCAGAAACATGTTTAGAAGAGAGAAAGTGAGGCCTTTGACCTCAAGAACACCAAACCTACCGTCAAGCACAACTATAATAATGATGATAATAATAACAATAATAATAATGATAATTACAATGATATTATTAATAATAATAGTCTAACTTGTATTGATCCCTTTGGATCCTTCTCTGCATTTGGCCCATCCTATTCATAGTTAACCTTGACTATACATACTAGGAGCAGTGGGCTGCTGCAGTGCAGCGCCCAGGGAGCAGTCAGGGGCTCAACCTCTTGCCCGTCCAGGGACTCGGACCAGTTACAAGTTCGCTTCACAAACCACTAGGCCACCACTGCTGCTGAGGCAAAAATGACAGAAGGGAAATTTAATCAAATATTAGAACTTGTGCATGTTTGTCTGTGTCCCAGTTGATTCTGTCTTTTTGCCAGAGAGCCTGTAATAAATCTATGAAAGAACCAAAATGCATGATTGCTTTTTCATGACAAAGATACATGTGTCCTAATTATTCCATCACAGAAAATTAAGACTTATGGAAGTGACTGGAAACTCAAGACTGCCACATGATCTTCACAAGTGCATGTAACATTTAGTTCATGACTGCAATTATGAACTCTGAAGACTTACAGAATCCTCGGAAACAACCCAAACCAACTCCCTGTGTCTTTTAAAAATGTGCCTATGTTTACACAAGGACTTTTAATATTGGCTTCTCAAAAAATAACACTGAGAACAGTCAGAAATTAGGGATTTCTGCTTCCATTAGACTCTAATCAGATCTCCAACATTCACGTAGCAACCCCTTCCCTCTATTTACAGCTATTTATGATGTTGTTCTTTTTCCATTCAACATGTTATCAGGGGAGAGCGCGAACGCAGTCCCCCACTACCAGAAATTATGCAGTCGAGATTCCCACATTTGGGGAATTCGCAGGGGTCAGCACAACCGGAGTGCAATGGCTGAGCCTCGCCCTGGGTGAACCACCTTCTTGATCATGGTATCTCCCCTGCCAGGTAAGTATGACTTGTACAGCTCACACACAGCCGCCTCATTCACACAAAAACCCTGCTGACTCATGAATCTCACAGTCTATGAATTAACTAAACCACAGGCTGCAGGGGACTCACACTCTACATCGTGTCAATACACAAAAATGAGGCTTTGTACAAAACCGGCACAGATTAATCACATTTAATCACAAACATAAGTGACTACATTTACCATCATGCAATGCTGTATTAGCATGTCAAAAGCCAACTTAAACATCACATAATTGATAGATTTACCCTCTTATAGATCACTACCAGCTCAGACAGAAGTCCAACTGAATCAAAGCTAAATCACACTGCCACCATGAACTGTTTGATCCACATCTGACAATCAGATAAAGGAATATAAACACACAAAGACAGCTTTTCTGCTCACATTATGACCACTTCCTGTTTCTTTGTTCACTGGTGGTGGACGACTGACTGTCCTGTTGCTGCCACCTGCTGCTCTGGAGGAGCTACAACACTGACTGTCATAATATATCGTGAAACACTACAAGTCAACACCACTGCAGCCTCGCAAAGATCATACAGCCTTAAAAGAACTGTATCTACAAAACTAGAACAAGTTAACCTCTCTGGATGTTGAATTAGTTTTAGACAGGTGGACCTAATATACTGACAACTGACTGTATATCTGTATGTATCGTTTTATTCTCAGTATAGGAGTACTTTAGGTAACTGAAATGAGACACACAAAAGGGCACACGGTGTTTCTCAGACTAAAACCACATCAGAAGAAACTTTTGAGGAAGGAACCAGAGATCAATGAAACCACTAACAGACTCAATCCAATCAATCAATGTGAGGATTTAGGGGTTCATTAATGTTTTGATATTTATAAACATGTAAAGAGCAGGGGAAAACACATTCCTCTGTAATCTCCATGTTTTACTCATCAGTTACTTGTTGGTTCATTGAACCTTTTGTTACATGTATAGAAGTCAGTGGCAGTAAGAGATGGAAAGATGAGGAATTTAAACAAATTGAACCTCTTTTAAAGCAAGCATCAGGTCTGATAGAATGTATATTTTGCATTTATGTAGGGTTCATATTTACTGAACTATTTTTGACAGCAAGACTGAATATGCCAAATAGTGCAACGAAAAACAATGAGACAAAGTAGAAAAGTAGCTGTAGTAGTCCGCCCAGAGGGTGTGCAATTGTAATCATAAAAACAATTGTTTCATTTTAAAATAGCACATCAAAATGAAATTTGTTTGGATTATCTCAAATTTAAAATGTTATTTCTTGTATTACTGAAAACACAAACTGAACACACATTTGTTTTCTAAATAATCGTTGACTTATTATGTACAAACTGTTTTAATTACATTGCAATGGAGAAACACATTTTATTCCACATTAACTGGTCACATTAAATAACACAAAGCAGTTATACAAGCTACAACTGCAAGCGAAACGAAAAATATATATATATAAAAATGCTAAATATTTCAAATCCCACAAAACCTGTGACCCATAATGATTTCATCCTCGCCTTGCAGAGCTAAAAAGTAAAGACGCTCCTCAGGAATAATAACACTTATGTTTTAATATAGTTACCCCATAGTAACTCAGCTTTTATTTATATTTTATTCAACATAGTTAACTACTAAAATAAATCACTGACTTGACTAACATGATTTTTAAATCGCTTAGGAAAACAGTATTCCATTAACTTTTATCAACTATTAAATAATTCTAATCTAAGATGTTGAAAACTAGCATAGTTCATAAGGTATTGTTTCCCATTATTTTGCACACACCTCAGACGTTTTTAACCATCATCCTCTAACTATTCCATGAAAACTAAATGAAACAAGACATTTTAATTTATATTTATAAAAAAACTATGCATGCAAGTAATTTGACAACTTATGTCAATTTTAAACTTACCAAAAATAAAATAAAATTTGTAGACACAAATAAGTCGTTTCATGTAACAAATCCAAGTTAGATGCAACCACTTTGCAACACCAAGCTGGCAAAGCAAAAATGCTGTAATGTACTTCACAATAATAACATCATGTTTTAAGCATGTAGGTCTCAGATTTACTTTCAACATCCTTAGAGGAGGTGCACCGTTCCTGGAAGTACTGCAATACCAGGTCGATGCGTGGAGTGGACGGAGCAAGCCCCTATTCCATCTCCCTGTTCCAAAAATCAATTTAATATATGGTCCCCGGGTAGGGGACGTATCAGATATTAAACTGATAAGAACAGATACTACACTTGATCTTAGCCAAAAGGCCGAGAAGCGATACCGGCAACACGTCAGAGGAAATGTTCTCATTCTCCGCACCATCAACCTAACTCCTGGTTTGGAAAATAAAAACTTCAGCCAAATTACAGATTTGAGTTCATCATACAAAACACTAACTCTGTATAACGACATCTTGTAACACTGGTGTTGTTTTGTTGCGGTAAATTAAATCACTTAATGTTCGCAAATGCACCTCCGTGTGTCTTCCTGGACACGTGGTACGTTTACACCAATAGGAAGCAGAGAAACGGAAGCAGCAAATAAACCGATTTTCCTTCACAAACACATCGGAGAATACATAAAACTTCTACATACGTGTGCATTTAGTCTTTCGGTTAACTCCATTAAGTGAAATAAACTCGTGAATTTGAAGAAGATGATGGTTTTACAGTCCTGATTCACAACAAACGGAGCTCTTCCAGCGGTCTCTAGTGGAGACGAGAGCTAAATACACACTTCATGTTCTGCTGCTCAACGCAAACTAACTAATCAGCAATATTAACAATATCAACCAACCAGCTGGTTACCGTGGGAGGTCTAACTAAATACATTTAACAGTCATGGGTTTAATCTGTCATATAAACAAAGAAAAGCAGACGTCAGGTAATAATTGTAGAGTCCCACAACCTGGACATCAGGACCAACAGTGTCACATATGACGGTAAAAATAACGTTAATTAATTAACGACGTTAGAGAGCCTCCACACCACTATCAGTCACATACAGATGTACCAAACTGAAGTTGATGCAGTGAGCTGACAAATCAGCAAACTAGACAACACGGTTAACTGGTTGCTAATACATTAGCCTGTTGATTTAATGTGCAAAAAACAGGTGTGGTCACCTGCAGTAAATGAAAACCTGTTGTGATAAAGTCAGTAACTATCACGGCACATTAAACTTCTGTAAGTCAGTCGTTTAACCTTTCTTTAGCTCCCTCAAAGTATTTCGTGTACTGCCAAGGGTCTATTTACCTGAACAAAACTGAGACATTAGCATAAAACCTGAACAGGACTTAAGGTTAGCATGCTAGTTAACTCGCTAATGCTGCTGCGTCTCACTCCAAACAGTCCACAAAAACATGTGTCTTCCCAGTAACAGTACTTAACACGATAGTTCAACAAGCTAGGACAAATGTTAAGCTAGTAAAAGTCAACTTACTAACAGCTGTCGTCCACTCCGGTCATTGCAACTCCTGAGACAGACGGCAGCGAGCGAGCGAACAGTCACCGACCTCCGTCTGTCCTTCCGAAACTCGACAAAATGGCGCAGCCTGAAGGAAATGGCGCAGACCTCTTGAGCTTGAACTCAGCGTTTGGTCACCGGCGGTGAAATCAAATCCACTAATGAAACGCAAAAGACCGTTTGTAGCCCGTGAAACACTTATTACTTTCACAAAAATAAACATTAGCCTTCCGTCTGTAGGGTTAGTTGCTGTACTGATTTAATTTCACTTTGCACAGGTATGTGAGCTCATTATTTTTGTTTTTGTTCATCATTTCTTTATTTGTTATTGTTCATTATAAAACGTAGAAAATGCCACCATTGAGTGTAAAAATGTATTTTAAAGGAACTTTGATGCCAGAATTTACAAATGAAGAACTTTGAACTATATGATCAGACAAATATTGAAATGCATTTTTATTTCCAAAAGTTTTGTTGAATGGATTGTATGAATGTATAAAAGCATGCATTAGCTCAGCATTAGCTCAGACGGTGAGAGATTCCGCTGAGGACTGAGGTGTGCCTGTTGAAACCCAGGCAAGTTGCTGTACTGATTTAATTTCACTTTGCACAGCTGGCTTCTAATAAATCCTTCTCCAGTGGTAAAGAGCTGGTCTCCGTCTCATCCTTCCACACAACACAAAGCAGAGATTTATCCTAGTGAGACAAGACAATCTTTAACCTCTGCTTTGCATAACTGAATGTGTAAGTCAACTGTTACTGTGACTTCATCGACTGTTTAGTGAATCCATGTACATCCTCATTTCCATCCAAACCTACATTAGCAGGAATCCAAATGAAGCAGACATTCAAACCCTTACTATGCAACCTGTGTATTATCAGAAATATTTGCTATAGAATATCTTCTCTGCATGACTTTCCTGAACTGATGCTTGTGAATGCTGATAGACAAGTCAGATGCCGTTCAATGCAGTACATTTTAGGGCTAGCATTGTAGCCACAA